>CM026220.1:20994640-21109640 GCA_014839995.1 Xenentodon cancila | reverse complement strand
CAATCACCAGGATCCTGCATCGGTCTGTCATGTGGGATGGTATTTACCCAAGCGATGTCCACCTGTAATCTTGTTGTCTCCTCGTTTCCCGATCCAGACCTGGTTCCAACATACATGACGGGATGTGAGGGGTGGAGGTCATGTAGAGGACACGCTGAGGACATGCTGATGTGTTGAGAACGTGCGCGTGTGACCTGCGTTGGCGATGCGTTCACGAGCCATTAACTCTGCCCAGGAGCTAAGCCTCCAGACCTCAACCAATCAAAAAAAAACACTTTGAGCCAAATGTGCTTACTTTCAGGAAGAGTCTTTTAAATCTCTGTGGTTGTCATTCTGAAATAATTATAAGCTTTTGGAGATATGCTGGGTGCAGAGCTTGTCTGCCAGAGCACCATAGATTAAAATTAAATGACTGAAAATGAGCATAGTATAGCCACTTTAAGGAGATAGTAATTTATGGCCAACCTCACTTTGAAAATTGCAGTACACATTATGAAGCAAGCTGAGACTGTAGCGCCGGAGATAAGCCAGCGGGAGCAACGGGTGGTTTTAACAACAGACAGAAGATGGAAAAACTATAAATGAGCCCTTCTGTGAGTCCAGGTGTCACAGATGTGGCACAGAGTTGCACAAGATCCCTGGAAAATGCTCAGAATTAGAATCCTAAAAAAGAAAATGCAGGAAAAAGCGGTCGATGGGAGGGAAAATATGAGTAGTGAAGTGAGCAGGAGACCTCGGAGCACTTGGACCAACGAGTAATGGACTTCAATGTAGCGGACGCCTGGACCGTCCAGGAAGAGCACGACACATTCCAGAACAGTTCATAAAAACAGGAAATGCATCTCGGGTTGGAGGCAAGACGGCCTTCAGTCGGGGGCCTGCCAGGCAGAGAGACTGCATCGAAGCTCTGGTTAATGAGCTTTCACTAAAGAATTAAGTCCTGTCCTGCAAAGGTTTAACGGGTGTGTCCGAGGAAGATACCATAAATGATCATTGTTTGGGTGGCAAATGAATGCAGAGGACCCGTTTATTTCAAGGGATTTACACATCGATCTTTATTTTATTTTGCAACTGTAGACATCTGCAGCATTTTTAAACCATAGGTTTGCTTTCATAGACTGTTTAGTTTGTCCTGAGCTTCAACAAAATTGAAATGTTGTGGCAGAACCTCAATAGAGCTCATCATGTCACACTGCCACTGCCGACCCCCCAGCCCAGGACAATACCCAAGCTGAGATGTCCTTTGGTGCCCACGTCGGCATTTCCCAGGCCTTTGTCAAGGTCCTCTCTGCTTCTGGGAACTCCCACGCCGCCCACGCCTCCAACACCTCCTACATCTCCACCGAGGTCCTTGTCACCATGGCCCATGCCAAGATCCACGCTGGTCTGGTTTTCACCTGTGCCTGTTCCTGAGGCGCCCTGGGACATCTCTGAGCACCTGCCTCTGCCTGGACCCTGCTACATCATATTCCAGTCTTTTACCCAGTGAATGTCCCTGACCCTGTGCCTCACCCTCTCCTGTCAGCTTGCCCTCCAGTTGAACTGTCTCACGAGCCCGCCAGGCCCTGAGGGCCACTCCTTGACTTGTGTCTGGCCTCCAGGCTGCCTGCCTAAGTGACCTTGTTCTTTCTGCCCGGCCTCTCAAACGCCATTGTCTTCTGTTTAGTTTCTTTGTCCTTTTGCTTTTGTCAGGTCCCTCGTCTTGGGCCGTTTCTCAATAATACTGAGAGTACACATATGACGTGTACTTGTGTACTTGTGTACATTACTATGTGCTGCCAGAGTAGTTCTCACGTCCACATCTCATCAAATCTGGTCCAAATCCCTATTCATACTTGATGTGTTTCACATTTTTCTCCTCAAATATCTTTACATACCAAATGCAGTTGACATCTACAAAGAGAAGGACCTAGGTAGGTAGGTAGGTAGGTAGGTAGGTAGGTAGGTAGGTAGGTAGGTAGGTAGGTAGGTAGGTAGGTAGGTAGGTAGGTAGGTAGGTAGGTAGGTAGGTAGGTAGGTAGGTAGGTAGGTAGGTAGGACCTAGGTAGGTAGGTAGGTAGGTAGGTAGGTAGGTAGGTAGGTAGGTAGGTAGGTAGGTAGGTAGGTAGGTAGGTAGGTAGGTAGGTAGGTAGGTAGGTAGGTAGGTAGGTAGGTAGGTAGGTAGGTAGGTAGGTAGGTAAGTAGGTAGGTAGGTAGGTAGGACCTAGGTAGGTAGGTAGGTAGGTAGGTAGGTAGGTAGGTAGGTAGGTAGGTAGGTAGGTAGGTAGGTAGGTAGGTAGGTAGGTAGGTAGGTAGGTAGATAGATAGATAGATAGATAGATAGATAGATAGATAGATAGATAGATAGATAGATAGATAGATAGATAGATAGATAGATAGATAGATAGATAGATAGATAGATAGATAGATAGATAGATAGATAGATAGATAGATAGATAGATAGACAGTCAATAGCTTTTACACTGTTACACCCACAACTCTCTGACATTAACCAGCAGATATGATCGTTAAGTGAATGTACTTTTATGTTGGTGGACAGGAATCAATCAAGTACATTACTGATCCAGCAGGATCCAGCTGGTAGATCTGGTCCTCTTACGATGTGGCAGACAATCAAGGAGCTATCAGCCAAATCGCCCTTTGAAGCAGGCACATGCACAGACGATGCCGTCATTTGCAATTCTCCTCCAGTTTATCCTTTGATTATTAGACATGACACTTCTACTCAAGGGAGAACCCCGGAGCAATCAACACACACACTGCTATTTACATTGGAATGATAAGCTCGTTAACTCTCAGTGGTTGATCGGTATCGCCCTCAGCTGCAATTCCCCAGTCAAGTATTTGTCCTGACTGAGATATCAGCAATCACCATTTTAAATGAGGAAAGGTGATATTACATGCTTATTCAGCAGCTAAGATCAACACCGTTCACCCAGGCAACAAAGTAAAGCAGGACCTGGTACAAACCCTGTCCTTGAGCATTTGGGGAAGTCAATGACACATCATGGGTTGGGAAACAATAAAAGTATTTGTCATTGTCGAGTCCACAGATTTTAACATTCCTCTACTGGCCTGAAACAGATTTTAACAACCCGGATGTTTGAGAATGATTTTCCTTTTCTTTTCCATGAAAATAATCCCTTTACAAAAGATGTATTTTTTAGACGTCTTGAGGACACCCTGGGAAGGGAAAGATAAAAACAATAATGGATAGTAACTCCTACAGAAATGTGAAATCCCACATCTCACCATGCATGCCTGCAGGGGCGATCTGAATACCTTATGAAAAGTCCAGGGAAAGTTCACACGGATACACCACAAGCCACAGCTCCCGCGTGAACTGGCCGCTGCACTGCCTGGTTGGAATTTCTTCAAACTGCGTTGCTTTCCATCTTCAGAATGAGAAAGACTTTTGTACTGACATGCACACACACATTGACTGCCATCACAACACGCTGCCTTGGGATTAAGACCATGCAAGGAAATGTCACATTCTATCATAGAAAGCTGACGCTAAAAAAATATCTCCAGAAAGGAGCGCTCCGAGCGTAGGAACACTACAAAATATGTTTGCCTTGTTTAATTGCTGTTGTTGATAAGACAGAAACATAGAACAGCATGAACTGCAAATAACGACATAGTAATAAGTTAGGTGTTGGTTCATCCAAGGTTGTGAGGACCGTATCAATGTTTTTCCTCTTTTTGTCTCTAGGCGGTCAAACGCTATGGCTGAACTGGGAGTAAGTTGTGGTGCAGTTCCTTGGACATTTCGACAAGTGGATGGTCTGTGGACCGGACCAAAGTTATCCCTGAGCCAAAAGCGCCTTTGTGCTCTGTATGGTTCCTCGGTCCTTTCTTCCTGATTGGCAACACTTGGGTCTTCTCAGCTCTTGATTGTCTGCCAGCGTGTCTCTGCAAGTCCATCGTCTCGCTGCCAGGCATTCTTCCTGTGACTTTTCCTGCCGCTCTAGTCTGTTCAGCAGTCTGTTCCGCAGCTCTTTGGGCTTTTTGACGGTTTATGCTTTTGGATTTTAGTTCCCGGTTCTTGGGTAATCTGTACTGAAAGTGTTTTTAGTTTAAAATGAAGGACTTATTGTTTATTACTCCTGAGCTTCTAAAGTTGTTCCCTCTACCCCACGAAACCTGCAGTATCATCACCATCATCTGAGGTAGGACACATCGCCTGGGCAACCAAGCCAACAGCTGTGACCGGAACATGGACGGTTCCAGTAGAAGGTCTTTTTCTCTTTCTGCATTTCATTTCTTTGCGACCAGGTTGCTCTCTACGTAGTTTGCGTCTGTGTTCGGCTTTGACATATATAGCTTTCTCTTTGTAGTGATGCAGGGATCTGATCAGGCAGGACGAGGCAGGCCGCTCTATCCACATCATCTCACTGCGTTAAAGACACGAGGCTTCATGCACAACCTTCTCTGAGCTGCTGTGTTCTCTAACTGGATGGGAAATAGGAGCTGGAAATATTTGAAAAAAAAAAGAAAATATTTAACAAATCATGAAATGTAAAGAAAATATCATAGTCATGATGAGGATTAATGTCATCTTTGTAAATGTTATCCCGTACAACCCCAGGCCACCCCAGTTTACGGTCATGAATTGCTGGAAGGAAGATTAAAGCAGGTTTAGACTGAAGTGTTTACAAAGTGGCTTCCCCTCATTGATGATGACTGTAATTATTAGGCACACTGGAGGCATCGCAATGTTTAATTACAGGCCTGATTACAAGAAGTCTTTACGATGAGACACATTTACAATCACAAACTGGGTTGAACCTATTCATTTGTTGATTTTCGACACCTGTTTCACTTAAAACATAAAAACAGGTGCATTGATGCTGCAATAGTATTGTAAAAAATATATTTTTAAATCTCAATTCTGACGTCTTAATTCTGAAGTTAGATTGAGTTTGAGAACTTCAAACACAAGCAAGAATAAGGATGAGGTGGACACGTAATGTACGGGTTCAACTATCCTGTTATGATTCCAGTAACAGACCCACAGAGCCTCGTGGAGCCTCATGGAGAATCACGGAGACCTGCGGAGACTCACAGAGCCCCACGGAGCCCCACGGAGCCCCACGGAGCCCCACGGAGCCCCACGGAGCCCCACGGAGCCTCACAGAGCCCTGCGGAGTCCCACGGAGCCCTGCAGAGACTCACAGAGACCCACGGAGCCTCGCAGAGCCCTGCGGAGCCCCACGGAGCCCTGCAGAGACTCACAGAGACCCACGGAGACCCACGGAGACCCACGGAGACCCACGGAGACCCACGGAGCCCTGCGGAGCCTCACAGAGCCCTGCGGAGCCCCACGGAGCCCTGCGGAGACTCAAAGAGCCCTGCGGAGACTCACAGACCCCTTCGGAGCCCCACGGAGCCCTGCAGAGACTCACGGAGACCCACGGAGACCCACGGAGCCCTGCGGAGCCCTGCGGAGCCTCACAGAGCCCTGCGGAGCCCCACGGAGCCCTGCGGAGACTCAAAGAGCCCTGCGGAGACTCACAGGGCCCCACGGAGCCTCACAGAGCCTCACGAAGCCTCACGAAGCCTCACGAAGCCTCACAAAGCCTCACGAAGCCTCACGAAGCCTCACGAAGCCTCACGAAGCCTCACGGAGCCCCGCAGAGCCCCACGGAGCCTCACAGAGTCCTGCGGAGACTCACAGAGCCTCACGAAGTCTCACGAAGCCTCACGAAGCCTCACGGAGCCCCACGGAGCCCCGCAGAGCCCAATGGAGACTCACAGAGCCTCACGAAGCCCCACGGAGCCTCACGGAACCCCCCGGAGCCCTGCGGAGCCTCAGAGCCTCACAGAGCCTCACGGAGACCCAGGGATCCTCACGGAGACTCATGGAGCCCCACGGAGACCCACAGAGACCCACGGAAACTCACAGAGACCCACGGAGACTCAAGGAGACCCAGAGAGCCTCATGGAGCCCCACGGAGACCCACAGAGACCCACGGAGACTCACGGAGACCCACGGAGACCCACGGAAACTCACAGAGACCCACGGAGACTCAAGGAGACCCAGAGAGCCTCATGGAGCCCCACGGAGACCCACAGAGACCCACGGAGACTCACGGAGACCCACGGAGACCCACGGAGACTCAAGGAGACCCAGAGAGCCTCATGGAGACCCACGGAGACCCACGGAGACCCACGGAGACCCACGGAGACCCACGGAGACCCACGGAGACCCACGGAGACCCACGGAGACCCACGGAGCCGGAGAATTCAGTGACCAACATAGGAAAACAACATGAACAGCAGACTACTATCAGAATAACCAGTCCCTGCGTCACCAAACTGAACAAAAAGCCAAGAATGTTCAGAGCGTCATAACACTGCTTGTCTGGAAACGTTTAAGAGCTCTTTATAAAAAATAAAAATAAAAAAAAACCTCTTACGGTCCCCAGCCTGCAGAGTCGGAGGCTGTTGTCATTACCTCTGCTGCTTCTAGGTGATGAACACTGCACTTCAGCAGCTTTACTGCCTTCTCAGGAGAATTTATGCCGTTCCCTCTTTCTCCTTTACCCTGCATTCACTAATTTGGGAACTGCTTGACTAGGGAAAAGAGGACTTTGTGGACTTTTTGTACATAAACACCTAGAATGTGCCACTACAGCCCTCCACCCCTCGGGAAGTCTGACCATACAACAGGGTCCATGGTTTTGAAACCACAAATACCAGCAAGTGACTTTCAGAAGTGAAGTCGTGAATGTGTTGGACCGGGTGACATTTGTCTCAATATTCCCTATCCCTGAAAGGAAAGACTGAAGGTTGGGAATTCATTTGACCCTCCATGAAGGCAAGTGATCCAAGCCCTGAGGCAGCAAAGAAAGCTGAAATCATGGCGCTCCCACACCAGTGCACCATGCCGGTGCTGAGTATTCTTCCTGAGCATACCAACGGTTTCATCAGTCTCCAGAACCCAGTAGGATTGAGGGTTTGCAGAGGTGTTCCTCTTCCACTGTCATCCTGCCTCGTCCCTTACTTTCATTGTATACGGCACACTCTTATTTCCAATGAGATGTTCTTGAGAGCAATGTTCCAATAGAACACTGCTGAAACAGCAAGGGGTTTTTCTTTTACCATGCTGCTCAGGGTCACGTTGATCGCAAGGAGCGACACATTCCCGATGAAGTCATTTTACGTTGAGCAGAAGTACAAAGAGCCACTTCAAGTCACCAACGTTCTGCTGCTTTGCAGCACATTGTCTTAATGCAGCATGAGGAGAAGAATTTGCTGCTTTAAGAAATGAATTATAGACATGCTGCCTCAAGGAGACAGAGCACAAGAAACAGATTTAAGCATGTTTTATGATAAATTGTGTTCGGGGGGAACTTGTACTGTCAGTAAGTCAAAGCGGGAGTTGTGAGGAAGTGTATTAGACTGGAGTGGAGCCACAGATTGTCCTTCAAGCAGCCGTGATGTATGTACAGGCTCCGGTGTTCCCGAGAGCACTGGTGAATGAAATGGAAATTGAGATTTTGAACTGCGTTGTGAATGCTTGTGTCTCGCTGCAGCTGGTCTGCTGTCTATGAACAGATATATATCACTACGTCGCTCCACTTCTGCACAACATAGAAGTCTTCCAATCTTTGGGAAGAGATCGGAAGATAAGCGCATGTGATCAGGTAAAAATGAAAGTACCTCACAGATCAGCATAAACTGTAATTAAAAACCAGCCAGGTCTTAAAAGCAACTAAAATAATCTCAGAGGAACAACAGCAAACACATTCAAACTGTAACATTATTAATTCAACTAAACTACAGCACAGAAACTGCTTCCGTGGGAATTCAGAGTGAAAATGCCGGATGTTGCCCTGTCTGAGTGGGTGCTGATGGTGTTTCAGGTCGGTTCCACCTCCTCCTCAGGTGTGCGCGCCTCTTCTTGTTGGGCGGCTGTATTTGTATCGCCATTCGTCCTTCCACGTGTCACCAGACTGTGGTGAGGTTCGTGAGAAGACACTGGTTTGCTTGTCGGGAGCCTCGGAGCTGCATCTGAACAGCATTTCAGAAACTGAAAACCTTTGGACAGAGAGGAGCCGAGTAGAGATGTTCAACATCACTTAGTACCACGTAAAGACCCAATATTTGATATCTAATCTGTTTAAAAACTCTTTAGACCCAGCTTGGGGCTTTTCAAACAAACTGTAGCCTTCAACAGTTCAGCATTCTGATACAGACCCAAACTGCAGATTCCACCATTAGGATGATGTATGGGGCTATTTACTTTATTGGTTTGGGTGATCCATGTTGGCAAATGATCTCCCAACATGGATCAGTAACTCATTCAATTAACCAGTAATTGTCTGCAGGGGACGCTGTCAAATCAAGCGAGGACACCTCCAGAGAGGCAGTAACCACAGCGATACCTGGCACTCTGCTGGTCAGGAGCTGTTCCAGGGAAGCCGAAGACCAAAGCAAAGAACGCGCCTGAGTCCATAGGAAGGTCGCAAAGGGAGGAGGGGTTAGTCTCAGCGGGATGGGCCTACGATGGGGAGGTCACATGTCCAGGACGCCGCCATCCCGCTGCCCACGCTCAGCTGGGACGGACTCTCAAACCTGTAAGGGAACGCAAGAGGGATGGACGGCTGCTTCACCTCAAATAAAAGCAATTTATACATGTTAGGGAGTGACATACCCGTCAGCATCCATATTTTTATGGATTTAATTATATGAGTGTTTGACTTGCATGTGTTCCCCGTTAAGATTTGCTTGATTGCTTGTAATGGCTGAAATCGTTACATGACGGGAAAGCCGTAATTGAATGGCCTCTTTCACCCCGTTCACTTCCCATTCGCGAGGCTCCACTCGTTTAACCAGCAGAAGAACACTGTTGTGACAAGATAATTAATCTCACTGACAGAAGGTGCAGAAACCAGAACTTGAGTTTGTCATCTCCACCTGCTGGAGTGTAAATATAAGAAGTGATGGTACACGACTTACCCGTTTCCTCCTGGTAAACCTAACAAGGGAAATATTTGTGTAACTGGTAATGACTCTGTAGCAGGGGCTTTCAACCTTCTTTTAAGACCCTGCAAGTCACGACAATCTTTAGACTGATTTAGTCTCTTGAGGCTTAACCGACGGTCCGCCACGGTGCACCGCTGTATCCCGGGAAGCTGCTGCAATCAAAGACAATATTTGCCGGCACTTTATCAACTTGGCAGGAAGGAAGCAGAATCTGTTCCCAAACGGTTTAGTGTCGAGTAGAAAATAGTCAGCCCTAAACGCTGCGTTTGTCCAGCAACATGTGACTCAACTGCTTTACAAAAATTAAAAAAAAACATGCATCCAGGAAAATCTCAGTCGCAGACATGAACGGGATCTGCTCTGAGGCAAAGCGGGAGCACTGCCAAGTCTGAGATCTGCCATCCACTTCTTGGAGCTGTTCCACTGCAGCAGGATGAGCAGCCGGAATCCGAGGGAAATGTTTCTTACTCTACAACTGCCAAATACAATGACATTTTCACGAGTTTAATCTAATCTGAATGCTACGAGTCACACGTTTGTTTCAGCAGAGCACTTTTTCCTTTTTGTTGATGATGGACTCACTTAAGGTGTTGCAGAATTCCTTCAGGGGTTTCCTCAATTAAGGCTAAGGAGGCTGTTTCTTTGCACTCCGGCATAGTCCCATTATCGCTCCTGAACATTTCACAAAACTCGGGGATCTATCCATTCATCCATTCCTGATCCGCGCCCTCGTTTTCCAGTGCAGGTGAAAGGGATCTCCCGGAGGCAGTCCCAGCTGTCCCCGGGCCGGAGGCAGGGGTGCACGCTGGTCACCGGCTCGTCACAAATGAATAGGAACATTTACATTTATGTTGTGGCTGATCGGTGTCCGTCAAAGAGCATATTCTCACAGGTACAGCGTGTAATATCATTAAAGGAACGTCAGAGGCCACAAGCCTAGGGCACTGTCGCCCTTGATCTCCTCTGCAGACGGCACTGCATCGAGAATTGTCATTCATCAGCAGCTGTTACTGTGGGAAACCTTCACATTTACACATTTACAAATGCCACTGAGAGGAATCCTTATCCAGCAGGATCTTTGTCATCCACTGAGGAGGAGAGGGATGTGGAGCGGCGGAGAAGTGGAGAGTAAAAACTGAGTTTTTTTTTTGTGAGACGGATGAGTTCGCAGCACGCACGAGAGATGGCGGGAGGGTCGTGTTGTGCAGAACGCGGCTTCAAGAGCATGATCTGAACTTTGGCATCTCTCTGTTTGGATTTCAGACCATGCAGATGGACCAAAGTCTTCAGACAGAAGTGGGGTGGGGGTGCTTGTTAATAACAGATGGTGCGATCCTAGACGCATGAAGCACCACCTCTGCACCCCAGATGTGGAGCTACTGAATATGGGGTCCTGTCAGTGCTGTCTGCTGGGAGAGTTTGCCTGGTTTAACTGCCGGCGCTGCATGAAATGTCATCCCCAAAGTTGTTGCCAGGCGACAAGCACAACACTCCGATGCAGTCCAAGGCAAGGCAGGTTCATTTGTGCAGCACGATTCAACAACAAGGTGATTGAAAGAGCAGAGACAGAGACACTGAAACATCACATACATACAAAGCGTGGTTTAAAATGCAAACAAAGAGAGAAAGAAGTGGTTAAAAGTAAAACTGAGCAGATGTGTGTCTTTATTCAACTGCAGCTGAGAACAGGTGAGTCTTAAATAAACTGGCTGTTTCAGCTGATCTGAGGATTTCTGGGAGTTTGTTCCACACAGAGAAGCTCCTCCACGTCTGGTTCTGACTCTGGGAACTGATAAAAACCGGATCCAGGTGACCTGAGGGGTCTGGAAGGTTCATACCGGGTCAGGAGGTACTAATCCCTCTGTGGTGACTGTCGCCATCGGTGTGGTGTCAAGAATCTTAATCCAATGAATAAATTACTCACCAAAGTGTTCAAAACAGAAACTCTCAATTAACTTTATCAAATGCTTTTTCGGCATCCGGTGACAACCTGGCTGTTGGAGTGTTTGTGGTGAATAGTGAATTAAATGAAACAGTCTGCACAGGTTATGGAGGAGTGTCTGGCTGCAGTGAAGCCAGTTTGATCAACCAGCCCGAGAGCCGGACTCCCGGATGGAGCAGAAAACCGTGCGGAAACGTGCACGGATTACTCTGGACCACACGTGTTGAAGCAACATGCATGCTTTTTTCAGGAGGACAATGCAAACGCATGTTCCGTGGCCGAGGAGCAACAGCGTGCAGGTGCCGGCCGGACTCACCGGCAGGCCCCAACCTGTCCCTAGGAGCCGGCGCCGGGAGCTGGATTAGGAAACGAGACGTGAAAACAACAACCTTGCACTGTCGCATCCCTCAGTGCTTTCAGGAAGAGGGGTCTGACGCTCTAACCACTTAGTGACATCAAGGCCAAGTTTATAAATGTTAAAGCGAGGAATAGCAACATTACAAAGCACTCAACGCTTTACTGTGTGAATGTGTTTGAGGCCGAAGTGCACATGGTTCATGTGGTTCACGTTCGGTTCTTCTGTATGTTTCGGTATGACATTAAGCTGAGGAGGAAAATAAAAACACGAGCATGGCTTCGTCTTTTTTGGGGGGGGTTTCCCTCCAGGGGTTGCCAGAGTGGGTCGTCCATTTCCATCTTCCATCTCGTCTGTGTTCTGCATCTTCTTCTGTCTCACCAAACAGCCGCATTTCCTCTTTCAGCACACTCTTTCAGGACACGTCCGAGGCCGAAGAAGGGACTCGTGTACGTACCATCGCAGTCTGAGGGTTCCTAAGTGGAAGGTAATTGAAAGCATTTTAGGTTAACAAAAAGTGGGACATTTTAAAGGGATGTAAAAGTTTTGGTTAGTGGTGTAATTAGCCGAGCGTAGGCCAGAGCGCGGGGATGGCGTGACAGACGAGGGAGGCGCGGGCGCCTCTAAACGAACCAGAGCGACGCGGCTTAGTAAACAGCAGCGGCACCCAAATGCACGTAAATATGTCGCAGAGCCGCGGTGACCAAGTTTCTTTTTTATTCACTAAATAACAGCTGGTTTTGAGCAGATTGTCTCTGCGAGTCTGTGGCCATATGAGCTGTTTAACTAAAGTGCAGCCACATCTACGATCAAAGCGGGAATAACTTCCAGAGAGCAAGGCTTTATCAGGTTCACCAACTGCCAATCACAGTGCGTGTGTGAGAGCTTGATCTCAGCAGATCGAGGGTCCTTCAGCAGGATTATAACCCAAAACAGCCAACAGAAAACAGCCAGGAACCACTGAGAACAAAAAACTTCCAAAGTGTCCTTCTATGAGCCCTGATCTAAATCCCACTGAACGTTCATGGAAAAGGCCGAAGCATGCAGGAAGCCCTCAAACCTGAGACAGGACTACAGAAATCACTTGATTGCAATCATCACCCCCGAAGGACGTGAAAGTACATGTACAGTTGAGCGTGGCCTCATTTTTTTGAAATGGCTCTGTTGCTATAGCACCCCTCAAAGATTAGTGTCAAAAAGCTGTTTTTAAAATGTAGCTCGTCTTCGACAAGCTGAAGGGATATTCAGAACATCGGCAGCAGATTGTAGTTCTGAAAATGAACAACCGGAGTACCCGGAGGGAACCCACGCAAGCACGGGGAGAACATGCAGACTCCACACAGAAAGACCCGCCAGGACGGGAATCGAACCAGGAGCCTTCTTGCTGTGAGGCAACCATGCTGACTACTAAACCAGATGAATTAGTTTAGCCTTATTTTTGCTATATTATGGAGATAGAAAAATGCTGCCTAACAAACCTGATTAATGTGCTGTAATGACAAATCCTGATCTAAATAACAACAAGGTTTCTCACAGTTTTACTGGAGGCCATCAGAAGACCATCTAATCCCTTCCTGAGGTGTTTGGACCACAAACAACAACCTCTGTTTTATCAGAATTTAGGAGTAAAACATAAGTGGACATCCAGTCCTTGATGTCCTTAAGACACATCTGAAGTTTGTCTGATGGTTCTGTTTCATCTTCATAGACAAATACAGCTGCGTATCATCAGCATAACAATGAAAATTAATGCCGTGGTTCCGGATAATACTTCCCAAGGGCTGCATGTATAAACTGAACAGGATTGGCCCTAGCACTGAACCCTGCGGGACACCATAGCAGACCCTCATCTGTACTGAAGAAACCTCATGAACATGAACAAACTGGAATCTGTTAGACCTGATTTAAACCAATCTAGAACTGTCCCTTTAATCCCAACAACATACTCTAGTCTCTGCAGTAAAATGCTGTGATCTATAGTATCAAAAGCAGCGCTGAGGTCCAGCAGAACCAGTATGGACACTAACCCATCATCTGAGGTCCAGCAGAACCAGTACGGACACTAATCCATCATCTGAGGTCCAGCAGAACCACTATGGACACTAATCCATTATCTGAGGTCCAGCAGAACCACTATGGACACTAATCCATTATCTGAGGTCCAGCAGAACCAGTATGGTCACTAATCCAGTATCTGAGGTCCAGTATAACCTGTATGGACACTAATCCATCATCTGAGGTCCAGCAGAACCAGTATGGACACTAATCTATTATCTGAGGTCCAGCAGAACCAGTATGGACACTAACCCATTATCTGAGGTCCAGCAGAACCACTATGGACACTAATCCATTATCTGAGGTCCAGCAGAACCAGTATGGTCACTAATCCAGTATCTGAGGTCCATTATAACCTGTATGGACACTAATACATCATCTGAGGTCCAGCAGAACCAGTATGGACACTAATCTATTATCTGAGGTCCAGCAGAACCAGTATGGACACTAACCCATTATCTGAGGTCCAGCAGAACCAGTATGGACACTAATCCATCATCTAAGGTCAAGCAGAATTGGAGGCGAATCATTGGAGACTGGAACCAGTGCTGTTTCTGTGCTATGATGCATCTGAACCCTGACTGAAACACTTCAAATAGATCATTTCTATACAAATGTTCATACAGCTGCTGCAACGACATTTTTCAGATGTTTAGAGATAAATGGAAGGTTGGAAATCGGTCTATAATTTTCTAAGATGTCTGGGTCAAGACATGTTTTTTTTAATGGTTTTTTTTGAGTTGATAAGAATCTACAGACGTACAAGAGTACCACTTCCACTCTATTTTATGCACTTTATGCTCTTTCTCAAAGGAGCAACTGCATCTAAAGCTGAGTGCAACACATCTGCAGTGCTACCGACAAGGAAACCAACATCTGCAGAGGTAGAGTTTAGGTGCCTCAATTGTTTCCCTATTTTCTATTGTTCCTCCTTAAATGTATCTACAGCTTTATCAGATTAACATCTGATAAAATATTACGTTTTATTGTGCACTTTATTGTCGGCAGTGTTAATTTTAAATATTATTAAATAGCGGTTGGATCGGAGGGAGTGCACAGGCGACACTAACAAATGATCAGGTACGATACTGTAGGTGAGGACGAGGTCGAAGGTGCAACCTGCGTCTAAGTGCGTCCATATGAAGGTTAAAGTCATACACTATGACCACATTATTTTTACTGATCAACAAACCAGATAGGAAATCTGGAAGTCAGACAGAAACTCTAGATCAGCACCAGCAGGGGACCGGTACTCTACCACTAACGAAACGTGAGGCTTTCATAAGTTTTAATCACGTTTGGGTTTAGATTTTATTTGCAGATGGAGTTATAGATGAGTGCAACTTTTCTGCCTGAGCTTCTGGGAATATGACGCGTTGATTCATTTAAACTAACAAACTCTTCCTCTTGTAGCCACATTTCTGATTAACAGATAATATCACTTTGGATCTCGGTAATTAGTTCGTTTACAGTATTTCTATAAGCACCTCTATCATATAGGGCTTGGTGAACGTTGGTGCCATCAATTCTGTTTTTCTTGGCACCTTGTTAGAACCTCCAATTACATCATTTATTTCTATAGTTTTATCGGCAGGCGGCGGGCCTCTTTTTGAACTGGCGTTACCCACTTCAGAGGTACAGGATCTGTGATGTCAGAGTGTCCTATAAATCTGAACGGCACATACTTTCCCCCTGAGGTTTAGTTTTTAGCAAAGACTTCAGCCACCACGTTTGCATTTGAGGTTTTGGGTGATACAGCTGTCTGGTGCTGTAAACCTGGAGGTTTTCCTTGGAAAAACAAATGAATGAATGATTTACATGTTTCACATGCGGCTGGTTCCTCATTTCTTTGCCACACCCTTTCCCCCCTTCACTTTACGGGCCCATTGTAAAACAGTTATGCAAACAAGAAGCACGAGTTTGGGCCATGTAGTGGTTACATAGAAGAAGAGCATGCTGCAATTAAAAATCAAAGCCTGCACAGGAACAGCGAGACGCAAGCGTCCGTTCGTAGAACAAGGCTCAAAGTGCTCACACAGACTGATCATTAAACATTACATCCAGGGCCGGCTGCTGTCAGTCATGTTAATGAGTAGCCCAACAGCCTGTGGCTCAGGTAAGAGTCCCGGCAGGACCGCAGGAAGCAGCTGATTGCAATTAGCCAGCTGTAAGAGCAGCTGGAAAAATGTTATTCCTTTGTTTCTTCAAAGCCTTCTGACACTGACATCTATTAATCAGTAATGTCATAACTAAGAATTAATAATGATGGCCTGGAGGAGGCGTAAGACGCCAAAAACGACCTCTTTCGACTGAGTATTTGCTTTTCTTGACAGGGATGCGGCCGTCCACACAACGGCGAGCTCAGACCCATGTTCGTCCATCAGGCCACGCCCATTTTCTCCACCCCCCACCCTGTTTTTTGCTGTTTTTCAAATGTATAACAGAGCAACAGTCCTCTTTATCCCATTCTATAGGAAAAACCAGGATAAATATCAGGGAAGCTCAGTTCAAATAAACGTACCAGTGTGCAAATAACCGATGCACCAGAGGAGGACATCCAAATGTGCCTGGAACTAAAAGGAAGCCGGTATTACGGGTAATATTGAATAAACGTATAAACGCGCGATGAACCTTGACACAGACGAGAAAGAATCGTCTCGAGTAAAGCGTGCAAACTACTGGTGAAGGAAAACAGAAGCAGACAATGCTGTCCACAAAATAAATAACCCTGAAAGTGAGGACATTGAACATATTGATTCTTTAAGTCATGGATTTGTAAACGGGATCTTTACTCTGGGAGGAGGACAAAAGCCGCCTTTATTTGCTGACAGTGGTTTGATATGTTTACAACGACTCAGCAAACCTCTGCGCGTGAGAGCGCGGGTGGGCGGGAACTTACGCATCGCTGTTTTCTGTGAGCTCCCACTTCTGAATCTTTGGAGAAAGGAAAGGAATTCAACGATCAAATATGTCTTTTTTCTTGATTTCTCTCTCAGAGGAAGCTGGTTTAGACGCACTAGAAAGAAATACAGCAATATTCTGGAAACGGAAATAAATAATCGTTCATTATCACCGAATATTTAGAGTTTAACAAACCAGGGCAGTAAACACATGCTGGAAAAGTCTTAAACGCATGTCTGGAAGCCTTTAAAACACAGCAGGATCCTTCTCAGAAGGATTTACTGGATCACCAAGGAACCAAAACTACATAAACAGAAAGCCGGCTCCTTGTGTATTCAATCGCTTTCATTTTTTTAACGAGAATTGTTGTATTTCTCATCATTTTGTGACTCTACTCACAAAATCAAAACTCTGCTGAGCGTTTTCACTCCCGGTTTAGAGCTTCCTTACCGAGAAAGGAAGAGCGTGAGGAGGGAAGAGGAGAAAGACGTGGAGTTGTACCTTCGTTAGGTCCTCCACTGTGATCCAGATCCACCGCCAGACGTGGAGAGAAATGCAATCAAGATCACGGAGAGATGCCAGAGGCTCAAGCAGTGAAAGACAAATAAAAAAAACGCAAAGCAGGACAAGGAAGGATGATGGGGGGGAAACATCCAGAGGAAGTCGCATGTGTGGACACCTCTGCATCACAACGAGGAAGGACTCCGGTCTGGAGGACACGTCAGTAGGGACACAAAAACCCCCGGTGCCAGCGGTGGGGCCACCGAACGTCCGTCCAGTCCGGTCACCTTGATGCTTCGCGCCATCCTGGCCAGCGTGAGAACGGCTTTAGCACATTCTGCAGACCTCAGAGAAGACCCCAGTCTCGAAGCTGTGCAGGCCTGTTTTTGAATAATAACCTAGTCAGAAAAAGGGCAAACGCCGTGCTCTTTTATTGTTTTAACGAAAGAGCACAAACACTTTACGGTAGTGTCGGGAACATTTCGAACGACTGAACCCAAGCGCACCAGAACCGCCAGGAGGTCCCTGTGACTCCTCTCGCAGGTTAAAACCCTTTGTCTCCCAGTCGATTACCTTTTTAGAAGTGTGTTGCCGAGCTGCTGGAAAAAGTGTTTTTACCTGCAGATGCCACGAGGTCATTTTGACCCCCTAAATTCCTCATGCAAAACATTTAAATATACAACGTTTACACAGCCACAACCCCTAAAACGCTGCTGAGACACGCAGCTTAAAATACTTTAAAGTAGTGCCTCACACTCCCGCAGTCTTACACACACCGTTTAAACAATAAAAATAGGTGTTGCTAGGCAACTTCACTTGACTTCTCAAACTAGAAAAAAAAAAAGCTGCTAAAACTTAACGGCCACTTTCATTTATTCAGCTGTAAAGCAAACTGCACCAATGACGAGCTCGCCGGACAGAGGCGCAGTGACCGTCAGAGCCATGAGGACTTTTCTTTCATCAGGTACCCGGCGGTCTGCAGGGGCGTTTCTCAAAGAGGACCTGGTCTCTTGAGCCAGAGTCTGCACGTTACTGCACGTTCTGTCCGCCTTTGGACAGACCTCTGAGTCAGATGTAGGGGACCTCAAACATGCCTCAACGAGCCTAATTAATAATAAATAAGTGGGGTTGGCACGGTTGTACGATGTGATGCTGATGTGGCGGTTCCTTGTGAGGCTGCATGTGGGCAGTTGTTCCTGGGGAAAACGCACCCGATTATCTCTGCCAGGGTCTGATTCTGCTGCCAGATGATCAAAGGAGTACTGGAGGGAGCTGTCATAATCTGTGAATCACAATTTTAAAGAGTAAAATCAGCGTAGCATCCATGATGGGGGAACTGCGCGCAGACGCGGCCTCGTCACATCCCATCCTCAGCTTTTCCCATTAACTTTTAATCTGGAGCGGACTATAATGTGGCATGTTCTGTGTGCTGCATGTTCTCTGATCGCCTCATAAAAATGGATCGTTTCCACCGTCACCATGACGAGAACCAGAGGACAGCTTTAATATATTCAGCAGAAATTGGAGTTCTGCGCTTATCCCTTCAGGAATATTCCATCTCAATTAATTTTCTACACACTACATGTGGAGTCAGAGGACCCTTTGAGCGTCTCTGAACACGCTGGTTTAGTAATTACCACATTTATTACGCCGACCACAACAACAGCAGATCGGGGGTGGACACACACATAGTTGCAGAAGGGGAACGCTGCGGCGAGTGCTGCAGAGGAGAAGACTCCAGCCGTGGCTCCATCTCCATCTGCATCTCCTGTCTCCTGCTTCACCACCACTTCCTTTTAAATAAGCCGGGACTGTGCGGCAACTGGACAAATGCTGGGGCACGAGGGCAACTTAGACTGCCGGTGGACAAAATGTAAAGAAACACATGAAATACTGGAGCTGGGACGCCAGTCATGACTACATGATTTTAGTTAGTCACTGCTTGGGATGTTAATACTACCCCAGCGCTCTGCAATGGCCCGAACCCAGGGACGGCCCGAGCCGGGCCCAGAGCCACGGGCGCCCCTGCCTCTTGTCTAACTGGTTACCCATCCGCTGTAGGTGGCGTCTTAATTCACACCAGCAGGTTACAGTAACCATAACAGTGGTGAGAACCCTGCTGCCTACGGTCACTGCCAATGCGGGAGCAATTTTAATACATTAACAACATTAATTGTTTCAAAATGTTGGCAAAAAGGGCAATTAGGCTAAATGGCCCAGGACAGAAATCCTCTCTAGTCAAGAGGCTGAGAGGAATAAAATCAGCTTTACGCAACTGCAATGCAGTTAGTTGCACATTCAGCAAAACCCTGTTTAAGGAGTAAAAAAGAAGAGAGCTCGTAGCGGAGAGAGATAAATTAAGTCCCCCTGGACCTTTCCCTTTCCTCTCGAATATATCGTGGCAGTATTTTCTAGCAAACGTCTCAGAACATGTCATTTTCCCGCTGCCTTTAATAAGTTTGTTCTTGAAGGCAGAAGCCCCGCGATGATTCGAAAGCCTCCCGTATATTTAAACCCGATTTAAATTAATGTTTACATCAGCATACGTCCGCTTCATCGTTTCTGCGTGGTGCACATCTTCCCCTGTTTCCAAGGAAGGGAAAGATGTGGGGTTTTCTCATCTCATCTCGTCGTGTATTATGCTGTAGCGAGGACAGGAGAATATATATATATATATATAACTAATAAATGTGTATCTAATATAACTGATGGGCTGCTGGCACAGACAATGGCTGTCCTCTATTAGTTCCTCGTCCATAGAAATCTGGCGTGAGTGTGGACGTTTCTTCCGTCTCTGTTTGACCATGTGATAGACGTCCAAGTCAGTGCATTTCTGTATTTTCTTTTTTTTTTGTATTTATTCACATAGTTACAGGAAAGAAGTGGTGGAACTGAACTGGTAGAAACATCGGTGAAATAAAAAAAACCTTAAATTAAAGTAGAAACCAATGTAAATATCAGCCTCTTTTAAATGACCCCTCTGTAAAACCGTCTGCAGCTCTGCACAAGCGGCACAAGTAGCACGTTAAGATGGGAATAATGTGGCATTGAAATAACACCCCAGCGTGAGGTCTGTGATCCTGCAAGAGCAAAGGACGTGCACCAAAACCACAGGCAAAGCATTAGAAAGCTTAATCCAAGGAGAGAGAGGGGGAAGAGACTGAAATATAACCTAGTCCCCACAGCAAGGAGACAGTGGGTTCTAATGAGCAGGAGAGAACGTTGCAGGGAGAACTGCCGTCTTTGAAACAAACCTACATAAACCCAGAAGCAACGCTTTGATCTTCGGCTCAAGGCTCTCACATGAACCGGCCCCAGAAGTCTGTTTTCAGAAGACGCTGACTATAAAACCGAAGTCTGAGCGGTATCAAAACATCTGCTGGTCAGTGCTTCAGCGGTTCGGCTGTGGACGATGCTGTTTTCCCTTTTTGTTTGCAGTTTCAATCAATCTTGCAGTCCCAGTGGGCAGAGTTTAGTTTATGCATTACAGCTGGTGATGTGGATCCAAGTTACTTAGGAAACAGGAAAATGTAGGGACCAGGGTTTGTTGGATTTCCGGTTAAACATTGACTTTCTCCAGTTCCAGTGGACTGTGCGGTGTTAGGTCAAATAAACCAGTTTACCCTGGTTACCGGGGGGATCTGAGGGACCGCCTCCTTTGGTGACATTGTCCCACGTGACTTCACTGGAGCACGATCAAGTTAACTGTGGATCTTTTTAGGAAACTAAAGAGGACCTTTGGAGCTGGTTTTGTTGATACAACGCCATCGCTGACTTTAAAGCCCGATATTAAAATTCAGTTTAGATTAGACTGTTAACTTGCTCTGCAGTGAAGGCATTTGGTTGACGTTTTGATGTACTAGCAGTATGTTTGCAAAGTAAAGGAAGTTCCAGCGGGTTCTAAAAGAATACTGCAATGACAAGAAGAAAAGGTCCTAATGAAGGTTTCCAAGTTAATACAAATGCAGAAGGTTTTTACAGCAAATTACCAGCGGAAGTGAGCTAGAAGCTATGCACAGGCTCGTGAAGTCTTCGTGTGATACTGAATCTCTGGAAAGAAACAAGTTTAATCAAATCAACCAATTATAGTAGAGTTCAACTAAATGTGGCGCTATGGGAAAAAGGTTCTCCACGTTGCATCACTGTAAAGCTGCAGAAAATAAATGCCTGTAGAAGATGTGGAAAAAGCATAATTTCCTCTACAATTCAGAGTCGTCGAAAGGACTTAGAGTCTTTTTTAAAACACACAAACACACACAAGCTGTTCAAATGAATCAAGAACTAAGTGTCACGTTAAAGTTATGGTCAACGTGGTAGAAATTGTCCCTTTTCTCCAGAGACAGCACATGCCACTCTGTCTCTGGTAAGTAACAGGGGTACAAGCTGCTCAAAGATTTCTCCTTTTACTGGTAATAAAAGCTTGTGACATTCAGCACTCCCAACTTCTCAAGTGCTCTTTCACAAAAATGGAAGACAGATTTAATGCTTGGACAGCCACAGAGAAAAAGAACCAAGCCAGTCACGGAGGAGTCCAGAGGATTTTTCAAACGTTCCTAATGTGACTGGAACGTTTCCATAAAGCAATACATGGTGCCGTTGGAGCGGAGGTTCCATTATTCTCCGGAATGTAGATGGAACAGATGCCAAACCAAGTCGTTCATGTGTGATAAAGGCGCAGGTCAACAAATGTCTTGCGGAAGGTGGTGGCATGCAGAGGACGGATCGGTGGTGGAAAACGCAGGCGCAAGCCGTCCATCTGCCTTCGGAGATTACGTTTATCGGAGAATGCATGTTGCACCATCAGTGGTGTAGTGGTCCCCGGAGGTGTGGCTAGACTCTTCAGTCAGGCCCTTTTTTCAAGCAGCCTACATCTTCTATACAGCAAAGGATAAACACCTGCTTTATTAACAGTGATAAGTAAGACTCCTCTATTTAGTTTGCCTCAAAATGGGCCAGCAGTAATTGCAGGCTGTCTCGTAATATGTGCTGCTTCACCTCAGGGAGTAAGGATTATAAGTCTTTTACTTTTTAATGATTTTTTTTTATGTTTCTATGTAAAGCACTTTGAATTGTCTTGTACATGAAATGTGCTTTTCAAATAAGCCTGCTTTCCCCGCCTAATGAAATTATGAAAAGACTGACCCAATACTGCCCCACTGACTACTGAGAGACACCTGCATCATCATGCATTCTGAGGGAACTCCTCCTTCTCATAATTAATGTGACGGAATGATTCTCCGCTCAGAAGACTTCAGAAATGATCCCAGAACACGTATTTATGAGTTGAGGTGCTCTGCCAGTTCCGCTTTCGCCCTGGGGAAGTCAACATCGTCTACAAAAGTGAGCACTGCCTCGTGAAAAAGTCTCAGGTAAGTCTTTGTCTAGGATGCTGTGTTCTTGCTCAGCTACTTTGTTCTCTACCATGTCGGTGAAACTCCACCTAGAACAGTTCGGCGGGCTTTTGAGGCTGCAGTACTACAGTACAAACTAGGACATCTCAGGATCAGTGCATTCTTGGTTCCCATCTTACCCCATCCCCCATCCCATCCAACCTTACTTGGCGGTCCAGTAATGTGTCATGGAAGGGGGGAACATCATTACTACATCACCTCTCCACAGGGAGCCCCCAAGGCTCGGTACTTGGGCCCCTTCTCTTTGCCATATGCACCACCTCTCTGGGCCAGATTATTCAATCACGCAGCTTCTCGTATCACTTTTATGCAGATCATGCACAGATCTACCTGTCATTCTCACTGGACGATCCCAGAACTCGGCATGAATCTCAGCCTGCCTCTCTGGCCTGGCTGCATGGATGAAGGATCACCACCTTCAACTTAACCCATCTAAGACTAAAGTCCTGATTACGCCCACCAATCATTCATTCATTCATTCATTCATTCATTCATTCATTCATTCATTCATTCATTCATTCATTCAGCCTTGATTACCACATAAATATTGCCTCTACTACTGTCAATCCCACGAAGGTTACAACGAGTCATGTTTGATGACCAGGTGAGTCAACAAAATAGGACCGTACCTGACTTGATACTCAACTCAACTCCTGATACAGGCCATGGTCATGTCCCGCCTCAATTACTGCAGAGCTGGCATTCCAGTTTGTGCGATCAAATCACTACATAAAGGTTGGGAACGTGGCGTTGCACGGGCGCACGTAACACCTCTGTTCATTGAGTCTCACCGGCTACCTGTCGCTGCTCCAATAAACTACAAGTCTCTGTCACTTGCCTACAAGGTGATTCCGGGGTTCACGTAAATAAAGTCGATCGTAAAGGTTTACACCCCTGCACCAGTACTGCTCTCTTCACAAGAACTTAGACTGGCCTTGTCCTCTCCTCACACAAGGAGATCTCAGTCCAGACTCTTATTTCAAGTAGTTCCTCAATGTGATCACAAGAGTTGTCCCTCTCTACGTTCCTCTTCCAGGAACACCTTCTAACATGACCTCCGCTCCCCCTATAACTTCCTGAACACTTAAATGTTGTCTTAGTGGCACTTAGCCAGACTTCCACCAATCTGGCTGGAATAGCCCCGAACGGAGGTATATTATGTGCTTCAAAAAGTCATTTGTTCTTCCAAAAATCCTCTGCTCGTGCTCATCTTTGTCTGCACTTTCACTCAAAACAGGCACATGAGTGTGCCGAAAACCAGCTGCTAGTAATCCTTTAAATATTAATAAAGTCATATTCCACTCAGGGAACCCAGTGGGACAACAACTGAAACTGAGTCTAAGCGTTCTTCACTTGGATTCTGGAGTCTATCCCAGGTGTAAGGGTCCGCTTTGACGAGGTCGTCAGTCTATCAAAGGGTCAAACAGAGACAAATGATGCAGTCTTCCATGCGCATGTTTACTCCTACACCCAATTTAGAAGGATGTTTTTGGAGCGCAGGAGGAAGACTATGAAGGAAACTGAGGACCATCAGTTTTCTTACTTTAATTATATTTCTGTAGTCAGTGGGTTCAATGTGCAGAATCCAGGATGAAGCCTGCTTGGAGACGGACGCTTTGTGGAAATGGCACGCTGCTGTGAGAGAGGCTTGAGGAAGTCATTAAACACATTGTAATTAAAAGCTGGAGTGATTCCATATCTCCAGACTCCTCATTTCCATGAAGAGTTTAGATACAGAGGACAGAAGAAAGATTCCATATTGAGTTCTGCCAAAAATCGCTCCGTCTAATTGTATTAATCAAGGAAACGTGTACTTTAATGAAACATTTCTAAAGTAGGTTTTCCATCTCAGTAACATAATTTTAAAAGAAATTATTTCTTGTGCCATTGACAGACTATATTTATTCCAGGTCCACAATTTAAATATATATTACATAAGACTGGATTTTTACTGGAAACTGAAACCAAGAGATTAAGCAGACATCAGAAATATTTGCCTACAGAAATATTCAGAAAGAGCTAGAGAGACTGGCTTGTGTAACCAGAGATTGCAGAGAAACAGTCAGTTCTACCCTCATTATCAACTGTCAGGAATTAACCATGACTTGGAAGTCTGTCCGAGGAGTCGGGGAGCCCCCATCTTCAAAGGCGCTGTTGAAGAACAAAGCACTTCATGGCGGTGCGGGGATTATCCAAAGTTGCACATTGCTAAGACCATGCTCTGTATTGTTAAAGGTGGGAGAAATACATAATAGTTGGGGAACTTTCCTCTTAGTGTTTTTACACCGCCTAACATCTTAAATTAGACAAGAAACCCTTGAATACCAGAGATGTACCACATGTAATTTGAGAGCAGAAGCCGGAGAACAGGCCGGTAAGTAAAGGGTTGATTTGTACTGTGAAATCCAAGCAATCATCTGAAACAGCACATAGCTGAGTTGATTAGGAGAGAAATCATTACTGAATAAGTAGCTACCCACTACAGAGAGGAGGTGTAACACCCTAGTACCTACTCGGCTCGGCTCGGCTCGGCTCCGTTTTAAGGGTTTTTTCACTTGGTGCAAGTACCAGTAAGCACCTGCTTCATTGAGGTTCCAACCTGAGCCGAGTCGGGGCTGATAATGCAACGTCACCAGGCTGCAGGCCACCGATTGGCCAAAGAGGACTGTCGTGGATGAGTCGAGAGCAACTCCTTCACACCCATCATATGTAAAACCCAGCAACAGTGATATTTAGTCTACAACTAACTTTGGTGCAGCAAAAAATGGCAAGCAAACATACTTCATTGTTGTCAAATACGTGACCGGCGTTGCCTCATAAGAAGACGTGTTTTTTGTTTGGCTGGTAGACCCGGTCTCTGCAGTTCTTGTGCTGCCATGATTGATGCCTCTGTGCTGTCCTTCAGTCCAGCCGCTTCCAGCCACTGGTAGGATGTCTTGATGCCAGTCACTTCTTCAGTCTGCCGATGGTGGATTCTCTCTCCATGACGGCTCCTCCTTCACGTCTTCTTCCCCACTGGATTCCTGGTCTCCCAGACATTCCCTTGGTCCTTAGGGCCATCCCCTTGTTGTATTCCTAGATCTTTGTTGTTTTATCCTGGATGGTTGCTCACTAATTTCTGGCCTGCCTCTTTCTGCTTCACGGAGAGTCTTGTGGTATTGAACTTGGGATGAAAACCTCTGCGCATCATCAGGAGCTTTCTTGCCTTTATATCAGTGGCGTCAGTCTCTTAATGTGGCCAGTTTACTATATCGGCAGGATGCCTGATTAACGGCAGGGCAAGCGGTGAGTGTTAATAAAGTGGCTTGTCAATGTATACACCAGCACCTATTAATTTCACTACGATGTTTATTTAGATGTCGCAGTCGCAGTTGATTGATCTGCATATGAACAGGATTTTTGTGTTGTGGGTGCTATGTTGTTAGTCAGCATTTAAAGACACAGCGCTAAACAAAGTCTGGCAGGTCCCAGCAAACAACAAAAAGCGATTGTTGTAAACCGGTGTTAAGCAGATGGATTCAGAATGAACATGTAGTATTACCACAATGTGCCATAACAGAGTTTTCACTCTCACCATATGCTGTTTGTTTTCCCAACAATGTACCGTATGCATTTTCTGCCAGTTGATGCTCGTGATCCTGATGACAAGTTCTGCCCGCTGGGTTCCAGCTTGCTGGTAACATTATATTTTCACAAACAATGCCTGCTTCATGCCACATGTCAGGTCTGGCTTTCAGCGTAAATACAATCATGTAAGAGAGAGGGGGAGGCCGTTTCCCCATGTCTCTCCCATTGTCTGGAATGTGCAAATGAGCTCAATTCAAAGCCTTTTTTGTGCAAAAAAGATAAGGATGTAATTTGTGTATTTATTGTAGTGAAACTTAAAAACAGTGTTATGTAATGGCATGTTAAAGCAAATATAAATGTTGTAGCACTCTGAGCTCCATTCAGAAGAGAACGAATTGTTCATCACAATAGAAATGAACTTCTCCTTTCTACCTCACATCAATTCAAACTTGGAACAATATTCCAACTTTTATTCCAACTTTGATGGTACGGATGTGCCTGTGCCTGTCTGTGATGGCAGCATTCATTCATAAAAATACACTGACCAGTCAGCGTATGTTGTGGCAAGAGCACAGCTCCTTTAAGGGATGTCCAAGAATTTCAAAAGATAATGCAAAAACCACATTCTGTTCACAATATAAAGGATGTGGGAACTGGACTGTTGTGCCTGCAGTCCTGACCTGTCCTCAGAAGAGATTGGGTAGGTGTAACGAAGAGGTCCTTCGTTACGGTAGAAAGGATAGCAGTGAATTGCACAACTGGGTGGAGTAGAATAAATGTTTATTTCTTAGAATAGTATATGGTGTAGATGAATTGTCAGATACCTGAAAGATAAATGAATGGTTAATGGAAAGTAAGGCATGGCTGAAATATTCACTCACCTGTTTGTCTTCCCCAGTGTGCTCAGGCCAAACCCTTCCCCCGGAACAAGGGTCTATTTAAGGTTCCGGGAGAGTCCATGCAAAGGCCTGAGGGGGGAGTGTGTAATGTGGTAGGTGTGTGTGGTTAGGATTTTTAGGGATTGTGGACCTTTGTTAGAGGTGGACCTCCCTCTGGGACGGAGGAGATGGTATGGCCGAGGTGGATTTGAACCACCTGTGGAGGCTCAGTAGGGGGGACTGCTCATTTGGAGATACTGCTCATTTGGATGGGGAACATGATTGTGTTATGCCATACGAAAGGAATAATAAAGAGTATTACCAAGTGAACTAGATTCTGTGAACCTTCCTACACTCCACCCGCTCAACGGCCGGCCGGTGACAGTAGGTTAATGTGAGATACATGGGGGTGAGGTTGGTGATGGGCTTATTTTATAGAATATAGGGAGCCAGTGAGGTTTCTGCAGAACAGGGGTGATGTGACTGAGGGAAGGAGTTCTGATAATCATTCACGCTGCAGAGTTTTGAATCAGTTAAAGCTTTTGAAGGGACTTGTCGGGTACGCCAAACAAAAGAGAATTACAATAATCAAGACGTGATGCATCCAGGGTGTGAGAGACGGGGGCAGATATTATGTAGATGAAAGTGAACTGAGTGACATTATTAATGTGGGACTGGAATATGAGAGTGCTGTTGAGGACAACACCCAGACTCAGAGTTGTCAACAGAAATAGAAAAGTTGTTTATCTTGGAGAGAGTGGATTTAGTGCCAACAAGCAGGACCTTATTTTTATTACTGCTGAGTTTGACAATGTTGTGAGAGAACTAGGATTTGATTTCTTGTGTGCAATCAGCGGAGGAGGTGGGAGGAAGGGAGTGGGTGGATTTAGTAGACCCGTAGAGCTGGGTGTCATTCGCATAGCAATGAAAATGAATGCCGTACTTCCAGGAAATATTGATAAGCATAGAAAACATACAATAAACAGCAGCGGTCCTAATACTGAACCTTGGGGTACACCAGAGCAGAATGGGAATGGTTGGGATATATATGATCTGAGTTGAATGAGCTGAGTGCGGCCAGAGAGATGTTTTAAAACAGTTGGAAAGAAGTCCAGTATCGTCAGCCAAAAGAAGGTCAGTTCGGTCAGTGATCCTGATAGGAGCAGTTCAGTACTGTGAAGTGGACGAAACCCAGACCGAAACTGTTCACACGGGTTATTGAGTGACCAGGGATCTGAGATGCAACCGGTTTCTACAACATGTTTTAAATGAAAGGGAGATTGTTAAACTTATTAGGGTCAATGATCAGGGTCAAGACACTTTAACTTACTTTATCTTCAGTTATAACGTCTTAGCCAGCACATTTAATATCAGTTTCACTCCAACACCTCTGCACTGTGTGCCACTCCGGTATTCCAAAAGAGAAGAAGAGCGACTTTTAAACTCAACAACAATGTTAAATTATACACCAAGTCATGGTGCAGTACATTCATTAAATCTTTTCAACTACGACTGAATACCTCTAAACAAGTGAGTGCAAACGTGATTATTTCTTCAGTAAGTTATGTTGTATGAATATACTCGTTTAAAGTGGACCCCATCATTAGCTGAGCATGAACATAGAGACACGCTGATGCTTGTTCTGCTTTGAAATGAAGCCCTGTGGTTCAGCGTTTGAACCCTGATTTCTAAGTCGTACTCAAGTCACAGAAGCTGTGATTATTTTCTTAAAATATAATGTTAATCATAGTCGTCATCAACGGCGGGCCCAAAACAACAGGCTGCTAACTGAATAAAAACGAGCCCACGAGGACAAAACTCTGGCCAAATGCGTTGACTCGTTCATAAAGACAAATGAGACGACAGTGGAAGAGACACAGGATCCTACAGGGGATGGACTCACGTTCATGGGTTCACCGTCGGCTGGCCGTCAAGGTCTGCACAAGTCCGTCAAGGTCTGCACAAGTCCGTCAATGACCCACTGATTTCAGCAAGGTGTGATGGAGCAGGGAACCACCGAAACCATGCAGAGGGTCTTGAGGACCTGCTTCGAAGAACACTTGGTTAGTTTATAGACACTCTTCTGATGAGTTGTTCAGGATTAGGATTTGATTGCGATATTGATTGAAGAGGATTACAACTGGATTGAATGAATGCACAACCCTGTATTCTTTTCTCTCTCCGCCATCCCTTTATAACTGTTGCAGAACTGGGAAAAAAGCATTGTATTCCCAAGTAGAGATGTGGTCTTGGAGGCATCATTCATTCATTCATTCATTCATTTTCTATACCTGTTTAATCCTATAAGGGGTCACGGGGGTCTTTGTCCATGTGGCTGTATCAGGTATGTTGAATGACAGTTCTGAGGTGTCGAGCATGTAGGGAGTCCAGGTCCAACCACATCACCTAAAACTGAAGCTAGAAAGAAATTGGGACACTGATCCCAAGCACAGCAGTTACAGGAGAATGGCTGGACTAAAAGAAATCAAGATGTTGCATTGGTCCTGACTTCAACTGGATTGAACCACCGGTGCAGGACTTTTGGTAATGTGGAAACCAATGATTTAATGCTGCAGAGAACCGGGGACTAAAATCCCTCCACAATGATGCTGGAGACTGGCAACGTCAAACAGAAAACGATCACTCACAATAGTTTTTAAAGGCAGTTTTCCCACCTACTGTACCGTGGTGTGTGGTTATCACACTTCTTCTGTCCCCTGGCAGAGTGTTGGTTCACTAACTGAAGACACAATGGCACGGCGCCATGCGTCATTGTACCTCCACGATGAGAACCAGACTCGGTTCAGTCAACTGAGCATGTTCATGGTGATGGAGTTTCTATTTTCAGTGTTAGTATTTACTTTAAAGCATTCTACGGAGGACGTGATTCACCACTGCAATGCCAACTCAACAGAAGAGATACTCCTGTTCTTTGTTACAATTAAACCTCTTATTACAGTCAAATAGTGAATTACAGCACATTGTTCTGTGGAAAGCTGCTGCAGCAGTAAGTTAAAGCATAATCTAAATATTTAATGACTATTCGTAGAGTGTATGACAGATTCACTTTTCGTGTATGTGCAATGCTGCTGGTGAATAGAAGAACCTGAAAATAGTTGAAGATGAGTAATAAAAACATAATACAGACAGGCAATTTGAACATCTGAACATCATTGAAGGAGCTCCGATGGGAATATCAGTGCCAACGATACAGCTAATTACTCTAAAACTATTCACTCAGAGGTGGGGGCAATGGGTTTGTAGCCAGGAAACAGTATAAAAGAAATTCTGAGACTGCCCGAGAGCCATGACCGCAAAAGAGCAACCTTTCCTTTGTATCTGTGCAGTATCCCAACTTTGTAAAGAAAACTCCCATTAGGAAAACGGAAATGCAAAGACACACAGTGTATGGTACGAGGTAAAGGCATGTCCATCCAGCTGATATGAGTGATGTACAGATAAGATCATATATTGATGTAAAAGAAAAAAACAGACATTGAGGTTTGCCATCAGTGCAAATGCAGCTCCATTCTGGCTGCTGAGCCTGTTTTTGTGAACACTGGCAGTAAAACTAGTGTTATAAGAGCTGATGCTGAATAAAAATAAACCAGTCTCAGCTTTATGATGGGGAGGAAATGGAGAGGAACTCTGGGTTTATGGAGCAAAACCTGGGCTTGACCAGGCGAAGGACACAGGAAGTTCCTACAAAACCTGATCTTGACCAGGTGAAGGACACAGGAAGTTTCTACCAAACCTAAACTTGACCAGGTGAAGGACACAGGAAGTTCCTACAAAACCTAAACTTGACCAGGTGAAGGACACAGGAAGTTTCTACCAAACCTAAACTTGACCAGGTGAAGGACACAGGAAGTTCCTACAAAACCTGATCTTGACCAGGCGAAGGACAGAGTAAGTTTCTACCAGACCTGAACTTGACCAGGTGAAGGACACAGTAAGTTCCTACCAAACCTGAACTTGACCAGGTGAAGGACACAGTAAGTTCCTACCAGACCTGAACCTGACCAGGTGAAGGACACAGTAAGTTTCTACCAAACCTAAACTTGACCAGGTGAAGGACACAGTAAGTTCCTACCAAACCTGAACTTGACCAGGCGAAGGACACAGTAAGTTTCTACCAAACCTGAACCTGACCAGGTGAAGGACACAGTAAGTTCCTACCAGACCTGAACTTGACCAGGTGAAGGACACAGTAAGTTTCTACCAAACCTGAACCTGACCAGGTGAAGGACACAGTAAGTTCCTACCAGACCTGAACTTGACCAGGCGAAGGACACAGGAAGTTCCTACAAAACCTAAACTTGACCAGGTGAAGGACACAGTAAGTTCCTACAAAACCTGAACTTGACCAGGTGAAGGACACAGTAAGTTCCTACAAAACCTGAACCTGACCAGGTAAAGGACACAGTAAGTTCCTACCAAACCTGACGCAAAGCAGAAGTTACTTCTGTTTCTGACTTCAGTTGAGTTACCACACTATGTGAAACTTTGGGTTTTCCTCGTTTCTGGTTTAGGATAATCAGAGTTTGAACCTGGAAAACCTGCTTTTTAAAAATATGCCGCTGGTCCGAACCCAATGACTGATCGTGGAGGTACGTTACATTTACACTAAACTAATCCAATATTAAGATTTATGGCTTTGCCTCACGGCATCTCCTTTTTAGTCACATTTGGTGTGTGGTATGGTCTGAATTTTCTCTGAAGCGCATGCTCTAGCTCTTCATATGCAATACTGAATAATAATCAAAACTCTCAATGGGATGCAAATGGGCCAAAGCGAGCAGAGTATTGTATAATCAGAAACTACTTCCATAAGATCGCTCCATCCCTCCTAATCCTTAACGTATCATGGCAACCTTGGCCTACATTTTTCATGCCATCAGCCTGTAGAGTGTGTTTTGTCAAATTTCAACAGAAACATTGATGGATTATAAATCCTGGGATACAACATGAAAGCTGGGGCTTTGTGCCTGCCGAGGGCACGAGCGTCCATCCTCTGGATGAATCCTCCAGAGACTGGAGGTCCTGCAGGCTTTCTGCTTCCCTGTCCTATGTTGTCTATTTACATGATGCATTTGGGATGCAAGCCCCGAAGGGACACACAAGAACATCACACTTGTCTTCTGCTGTAGGATCAGCCCCACATTATTCGTGAAATGGCAGTTATGAAAGCAGGTCATATGACTAAGTTCGTACAAATGTTTTAATCTTCACCCACCAGAACCTATTACTGGTTAAAAAGAGCGAGGAAAAAAAGCTCCCTCTGTGTTATTTCTTTGACGAGACCCCAAATCAAAGTTCGGTAATGATTACTCGAGCATCTTTAACAATTTAAACAGCATATCCACTTGCTAATTATCACACTGGTGTCACCTTTTATCCAGATGACTAAACCGCTGTTTGCATACAGATCGCGTGTGGGCGTGGAGCTCCCTCAGCTGATGACAGCTGCAGGCAGTACAATTAAAAAGTGCAGATCTTCTCAGGGGCTCCGTCCATACATAATTGTATATCATCACAGCCCATGGCTGATTAGAACCGAGACCACCAGTTAATGTGTTATTACGGGGTGCACAGCTGAACCGTGCGCTGTTGACCGATGACGCGGTGGGGGAGACGATTTAAAGTCAGGTTACCGTCGATATTCTTCGGCTTGTTTGACGCTCGGAGAAATGTTCACACCTATCCAGACATGCATATGAGAGTTATTAAAATATGTTTACCTAATCTAAGACTATTTCTCTGGGGGGGTGGGGGTCAAACACAGTTGATTTTTATCTTAGATGGGATTTTTAGATACAAATCAAGGACAAAGTAATTGCAGTGTTTTTTCTTTTACTAACAAATACTCTGAACCAATATAACCTCTAGTTAAATATTAATGATGTTTGCAACAATGATCCCTCAACTGCGGTTTTGAAGCCTTCATACAAAAAAAAAAACTCAGCTAAAGTGGCATCTCTGAATTGTTTTTCCAGATACGTTTTATTTTTCCTTGATAAATTGCCCATTTATCTTCCATACATGTGGAGGTTAAATGCATAGCAGATTTGACAATTGTCAAATATGCATCAGCGCATTGTAGTGCCACCAAGACCAAGTTAAACAAAGGCTGTCAATCATTTGTGCACGACGGGGGAGGCCCTCAGGATAAAACCTAAGAAATACTCTCTCTGAGTCATGGTTCGAAACCGTAAAGACGCTCATAACCAAGCTGGACGTGGACGAAGAGGCAGTCAGAGTCTTTGCCAAAAAGCAGCGGGCGTTTTTGGACGACCGGGTGTGGCGCGGTGGCGTTTGCAGGGTGGTACATAGTCCACACTTTCACAGTCCTTTTTTAAGCTGGATTGTAAAGCACTTTGCATGATTCTCATTTGACCAAACACTCATGCAGCAGTTCTTATTGTATATATATATATATATATATATATATATATATATATATATATATATATATATATATATATATATATATGACTGGATATGTAGTTGTTTTTCCTCAGTCACTTGGTGACTAATGTATTAGAACCACCCCCGAGCTGTAGCGTTGCCGTGGTCCTACCGTCCTTGTTCTGCCTCTTGCAGTATGCTGCAAACAACCAGTCCTCTTGTCCAAAGTGTTTTTGCTCTTGCTCATCACATGTAGACACAGGCTACTCAGTCTCTGCAACATCTTGCCGAATCAGGTCAGAAAAAAAAAACAACAAGAAAACAAAGACCAAACAGCTCTCATTAGTATTAGTGCTGGCAGTGGAGTGGGTTAAAGTTAAAAGAGCTGTTGCGCTGAGATTCAGCCTCTCAAATCAGTGTTTCAGGGACGGCGGAGAGTGTTGAGCTTTCTCCTGCCTTCTGACAAATCTGTCACAGTTTGAAGATGCTCATCAGCCTCTTCAACAGTGGCCACTGGTGTGAGTGACAGCTGCTTGTGGCCAGGCTCTTCTGAAACATGACAGACCTTCAGATGTTCACATTAGCGAGCGGCGTTCGCTTGCCTTTGTTGTGACGTCCGTGCTTCATCGACGTCGGCAGAAATGCCTCTTTGCTCCCGAAACTGAGCAGCAAACATGTCTTTGAATGATTTGCTCGTGTGCAGCGGCGAGCTGAGTTTTGATCATTTGGAAAGCGAAAGCGGTGTCGCTTTTACTTCCGTCAAACTCCCCCACCACCAGCTGAAGAGCATGTCCAGAACGCTGTTTTCTTTACGCGGCAGCTCCTACTGCTCGCTGAGCATCCAAGGTTAGGTCATGCCACTGCTCTGGGTCATCAAGAGGATCTTCATCATATCTATCACATCTCCGAATGGTAAACATCGCAAATGCCCCGCACAAGTTGGAGGCACTGTCACTAGGAATATAGTTCAATTCAGCTCATATGTTATGCTCATCAGATGCTGCTCTCAGACTGGCCTCAGTGGAGCCTTGGAGACACTTTTTGGCCCAGAGACTGAACTTCTTTACGTCTTTTTTTCCGCACGAAGCAATAGAGCTTAGTAGCGTCATGTGGAATATTTGATATATTTTATGTTTGATCTCAGTCATTGGCGTCCCCCTGAGCCTGAATTGGTTTTACCCATTTCTGAACCAATTATAAGCAGTTGTTTAAAAACGAATCATAGTCGTGAAACAACTTTACGTTCGTTAACAACCTGTAGTTGTGAAACGTCCAAGCTGGGATTCGAACCAGCAGCCGTCTAGCTGTGAGGCAACTGGGTTGTTGTAAAAATGAAGTGCTTTCAGTAATCATCGTCCATGGAGGACAGGGGCTGTTTTCGATCAATAATCAAGTTGAACGGTATTGCATTGGTGATAAACTTCTGCTGTGGACGACTGTACTGCACGGACAGGTATCCATGAACTGTGAAATTGAAAACTGCTGCGGTTCATTTGCGGTGCTCATATTGAATCGGTACACCTCAGATCTATAAGAAATGATTACATCAAACATTTCTTAGAAAATGCATTAGAAAAACTACCTGCATTTAATTAATCATGGTATTTTACAGACCGACATGTAAAAGGTTTGACGTTTTGTCCCAGAATACAAATGAACACGTGCACAATTGATGTGTTGCTTACTTTTTACTGGCTCAGGGGTTTAAGCACCTCTGAAGATAAAACTGGACCAATTACCAGCACACAATCCTGCTTTCTCAGTGGGAAGAGACCTTTGCCCTTTTATAACTTTATTGTATAATAGTCAAAGGGAATGTTTAGACTTGAAGAGCTTTAAAGCCAAACTCTAAACGCAGAGACTTTTATTCGTATTACAGTGTTTCAACAACAATGTTTCAGCTCCTAAACTGAAAACGTTTGAATTATGTACCATTATGTGGCTATATTATGTCTTTCTGTGTTTTCTGGCTTATCTGCAACATTATTGTTATGATCATTTAGACAGGACAGGGCGGGAATGTTGTGGTATGTTGTGGTACTGACCCCTGCCTTTTGCCTTTCAGCAGTGGACCTAGCAGAAGACCAGGCGGTACGCACCTTCATAGCAGGTACCAAAAATATCCTTCACCTATGTTTAAATGTGCTGATTTCTTATACCTTGGATATTTTATTTTATTTGGATATCTTATAACGCCTTGGGATACCCTCAGGTATCCCAAGGCGTTCCCAGGGTAGCTGAGCGACATAGTCCTTCCAGCATGTCCTAGGCCTTTCCTGGGGTCTCCTCCCAGTGGGACATGCCTGGAAGACACTACCAGGGATGCAGAGAAGCCCCAGAATCGAGATGAATAGAAAGGTGCTTGATTATACCTGTCCATAGCTAAAAACACACTCACAAAGTTAGATTTGAAAAGTTGATGCACAGCTTTGTACCTTCAGTTGCTTGTGCAGAACGGCTGCAGAAGCTCCAAGTACTCCTGTGTTACGGAATAAAAACTCTCTGGACTCTTTGAAGACTCCTGTGCTTTTCTTAACTCAGTGCCACTTTAACTTGAAGTTTCAATACTTAAAATATCGGAGTAAGAAAAAGGATTCTGAGAATCGAACTGCGGTGTGGGACTCCAGACAGAAACCTGAGCCAGGCTGAGGGTCTTTCTTTTTGTAAATTAAAGACGGCTACTTCAACTTAAATCCTGGGCACTTTAAGCCCCTTGTTGACAGCACTACGACTTTGATGGGTAACACTTGTTGCCCATCGAAGTCGTCATCAAGTCAGCCCCAGTGGTTTAAATCGGAGTGGTGTACTTTTAATGACGGTCACAGTCTAGCCTTACAATTTACCAGAGCTCTTCACAAAACCAGAACTGCTTATTATTCAAAAAATAATTTAGGAAAATGAGTTACTTTATTTTCAGAGCTGTTGCCAGGCTGAGTCATGTATTGCTTTTAACTCTGCATTGATGTCATGAGCTTTTTCACAAATCTTTTTCCATTAGAGGGAAATTGTAGCACCACTCTCACTCCGGAATCTTTCATTCAATGGAACAATACTAGAGGGGACTGATGGGCTTGTTTCTGTCTGAGTTCCCTGAGCTGGCAGTGATTTTAGCTCAACCCAGTCTTGATCCAGGGCTAATTAGGTCTATATCCAATCTCCCTTTGTTTTCTAAAGTTGGGGTGAGGAGGTGGAGGGATGACAATGACGAAGACATCTATGATATTGATTCGCTCGCTCTCCCCAGGGTTTCATATCCATCAATCTGTGGATGAGGCCACTCTCTGAGCTGTCAGTTTCACACTCTTCCCGTTTATGCGTATTTTAAAGAGGGATGTGTTCTTTTAGGATCTAGACTTGGCTCATATCTGGGTCTACTTTTTCTGGAGTGACTGGGCCTACATTGATTCAGGGTTGTGACTCTAATTTACGAGTGCATCTGGGTTGACAGCAGAAATCCAATTAACCCGTTTCTATCCCCTCTTTCCATGGCTTTTCCAATTGATTCAACAATATCTATGTTCAATCTATGTTCTCCCAGTTCCGCTACCCAGTGATGTCCAGTGGCATTGAGCCTGGCTGATTGGTGATGTATGCGAATAGATTATTTTCTCTATGTATACTGAAATGAAGTGCATGGAACAGGTGCTCCTGGAAGTGTTTTGTTTTAATGCCAGGAATTCCAATGCGCCAGACTATAACTTCTAGTAGTTATCGTCATCTGTTAAAGGCCTGTATCCATATGCACCATCCCAAAGTGTTCCCTTCTGCTGCTTGTACAGGACTGCACCTAAGCCTTCCTCTAAAGCAACAACGTGGAGTAAGAAGCTCTGGATATCCCATCACAGGTGAGTTTGAGAGTGTTCCATTGTTTTGCTCTGTTTCTTGGTGGTTTCTGGCCTCTAGCCTAGACGTGTTGGTGGCAGTAAGGCAGATTGGTGAGTGGTCTCCTTTTTCTTTGGATTGTTTTTTTTTTTTTTGCCGGACTTTGGTTTAGCTATCAACTCAAAGAGGTTTGGTTATTTGGAAAGTCTGATATTTAAGGTCAACAGCTCAACAGAGTTGTGGCTCTTTGTCAGCCTGGCTACAGTGCTGAACAGAAAACGTGGGTTAATTTTATTATCCTCTATCAACGCTGAATAATAGGCTGTTCTAGCTTTGCGAAGTGCTTTTTTATACACTATTAGACTATCTTTCCATGCACAATAAATATCTATAGACCTACAAGAGAACCACTTTCTGTTTTAACATACGAATATGTGAGTTAAACCAGGGAGTTAAGCTCCTACGGTTAGAGACCCTCTTTCTCAAAGGAGCAACTACATCTAAAGCTGAGTGCAACACATCTGCAGTGCTACCGACAAGGAAATCAACGTCTGCAGAGGTAGAACCGAGGTCACAGCCCTCAACTGCTTCACTATGTTCCACTGTAAGAAGATGAAGAGCAACGGCCTCCCTAAATGTAGTAACAGCTTTATCGGATCAGCTCTGAGCTGTATTTTAATTGAGATTTTACTTTTTCTGAAACTAGTGATGTTTCAGAGCAGCAGAGACGAGGCTATTGACTTACACTGGTCCTCTGCTTTGTGGACAAAGTAATAAATCTTTGCATTTGTTTTCTGGACGTCTCACTACGCTTTTGTTAACAGAAATTTCCACCACAATGGCTCACACCAAAAACGGAATTGATGTGTGTGTGTGTGTGTGTCAGTACAGCCCTGTAGCATCCTTCTTAATAATGAGTCTTGAATATCTGCCCGAGAGCTTGCATTGTCAAGTTAACTCTCTTCACAATAACAGTTCAGTTTTGTTCCTGGGACTGTGGCTTGGGTTACAGCCTCAACATCTCCATCGTGATATCCCCTTTTTATTGCTCCGTGTTGTCTTTGTTTCCTTTCTGAAGGAGCAACGCAAACCTCTCAGCTCAGTTTCATGTCTTGGTGTTGGTTTTAGAAGCCCCAAGCGCCAGGGCTGCCATAGCAGGGATGTTGCAAACTGAAAAGCGTAACAGTTGGTAAGAGCACTGATCACACTGCCGCTGCCTTTTTATTTATATGTGATGTACATTTCAGGATACATTAACCCAGCTTTCAGCATCAGCTGCTCAAACTGATGACATGCTGGTGCGATGCCAACAGTAGTCCGATGTCGATGGGATTGGATTGTACATCCTGCTGATCTTGCAGACATCCATCCAGTCGGAGAAGTCAGGAATTGTCCACAGAATCATTGTTTCCATGGACACAGGGCTTGAAGTTATGTTAGGAAAGGATGGGTGATGAACTAGTCATGATTCAGTTCAGAACATCAACTAAATCATATTGCTTTTGCTCTGATTCAACTTTAAGTGTCAAAGCTTTAATGATTCAAAACCTCTAACAAACAGTCATATACAGTGTTGAAGGTGTTAACATAAATGGGGGTTATTGTGCTTTTTTGCTATTGATATTCATCTGTTATCAGCTTTGCATGTATTTATTTAAACTAGAGGGTAATAAACACTTTTTTCACTGCAAGACTTTGCTTTTCTTCATGTGGAGATGTAAGATCCCAAAGACTCCCTGAATTTGAGCTCAAGGAAACGAGTTTGACAGAACTGTTGAAGGAGCTCGATTAGTAAAACTGACCACGGGCATGATTCTCAGTGGTGGGGGGTGTATGTTTGTCAGAGCTTCTTTTTTGAAGAAGAAGAAGAATAGTACAGCATTGGAAGCTCTGCGTAAGCGTTTGTGTGCATAAATGCAAATAAACACAATAAAGATTAACACAACGCAAAGTGCTTTGTAGAACCCACAGGTCAAGAGCTTCAGTGTGAAAAATCCAACAGTCGAACAGATCCTCAAACCAAGTGGCCTCCGGGGCCTCCGGGGCCTCCAGGGCCTCCAGGGCCTCAGGGGCCTCCGGGGCCTCCAGAGCCTCATGGGCTTCAGGGGCCTCGGGGGTTTCAGGGGCCTTAGGGGCCTCAGGGGCCTCTGGGGTTTCCGGAGCCTCATGGGCCTCAGGGGCTTCAGGGGCCTTAGGGGCCTCAGGGGCCTCGGGGGCCTTAGGGGCCTCAGGGGCCTCCGGGGCTTTAGGGGCCTCAGGGGCCTCAAGGGCCTCCAGGGCCTCAGGGGCTTCAGGGGCCTCAGGGGCCTCAGGGGCTTCATGGGCTTCAGGGGCTTCAGGGGCTTCAGGGGCCTCGGGGGCCTTAGGGGCCTCAGGGGCCTCCGGGGCTTCAGGGGCTTCAGGGACCTCAGCGGCCTCAGGGGCCTCAGGGGCTTCAGGGGCCTTAGGGGCTTCAGGGACCTTAGGGGCCTCAGGGGCTTCAGGGGCTTCAGGGGCCTTAGGGGCCTCGGGGGCCTTAGGGGCCTCAGGGGCCTCCGGGGCTTCAGGGGCTTCAGGGGCGTCAGGGACCTCAGGGGCTTCAGGGGCCTCAGGGGCTTTAGGGGCCTCAGGGGCCTCCGGGGCCTCAGGGGCTTCAGCAGCCTCAGGGGCTTCAGGGGCCTCAGGGGCTTCGGGGGCCTCAGGGGCTTCAGGGGCCTTTGGGGCCTCAGGGGCTTCAGGGTCTTCAGGGGCTTTAGGGGCCTCAGGGGCTTTAGGGGCCTCAGGGGCTTCAGGGTCTTCAGGGGCTTCAGGGGCCTCTGGGGCTTTGGCGGCCTCCGGGGCCTCAGGGGCTTTGGGGGCCTCGGTGTTAGTTTTACTTATTTACAATTACAATTATGGTTTTTAAGAGAAAAGAGTTGGTGCTACAGCATTATTTTTCTGGACTAAATAATAATAATAATAATAATAATAATACGTTTTTATTTATAAGGCACCTTTAAAAAAACTCAAGGTCAACGTAACAAATATGTATTTTGGAAAAGAAAAAGAAAAAGAAATAAAAGTCATAGTGAATCGGACACGCCGCCGTTACGTCAATAATAAATAATAACATGTTTATTTCTGTCAGTGGCGTTTGACTCGTTTTCGGAGACGGCCTCCAGTGGCCAGTTGGGGAACTGCAACGAAACTTAGTTCTGCACGAGCCTCACTCCGGAGCTTAGATGCTGTCGACGAGGATGACGATGGCAGATGTTTAGTGTAAATCTGACAGATTTTAAGCACTCATTTACACACATGCGCGTTCAACGCTCAATGCTCTTCCTCAGCTTGTAAATATTCCAATCAGATTCAACTTTGAAACCTCCCCCCTCACTGTCCTGATATTCCTACACATTCCTAAATGAAATTCCTTTGGGGGGCTTAAAATGGAGCAGGGCATCACTCCTGAAGGTGTAAAAGCTTGTTTCACACCACAGTGCACAAGAAATAGGCACTCTGGTGGTTAGTCGTGTGCCTGAAGTGATTGCTAACCAGAATGCTCATCACTCCATCCCAGCTGCAAGTGGCTGGAATTCAGTTTTCACACTGTGCAGAGCTTCCCACCTTAACGCTTTGCACTACATTCATAACTTATAAAGCAGAGCTGTGGGAATATAAAAACCCTAAAAAGAGGAGTTGGTTGCTCGTCTCGGGAGCATGCATTATTTCTTTTGCTGAGTCATACATAATGGATGAAGTTGCTGTATAATTTCTGGCCGATCACTACGCTGAAACTGCGCCGTCCCCTCCACCAGGTGCAACAGAACGGCCTCTTCCCTCTCACAACAACCATTTTGTTGTTTGCACATCCGCTCACCTTGACAAAACGTGCTCCTGCTGCAGACAGCGGTTTGACTAGGAACATGGAGGAATGTCATAGCAACAGCTGCCATGGAGAGTTTAACGCCGACTGAAAATTCAGCCGGCTGCGGCCTGCAATAGATGAATATTGGTGGCATCTCTCGGGTTAGTGATTGTATTATGGCAACTGACGGGACTGAAGCACATCTTTTTCACAGGACCGTTCGCCGGATTGTGCCTGAGAGCTGCATAACAAGCACCTCCAGAGGAAGCAGACTCGGTAGCTGAAGAGCAACTTCTCCCCCACATGACGGGAGCTGGTACTACACGCCTCCGGCGCCCCAGTCTCCTTGTGGAGCTCCCTATGGTCTGACACACCTACGCATCAGATGTCATCTGTGCTGTACGTTCACACAGACACACGAGCAGGGAAGCTGCGTTTCTGCACGCACTCGTACATCTTATGTGCTCTATCAAAGGTAACAGACACGAAAGCAGCCGGCGTCCCGATTCTTTTAACTATTATCGGTTCTCTGTAAGAAGATAATGTGGCAGCCAGGCTGTGGCTGGATGAATGGGCGTTTATACAGTGGTTTTATTTTATTTTTTTTATTTTTTTAAGTTTTGCAGGCTAAATGAATGTTGCTGCACTGAAAAAAGAAACCCTTTCCAGCCACAGAAGGCAATCTGCTGCTGTTCATTTATTCATTTTACAATCTTCCACTATAAAGAGAATTCTGCAGATGATTTATTTTACTTTTTCAAAGCTACTCTCAAATCTATTAACTCTTTTCGTGTCGGCTTATTTTACACTACAAGAAATTGATTTTGCGAGGCACAATGTCTGAAACAAATAAAGTAAAAGCGGTTAAACCCGAACCACTCTTTCAGTTTGCAACCATACGTCATCCGGCGTAGTCGTGGTTTGTGATTAATCTAAATCAGCGGTGGGCAACACTTTATCTCATTGTTCCTGCACCCGCCAACTCTATTCGCTTTTCTTTTCCTCCTCCAAATGTGTGCCGACACTGGAAAGTGTCTTAGTGGTGTCTTTGTTTGATAAGTCTAGTGAGTATCGCCGTTTTCAAACATGACAAACGCTTGTGTTGCATCATTTTTGTTCATTTTCTGCATTAAAGGCTTTTTATAATAACGGGTACATATTATGAAAGAATCCTACTTTCTTTGGGACCCGCTAGAAACGCTGGATGTTTGAGCTTTAAATTTAAATTAAATTTTCCGGGCTGTCGTCATGAAGCACGTTTATTCAGCTTCACCTCATGCTGCTTTTGCCGTTCCACGGAAACCGGAGGGTCTTCCTTTGTGTCTTGCTTTGAGACCTACTTTAAGAGCAACTGACATCTTTTTTCTTTTTTTTTTTTTTTTGCCCAGAAATGAGTTGAAAATCTTGGTTTCTCATTTGTAAATAAAAGTGTCATGTGTTGGGAGAAAAAAACCTGTTAGGTGTGTTTTCATTACCACTAGAATTGTGTAAAACTGTAATATCGCAAACTAGAGCCTGTAATGGAAACACAAAAAAACTGTCAAAAACTGTCAAAATTTTTTATTATTTTTTTCCCACATTTGAACGCTTGGACTGGGATGTGACAATGCCGGTCATATGTGTCATATAAGTTCCTCTCCTTTGTTTTGAAAAGACGTCTCCCATTCCCGGATCCTAGCAGCGTTACGCTCACAAAACGAGATTTAGTGGGACAATATTTGAGAAGGAGTTCCGTAGATCCCTTTTCATGGAAAAACGTTCATTGAAGACATCTTTTCCTAATACAGGTCACACGTGAAGAAGTCACAGTTGGGGAATTATCTTCTTAAACACAAGCATAGCACACTGTCTTTATTCCTGCCCTCACAGAAGTGTGAATGATTCGGTCTGGAAAACGGAGCTTCCACTTCCAGATCGACGTAGTTTTTTTTACCTCAGTACACATTTCTACTCTGGGATGGTTGAACTCAGATGAATCTGAGCCCTCAGAAATCATGATCATCTTTTCTTTTCTTTTTTTCTAAGCAATAAACTGCCCCGTAGATCTTGTAATGGAAAAAATGTAAAACCTCTGATTTTACTGTTAGGTATCATCTAAACAGACAGTCTTGAAGTACGACTTTGTGTGAGGAATGATAAAGGACCATTCATCCTGACTTTATGGAAAAACATTTTGTCACATTTACACAGCGATCAGTGCGGGTGCAGCACCTTTCTAAACCCGCCTGCTGGAACCAAAGCTGAATTAACATCACAAGTGCAAACCCAGGAGTGGACGTCCCGGCGAGTTAACCCCAACGTCACACGAAGCAGTGCTCAGATAAACTGCGAGAAACCCAGGAGCTGCAGCTTTACTTCCCACACTTCACCATTAGTCCTTCTCTTTCTAGCAGCAAAAGAAACTGGACTTCATCCTCTCGATCTTTACTTGTTCTGAAATATAATTGGCACGGACTCACCCCACACATAATGATCTGTGCCACATTCTGCACACTGGTGGATGATTAAAATGGACTTTATACCTAGAGACTGCACTGAAGGCCTGATGGAGGACTTTTACCACAATGAGGTTCAGAACGGACAATCTTGTTTTCTCAGTAGCCTGCAGGCACTGATGTGTGGTTGGTGTCCATGATGTGATGTTTGGTTGGTGTCCGTGATGTGATGTTTGGTTGCTGCCTATGATGTTTTGTTGGTGTCCATGATGTGATGTTTGGTTGGTGTCCGTGATGTGATGTTTGTTTGGTGTCCATGATGTGATGTGTGGTTGGTGTCCATGATGTGATGTTTGGTTGGTGTCCGTGATGTGATGTTTGGTTGCTGCCTATGATGTTTTGTTGGTGTCCATGATGTGATGTTTGGTTGGTGTCCGTGATGTGATGTTTGTTTGGTGTCCATGATGTGATGTTTGGTTGGTGTCAGTGATGTGATGTTTGGTTGGTGTCCATGATGTGATGTTGGTTGGTGTCCGTGCTGTGATGTTTTGTTGGTGTCTGTGATGTGATGTTTGGTTGGTGTCCGTGATGTGATGTTTGGTTGGTGTCCGTGCTGTGATGTTTTGTTGGTGTATGTGATGTGATGTTTGGTTGGTGTCCGTGATGTGATGTTTTGTTGGTGTCCGTGCTGTGATGTTTTGTTGGTGTCCGTGCTGTGATGTTTTGTTGGTGTATGTGATGTGATGTTTGGTTGGTGTCCGTGATGTGATGTTTTGTTGGTGTCCGTGCTGTGATGTTTTGTTGGTGTCCGTGCTGTGATGTTTTGTTGGTGTATGTGATGTGATGTTTGGTTGGTGTCCGTGATGTGATGTTTGGTTGGTGTCCATGCTGTGATGTTTTGTTGGTGTCTGTGATGTGATGTTTGATTTGTGTATGTGATGTGATGTTTGGTTGGTGTCCATGATGTGATGTTTGGTTGGTGTATGTGATGTGATGTTTGGTTGGTGTATGTGATGTGATGTTTGGTTGGTGTCCGTGATGTGATGTTTGATTGGTGTATGTGATGTGATGTTTGGTTGGTGTCCATGATGTGATGTTTGGTTGGTGTCTGTGATGTGATGTTTGGTTGCTGCCTATGATGTTTGGTTGGTGTCTGTGATGTGATGTTTGATTGGTGTATGTGATGTGATGTTTGGTTGGTGTATGTGATGTGATGTTTGGTTGGTGTCTGTGATGTGATGTTTGATTGGTGTATGTGATGTGATGTTTGGTTGGTGTCCATGATGTGATGTTTGGTTGGTGTCTGTGATGTGATGTTTGGTTGCTGCCTATGATGTTTGTTTGGTGTCAGTGATGTGATGTTTGGTTGCTGTATGTGATTAGATGTTTGTTTGGTGTCCATGATGTGATGTTTGGTTGGTGTCAGTGATGTGATGTTTGGTTGGTGTCCATGATGTGGCGTTTTGTTGGTGTATGTGATGTGATGTTTGGTTGGTGTCCATGATGTGATGTTTGCTTGGTGTCCATGATGTGGTGTTTTGTTGGTGTATGTGATGTGATGTTTGGTTGGTGTCCATGATGTGATGTTTGGTTGGTGTCAGTGATGTGATGTGATGTTTGGTTGGTGTCCATGATGTGATGTTTGGTTGGTGTCCATGATGTGGTGTTTGGTTGGTGTCCATGATGTGATGTTGGGTTGGTGTCCATGATGTGATGTTTGGTTGGTGTCCATGATGTGATGTTTGGTTGGTGTCCATGATGTGATGTTTGGTTGGTGTCCATGATGTGATGTTTGGTTGGTGTCCATGATGTGGTGTTTTGTTGGTGTATGTGATGTGATGTTTGGTTGGTGTCCATGATGTGATGTTTGGTTGCTGCCTGTGATGTTTGGTTGGTGTACATGATGTGATGTTTGGTTGGTGTCCATGATGTGGTGTTTGGTTAGTGTCCATGATGTGGTGTTTTGTTGGTGTATGTGATGTGATGTTTGGTTGGTGTCCATGATGTGATGTTTGGTTGGTGTCCGTGATGTGATGTTTGGTTGGTGTATGTGATGTGATTTTTGGTTGGTGTCCGTGATGTGATGTTTGGTTGGTGTATGTGATGTGATGTTTGGTTGCTGCCTATGATGTTTGGTTGGTGTCCATGATGTGATGTTTGGTTGGTGTATGTGATGTGATGTTTGGTTGCTGCCTATGATGTTTGGTTGGTGTCCATGATGTGATGTTTGGTTGGTGTATGTGATGTGATGTTTGTTTGGTGTATGTGATGTGATGTTTTGTTGGTGTACGTGATGTGATGTTTGGTTGGTGTCCGTGATGTGATGTTTGGTTGGTGTCCATGATGTGGTGTTTTGTTAGTGTATGTGATGTGATGTTTGGGTGGTGTCCATGATGTGATGTTTGGTTGGTGTCCATGATGTGATGTTTGGTTGGTGTCCATGATGTGATGTTTGGTTGGTGTCCATGATGTGGTGTTTTGTTGGTGTCCGTGATGAGATGTTTGGTTGGTGTCCATGATGTGATGTTTGGTTGGTGTCCGTGATGTGATGTTTGGTTGGTGTCCATGATGTGATGTTTGGTTGGTGTCCATGATGTGGTGTTTTGTTGGTGTCCGTGATGAGATGTTTGGTTGGTGTCCATGATGTGATGTTTGGTTGGTGTCCGTGATGTGATGTTTGGTTGGTGTCCATGATGTGATGTTTAGTTGGTGTATGTGATGTGATGTTTGGTTGGTGTCCATGATGTGATGTTTGGTTGGTGTCCATGATGTGGTGTTTTGTTGGTGTATGTGATGTGATGTTTGGTTGGTGTCCATGATGTGATGTTTGGTTGGTGTCCATGATGTGATGTTTGGTTGGTGTATGTGATGTGATGTTTGGTTGCTGCCTGTGATGTTTGGTTGGTGTCCATGATGTGATGCTTGGTTGGTGTCCATGATGTGATGTTTGGTTGGTGTATGTGATGTGATGTTTGGTTGCTGCCTATGATGTTTGGTTGGTGTCCGTGATGTGATGTTTGGTTGGTGTCCGTGATGTGATGTTTGGTTGGTGTCTGTGATGTGATGTTTGGTTGGTGTCCATGATGTGATGTTTGGTTGGTGTCCATGATGTGATGTTTGGTTGGTGTCCATGATGTGATGTTTGGTTGGTGTCCATGATGTGGTGTTTTGTTGGTGTATGTGATGTGATGTTTGGTTGGTGTCCATGATGTGATGTTTGGTTGGTGTCCGTGATGTGATGTTTGGTTGGTGTCCATGATGTGATGTTGGGTTGGTGTCCATGATGTGATGTTTGGTTGGTGTCCATGATGTGGTGTTTTGTTGGTGTATGTGATGTGATGTTTGGTTGGTGTCCATGATGTGATGTTTGGTTGCTGCCTGTGATGTTTGGTTGCTGCCTGTGATGTTTGGTTGGTGTCCATGATGTGATGTTTGGTTGCTGCCTGTGATGTTTAGTTGGTGTCCATGATGTGATGTTTTGTTGGTGTCCATGATGTGATGTTTGGTTGGTGTATGTGATGTGATGTTTGGTTGGTGTCCGTGATGTGATGTTTGGTTGGTGTATGTGATGTCATATTTGGTTGCTGCCTATGATGTTTGGTTGGTGTCCATGATGTGATGTTTGGTTGGTGTATGTGATGTGATGTTTGGTTGCTGCCTATGATGTTTGGTTGGTGTCCATGATGTGATGTTTGGTTGGTGTATGTGATGTGATGTTTGGTTGGTGTCCGTGATGTGATGTTTGGTTGCTGCCTGTGATGTTTGGTTGGTGTCCATGATGTGATGTTTGGTTGGTGTCCATGATGTGATGTTTGGTTGGTGTATGTGATGTGATGTTTGGTTGCTGCCTATGATGTTTGGTTGGTGTCCGTGATGTGATGTTTGGTTGGTGTCCGTGATGTGATGTTTGGTTGGTGTCCGTGATGTGATGTTTGGTTGGTGTCCATGATGTGATGTTTGGTTGGTGTCCATGATGTGATGTTTGGTTGGTGTCCATGATGTGATGTTTGGTTGGTGTCCATGATGTGGTGTTTTGTTGGTGTATGTGATGTGATGTTTGGTTGGTGTCCATGATGTGATGTTTGGTTGGTGTCCGTGATGTGATGTTTGGTTGGTGTCCATGATGTGATGTTGGGTTGGTGTCCATGATGTGATGTTTGGTTGGTGTCCATGATGTGGTGTTTTGTTGGTGTATGTGATGTGATGTTTGGTTGGTGTCCATGATGTGATGTTTGGTTGCTGCCTGTGATGTTTGGTTGCTGCCTGTGATGTTTGGTTGGTGTCCATGATGTGATGTTTGGTTGCTGCCTGTGATGTTTGGTTGGTGTCCATGATGTGATGTTTTGTTGGTGTCCATGATGTGATGTTTGGTTGGTGTATGTGATGTGATGTTTGGTTGGTGTCCGTGATGTGATGTTTGGTTGGTGTATGTGATGTCATATTTGGTTGCTGCCTATGATGTTTGGTTGGTGTCCATGATGTGATGTTTGGTTGGTGTATGTGATGTGATGTTTGGTTGCTGCCTATGATGTTTGGTTGGTGTCCATGATGTGATGTTTGGTTGGTGTATGTGATGTGATGTTTGGTTGGTGTCCGTGATGTGATGTTTGGTTGCTGCCTGTGATGTTTGGTTGGTGTCCATGATGTGATGTTTGGTTGGTGTCCATGATGTGATGTTTGGTTGGTGTATGTGATGTGATGTTTGGTTGCTGCCTATGATGTTTGGTTGGTGTCCGTGATGTGATGTTTGGTTGGTGTCCGTGATGTGATGTTTGGTTGGTGTCCGTGATGTGATGTTTGGTTGGTGTCCGTGATGTGATGTTTGGTTGGTGTCCGTGATGTGATGTTTGGTTGGTGTCCATGATGTGATGTTTGGTTGGTGTCCATGATGTGATGTTTGGTTGGTGTCCATGATGTGATGTTTGGTTGGTGTCCATGATGTGGTGTTTTGTTGGTGTATGTGATGTGATGTTTGGTTGGTGTCCATGATGTGATGTTTGGTTGGTGTCCGTGATGTGATGTGTGGTTGGTGTCCATGATGTGATGTTGGGTTGGTGTCCATGATGTGATGTTTGGTTGGTGTCCATGATGTGGTGTTTTGTTGGTGTATGTGATGTGATGTTTGGTTGGTGTCCATGATGTGATGTTTGGTTGCTGCCTGTGATGTTTGGTTGGTGTCCATGATGTGATGTTTGGTTGCTGCCTGTGATGTTTGGTTGGTGTCCATGATGTGATGTTTTGTTGGTGTCCATGATGTGATGTTTGGTTGGTGTATGTGATGTGATGTTTGGTTGGTGTCCGTGATGTGATGTTTGGTTGGTGTATGTGATGTCATATTTGGTTGCTGCCTATGATGTTTGGTTGGTGTCCATGATGTGATGTTTGGTTGCTGCCTATGATGTTTGGTTGGTGTCCATGATGTGATGTTTGGTTGGTGTATGTGATGTGATGTTTGGTTGGTGTCCGTGATGTGATGTTTGGTTGCTGCCTATGATGTTTTGTTGGTGTCCGTGATGTGATGTTTGGTTGGTGTCCGTGATGTGATGTTTGGTTGGTGTCCATGATGTGGTGTTTTGTTAGTGTATGTGATGTGATGTTTGGCTGGTGTCCATGATGTGATGTTTGGTTGGTGTCCATGATGTGATGTTTGGTTGGTGTCCATGATGTGATGTTTGGTTGGTGTCCATGATGTGATGTTTGGTTGGTGTCCGTGATGTGATGTTTGGTTGGTGTCCATGATGTGATGTTTGGTTGGTGTCCATGATGTGATGTTTGGTTGGTGTCCGTGATGTGATGTTTGGTTGGTGTCCATGATGTGATGTTTGGTTGGTGTCCGTGATGTGATGTTTGGTTGGTGTCCATGATGTGATGTTTGGTTGGTGTCCATGATGTGATGTTTGGTTGGTGTCCATGATGTGATGTTTGGTTGGTGTATGTGATGTGATGTTTGGTTGCTGCCTATGATGTTTGGTTGGTGTCCGTGATGTGATGTTTGGTTGGTGTCCGTGATGTGATGTTTGGTTGGTGTATGTGATGTGATGTTTAGTTGCTGCCTATGATGTTTGGTTGGTGTCCGTGATGTGATGTTTGACAGTTTTGGTTTGTTAGAGGTTGTGCAGCTTCTTGAAGAACCACTCTCCTTGTTCTGATCAGTGACCAATACTTCTCATATTTTGACAAAGATTTCGATTTTCGAGTTTTTTTCACTCAAATGTAGTGAAAATCACCAGTGTGGTTATTCGGACATGACTCCGACACATTCATTTGCACTCAGATTAATGGAAAACTTTTTAGATGAATTTCCCGGGGGACAGGACTTCTGAATACCAAAGTAACTGCGTGAAGCTTTGAGGATCATCAAAGTCAGATGCATCTGTCTGATTTACATAAAGCTGTCATTTAAACAGATGATGAAGCCATCAAGGGTTCAAATCCGGTCTAAAAATGGCTACAAAGAACTGCTGCTCTTGACTTTTGAGTTAATTCCTAAACTGATGTGGGTTATTGGACTTTTAAATATACATATAATTGTTTCTTTTTTATTAAGATATTGTATTGATTAGGAGGGTCCCAATCAACATCCTCCAAAGGGTTCCCAGGGAGAAAGCTCTTGTCTGTCAGAAGCTCATCTGCTGGTTCGAGAAAGTCTAAGTAAAGATGTTGTCAACTCTTTCTTAGAGTCGGATCCAGTGAGCAGCTTGGAGGAAAATCTGACTGAACACCAGGGTGTGACTTCAATCAAAGTTTGAAGCTCTTGAGGATCTTTTAGGTTGCCAGTGTTTCAGAGCAGAAGATATTTGCCTCAGGGCTCTTAAATCAGTGCAGTTTATAAAAATCCTCACATTTTGAGCAGCATTGCTGAAATATCACAAATATCACATTGTTTGTCTCTCCTGCTCCCTTATCATCTAAATGTTAAACTGTTTGGTTCCTGTAGACGTCCCTGAGCTGACTCTAGACTGTTTGGTTCCTGTAGACCTCCCTGACCTGACTCTAGACTGTTTGGTTCCTGTAGACCTCCCTGACCTGACTCTAGACTGGTTGGTTCCTGTAGACCTCCCTGACCTGACTCTAGACTGTTTGGTTCCTGTAGACCTCCCTGACCTGACTCTAGATGGTTTGGTTCCTGTAGACCTCCCTGACCTGACTCTAGACTGTTTGGTTCCTGTAGACCTCCCTGACCTGACTCTAGACTGTTTGGTTCCTGTAGACCTTCCTTACCTGACTCTAGACTGTTTGGTTTTTTTAGACCTCCCTGACCTGACTCTAGACTGTTTGGTTCATGTAGACCTTCCTTACCTGACTATAGACTGTTTGGTTTTTTTTAGACCTCCCTGACCTGACTCTAGACTGTTTGGTTCCTGTAGGCCTCCCTAAGCTGACTCTAGACTGTTTGGTTCCTGTAGACCTCCCTGACCCTACTCTAGACTGTTTGGTTCCTGTAGACCTCCCTGACCTGACTCTAGACTGTTTGGTTCCTGTAGACCTCCCTGACCTGACTCTAGACTGTTTGGTTCCTGTAGACCTTCCTTACCTGACTCTAGACTGTTTGGTTCCTGTAGACCTTCCTGACCTGACTCTAGACTGTTTGCTTCCTGTAGACCTGCTTGACCTGACACTAGACTGTTTGGTTCCTGTAGACCTCCCTGACCCTACTCTAGACTGTTTGGTTCCTGTAGACCTCCCTGACCTGACTCTAGACTGTCTGGTTCCTGTAGACCTCCCTGACCTGACTCTATACTCTCTGGTTCCTGTAGACCTACCTGACCTGACTCTAGACTCTCTGGTTCCTGTAGACCTCCCTGACCTGATTCTAGACTCTCTGGTTCCTGTAGACCTACCTGACCTGACTCTAGACTGTTTGGTTCCTGTAGACCTCCCTGACCTGACTCTAGACTGTTTGGTTCCTATAGATCTCCCGAAGCTGACTCTAGACTGTTTGGTTCCTGTAGACCTCCCTGACCCTACTCTAGACTGTTTGGTTCCTGTAGACCTCCCTGACCTGACTCTAGACTGTTTGGTCCCTGTAGACCTCTCTGATCTGACTCTAGACTGACTCTAGACTCTCTGGTTCCTGTAGACCTCTCTGATCTGACTCTAGACTGTTTGGTTCTTGTAGATATCCCTGACCTGACTCTAGACTCTCTGGTTCCTGTAGACCTCCCTGACCTGACTCTAGACTGTTTGGTTCCTGTAGACCTCTCTGATCTGACTCTAGACTGACTCTAGACTCTCTGGTTCCTGTAGATCTCCCTGACCTGACTCTAGACTGTTTGGTTCCTGTAGACCTCTCTGATCTGACTCTAGACTGACTCTAGACTCTCTGGTTCCTGTAGATCTCCCTGACCTGACTCTAGACTGTTTGGTTCCTGTAGACCTCCCTGACCTGACTCTAGACTGTTTGGTTCCTGTAGACCTCCCTGACCCTACTCTAGACTGTTTGGTTCCTGTAGACCTCCCTGACCTGACTCTAGACTGTCTGGTTCCTGTAGACCTCCCTGACCTGACTCTATACTCTCTGGTTCCTGTAGACCTCCCTGACCTGACTCTAGACTCTCTGGTTCCTGTAGACCTCCCTGACCTGATTCTAGACTCTCTGGTTCCTGTAGACCTACCGGACCTGACTCTAGACTGTTTGGTTCCTATAGATCTCCCGAAGCTGACTCTAGACTGTTTGGTTCCTGTAGACCTCCCTGACCCTACTCTAGACTGTTTGGTTCCTGTAGACCTCCCTGACCTGTCTCTGGATTCTCTGGTTCCTGTAGACCTCCCTGATCTTACTCTAGACTGTGTGGTTCCTGTAGACCTCTCTGATCTGACTCTAGACTGACTCTAGACTCTCTGGTTCCTGTAGACCTCTCTGATCTGACTCTAGACTGTTTGGTTCTTGTAGATATCCCTGACCTGACTCTAGACTCTCTGGTTCCTGTAGACCTCCCTGACCGTACTCTAGACTGTGTGGTTCCTGTAGACCTCTCTGATCTGACTCTAGACTGACTCTAGACTCTCTGGTTCCTCTAGACCTCCCAGACCTGACTCTAGACTGACTCTACACTCTCTGGTTCCTGTAGACCTCCCAGACCTGACTCTAGACTCTAGACTAGTTTGTGATTAGGAATCAACTCACTGTCGACGGACTCACTCTAAACATTTCAGTCATAATCTCACGTTAACATCAACTCTAGTAAAACATGAAAACCTTCACCAGCAGCAGCTTTCAGAAGCAGCTGTGTCCAGGCCAGTCCAGCTCCCCCAGCTGCTGCTTCTTCAGCCATGTCTTTGTGCGCGACATTGATGATCCATCCCAGATGTCTCAGATCCCGGAAAAGTCGACATCACCTCTCGTCATGGTCAATGTGTAAACGTGGCTCAAACCTGCGGTTCCCTCCAAATTCCGACAAGAAGCACAATCAGGAGAGGGGAAGAAGGTGCAGGAGTTTACATATTGGGCTCAACAAAGCAGTGTGGAAAAAAGGTAAAGACGAGAGTAGGTGGATTTCCATTACAGCGTTTCACAAAAGGAGAGCGAAGCTCTGAATCTGTGATAACGGTGTGTGTTGGGGTTTGCTTTCCTTTTAATGAGAGTATCTCCCCTAGTTCTCTCTCTGGATCTCCGTCGCGCCCCGTTTCTCATCCTGCAAGACTCTTCAAAACAATAAAAAAGAAACTCTTGACTTTGAAGATGATATTTATAGATTTCATTTCCTCAGACAATTGAGGTTTTACAGGAGATGTTTTATACGCTGCGCTGGTATGAAACGTCTTCTCTAAAGCCTGAATCGTCTGATGAAAAGAAAACCATAAATATTGTATCATATACGAGAAAATGAACCTGACCAACCTTTGAAGAAGATGGACAAAAATATCCAAGCGCTATTGTAAAGCAGCAATGTAAATTAAATAAGTAGCATTACAGCACAACTACGCCGTAATATCGAGGCTAAAAACAGCTGGAAACGAGGTTTTAATGACTTTAGATTGGATGTGATTTACTTCACATCCAGAGACGGCGGAGGCGTGCGATGATCTGGATTATCGACACGTCGGAAAAACCTCTGCATGGAAGCATAAAAAAAGGTTTTTTTCTTTGCTATATTTAGGCTCTGCACACATCTGGGGGTAACGTAAAACACAACTGGTGCAGGCAGGGTGGCGTAGGTGGATAAGAGCGTTTGGACCGTCTTCACCCTCAGACAGAGACGATATACAGCTGATTGGTGCGACCCGGGAATACGAACATGCAGACAATACAGAATGAGATGAAAATGACGGACTCATCCACGTTGGTGACCGCTGACGGGAAAAGCTGAAGTAGATGAGAAAAGGATGGAAAAAAAAGGACCAGATGTTGCTCTTTTATCCCACCGTTGCCATGTGAGATGACATGAACATCCCAGGCAGCGGACCGCCCTGCTGTTCCTGCTTGGTGTGAGTTCATTCGAGCTCCGTCTAAATCACTCATATGTGCTTTTGGGTGGGAGAAGGACATGTTTAATGGTTTACTGAGCATTTACGTGGATTTCAGATCCCTCTAAGGCGCACGGTTGTCCCACGAGATCGCCAGAGCGGGGCTTGAAAAACGCCTGGTGTGGGATAGTAGAGCTAGGTAATGTTCCCAGACAACTTCCCAAACAATTCGATGCGCTTTCACATGCGAAGCGGCACACAGGAACATCAGACAACGTGGCGTTGGAAGTGTAGATGGCTCTTACAACTGCAGCGTGCTTGTTCAGAATAATGAATCAAATGAACTGATTAGCATGTCTATGAGGAGGCGACCTGTGAACCGCTCCGTGTATGCATTCAAATAAGCTCCAGGCCTGTGATACTTTCTTTGTGTTTGAGGCCACTTTTAATGAAAGCTGCTGCTTATTATGCAGAAATCCCTGTTTAGAATTTGCAGGCCGTCTGTGATCAATTGAATTATCAAGAAAGCATCCCACTTTGACCAGAGGCCTAAACAAGACGCTGGAATAGCTGATGTCGGTCGGCCGATGCCGGTCTTGGTATTGATCACATGGCGCTCTAAGAAGCTGCTACCTGCTTTCCGGATGTGATGGAGCATGGAAACTGGGAACCAAATGCCTCGCAGGCGCCTGTTTGTACTTTGTTCAAATTAGTCAGGACATGGCATCTGTCTCCTTATAGACTCGCGTACCCTGCAGTACACAAACATGAATTGTTGTTATCTATAATGCAGGAGAAAAAGAACCCCCAGTGCAAATTAGAAATGTGACAAACATGTTTATGTCTTCTGGTTTGTTTTATACAAGATTCAGGACACTCGGCAGACGCCGTGTGATCACACTAAACAAATCCTCTGCGGTGGCCTAAAACGTCTCACCTGGACCGGCCAATATCCAGAATGAAAAGGCTCTGAGAATTTCAGTAGACAAACCAAATCAATGAACTATCGGTTATTTTGTCTGGGTTGGGAGTATTTGATCATTGCCAGAGCTCATTTGGAAGTCAAACCCTGCGACATTTACATAAGCTCATGAATACAATACTGAAAACAATCGCATGATAATCTCTCTGGGCACACTGAGGGAGCAAAGACCATCTCTTTCTACTGTGACAGTTCCTTCTTCTGTGCAGGGCACTTCAAAGTCATATGAAAACATCTGGCGTGTCATTGTTGAAGAGTCCAGCTGCTGAACTGGCCTGCCCGTATCAGACTTTTCACCAACTGAAAACTTTTGCCTAGTTATGAACTGAAAAATGCACCAAAAATGCACGCAAAAGGACTGTAGGTCCAAGAAGAAGATGGGACGGAAACATCACGCTGATCCGAAACGTTTGTGACGTGTTCCTGCCTTAAACTCAAAGCTTTGTTTATTCCCCTTTCATTCTTAAAATGGTTCACAGATCTGATATACTTCCTTTGTTTTGTTTTTGTATAATACAGGTTTATGAAATATTAAAGTCAGACAAATTCTTCAAGATTTGTTGCTTTTTCATTTTATAGTTGAAAAACTTTTTGCAAATTGGATTGTGAACCACTGTGGAGGAATTTTGTTACTTGATGCAAAAGACGGTAAAAGATGGAAATGGATGAGATTCAGCGACATCCCCTAAATGAAACGAGAGGAGGAAGCGCGTCTCGCTCTAGGAACCCCTCGCTAATATCCACAAAAACGGAGAACGCGGAAAAGTGCGTCTCACAGTTCATTTTAACAGTAGCGGTGTTCAACAGACAGCGGCAGCAAGCCGCAGACCGGTAACGGTGTTATTTGATTGGGAAAAACCAGTCGAATAACACCGTGTGTACTGGAAGAGTCAGGAAGGTGCGAGTTTCCAAAGCATCTGCAGGGGGGAATACTAAAACACAAAACGGGAGGGAGTGGCTGTCAGCTCCGAGCTGTGGTTAAGCCACGATGTTTCCCGCGTGCGGTGAACTCAGTTTAGTAACCACTGCACCTCAGTCCGAACGGAAAATGTCCCGAAGGTGACTGGCATTGTGTTTGCCGATACTCTCAAGATTCTTCTCAGTTAAACCGTTAACCCCGTAAACCCCGTTAACCACGTTAACCACGTTAATCACGTTAACCACGTTAACCACGTTAATCACGTTAACCACATTAAACACGGTAACTATGTTAACTACGTTAACCAGGTTAACCAGGTTAACCCCGTTAACCACGTTAACCTGGTTAACCCCGTTAACCCCGTTAACCCCGTTAACCACGTTAACCCCATTAACCCCGTTAACCACGTTAACCCCATTAACCCCGTTAACCTCGTTAACCACGTTAACCCCATTAACCCCATTAACCCCGTTAACCTCGTTAACCAGGTTAACCCCCTTAACCATGTTAACCACGTTAACCCCATTAACCCTGTTAACCTCGTTAACCACGTTAACCCCATTAACCCCGTTAACCCCGTTAACCACGTTAACCCCATTAACCACGTTAACCCCATTAACCACGTTAACCACGTTAACCCCATTAACCCTGTTAACCTCGTTAACCACGTTAACCCCATTAACCCCGTTAACCCCGTTAACCACGTTAACCCCATTAACCCTGTTAACCTCGTTAACCACGTTAACCCCATTAACCCTGTTAACCCCGTTAACCCCGTTAACCCCGTTAACCCCGTTAACTACGTTAACCACGTTGACCCCGTTAACCCCGTTGACCCCGTTAACCAGTCACTCGATCTGTGCCGGTTCCTGCTGGTGCCATTACTTTACCGAGGAGAGATACCGCACATTTGCAAAGGTGCTTGTTGAGTGCTGCCCTACGGTCTACAGAACGAACTGCACTGGGTGGTGTTGTTGCTGCAGTTGCCCGACTGTGGCGCGGTGCCGTGACGGTTACAGGCATTTCCCATCATCCCCTCACTAACTGGTAAAGACACCGGGGTCCGGTCCGTCTCCCTGTACGTTCTCTCCGTTACGCCCGGTCTGGGGTAACTTGAGCACTGAAAGCAGGAGGGGTGAGGACGCGTTTCAGGGCTATGAATGATATAACGACCCTGCTGTCTTCCGAGTCAGAGATGGATTTTCAGCCGTATTTTTGGAGCAATATATAAATATTTAATGTGACTGAACTGCACGCAGTGTGAGGCAGCAAGGTTTGGCAGGCAGCTCTGATTTATGTTGGAAAAAAAGCATCTAAATGTTCGAGTACATCGCAGAATCAGAGGAGAGGCTGCGAGTTCAGGCTGAAACATGTTTGCACAACTCCGATCCTCATTTACTCAAGCCAACCTTCCTGGTCACTGGCTGCAGACGTCGTCCTCTGATGCAGCCTGCTGGGGCCACCGAAGGAACAGAGTACGTTTACTTATCCGTAAAGATGTGTGTGTCTCATATTTGCTGACACAACCCAGCCTCTAGAAATTCAGTTACACACCTCCGCAGCACTAATGAATATTGACCGAGGAAAACAGAACATGATGAGATATAAGCAACACAACAGGCATCAAAGTTTCATCTTTTCACAGCCATAACCTCAATAAAGTGCTTTTGTTGCTTACGAAAACTGAAGTATGGATATGACACTGGTAGACAGCCTTAATATTCACATCAGCTGCATTGGAAAAAGAAACAGGAGACGGGATGCGTGGAAAGTGGCCCCGGCAGAAAGCTTCTGCTCATTCCTGGGATTGGTGCAGTGGTTTCAGTGGTTCGCAGCCTCGTGGGCCTTAGATTGCCATGTCTCTCGGGTCCCGTTGGTTCCTTCAGTTGACCAGAACATTGCCAAACTCTTTGGTTTGGTCATTATGTTTGGTGATGGCGCTCCACCACCACCACCGCCGGTCGATACTTGGATATTTGCGACGAAACAGGAAGCCGAGGCCATGAACTCTCCTGCGGGTCCTGTGGTGTATGGAGTTGTATCCCTGGCAGAGCAGAAAAGTTCACGGACTTCAGAGCACCATATCGGACCTTCACGGCCAGATCTTTTTCAGATGTTTCCTGAACTTTTCAAGAGGACAATACAAAACCCCTTTCTGTTCACGTTACAGAGGGAATTGCTGAGGAAGACGAGCGTCGGAGTTCTGAACCGGGTCAGGACCTGGAACTCTGAGGTGGGATAGTGTTGCACACCTTAGGATGTACGTACAGGACAAATGAGAGTAAGTGTAGTTAGGTAAGAAATCAGCATCTCCTCTCAGTCTGGGTGCCGACGTGCAGGATCATGTTTGCACCATGTTAATGTCTTTCTTCTAATGGCCTTTCGGCTAAACTCTGTACCCCTCTTCTGATCTGTCACATCCAGTCTTTCACGGCCTTCGTTCCCTTTTCTTGCTCTCACATTCGCCTGTCTTCCACTCTCACGCCTCCATCAACACTTTCACTTTGATTCCTCCCCCTTCGGATTTGGCTCCATACTTTCTTTTTCCTAAAGAGGTTATTTGATCTTCTAACAGATTCATTTGATCTGTTTGACCTTGTAATGTCTGTGTGTGTGTGTGAGCATATACAGGGGTGGGGGTCTCGGCAAGAGGAAGGGGTTGCGCCATACCTCCGTCTGAAAGGCTTTAATCAGCTGATACTAGCTGTCAGGAGCCGGGAAAAAGAAAGAAGTGCTCTCCCCTCCAGTTCAAACATTCAGCCCACTTCTGACAGTTAATGGGACTTTGATAATGTGTTTTCCATAATTATTTTTTTCTGAAAATGCCTCCTAATTATAATTTTGCTCTGAATAATGACTCTGATATTTGAAATTAGCCTGCTTGGTTTCATTTATTCATGAATTTCATGGGCTGTGGCATGACAGCGTGTCCCACACACGAGCTCCGGGAAAGCTTCACCACGGGCGCGCTGCTCAGTAACTCCCCAGCTCACGGCAACAGAATTAAATCAGTGTCATGGACTTAATCTTTGTTGGTACTTCAGCGCTTCTAAGAGTGGCGCTGTTGTTGGTGTTGTACATGTTCTATTAACATTTGACCCGAGAATTAAAACAGATTGAAACTGGGCAGACAACCCAGTCGTTGAGGGTTGGTTTTCTCCGACGACGACGTTGTCGACGTTGACGACGTTGTCTTCGAGTCCGTTTCGCTGCTGGTGAAATATGCTGTACGTCACGTGGAAGTAAAGACCGACGTGTACTTGAGTCGGAGTCACGCGGATGCAGAGATGACGGAAACGTGACACATTCATGACAGATGAACGGTGGAATTGAACTTTGAAACACTTTATAAGCCTTGTGAGACATGGTAAGACGTTCCTCTTAAACTCAGAAAAGGAAAGTTAAATTAACTTTTATCACGCAAAACTACATGCTGTCTCTGCTCAAATGATATATTATTAAGAAGCTGGCAGGAAGCTCAGCAGTATCAGGGCCACTTTTAGAACAGAAAAGAGTAAAGATAAAATTCTGCTTCGGATATTTTAAGTAAGTAATTACATTTATATTAATTATTATAGAGGAAGGACTCTTACTGGAACATCAGGAAGAGGGGACATCTCGAAGCATTCGGAGTCTAAATAAGTCCGAAAGGATCTAGAAAGTTGGTTCTGCTGGAGAACTGAAGGAAAGGATCTAGAAGGTTGGTTCTGCTGGAGAACTGAAGGAAAGCATCTAGAAGGTTGGTTCTGCTGGAGAACTGAAGGAATGGATCTAGAAGGTTGGTTCTGCTGGAGAACTGGAGGAAAGCATCTAGACGGTTGGTTCTGCTGGAGAACTGGAGGAAAGGATCTAGACGGTTGGTTCTGCTGGAGAACTGAATGAAAGCATCTAGACGTTTGCTTCTGCTGGAGAACTGAAGGAAAGGATCTAGACGGTTGGTTCAGCTGGAGAACTGAAGGAACGGATCTAGACGGTTCTGCTGGTGAACTGAATGAAAGGATCTAGAAGGTTGGTTCCGCTGGAGAACTGAATGAAAGGATCTAGACGGTTGGTTCTGCTGGAGAACTGAATGAAAGCATCTAGACGTTTGGTTCTGCTGGAGAACTGAAGGAAAGGATCTAGACGGTTGGTTCAGCTGGAGAACTGAAGGAACGGATCTAGACAGTTCTGCTGGAGAACTGAATGAAAGGATCTAGTAGGTTGGTTCTGTTGGAGAACTGAATGAAAGCATCTAGACGGTTGGTTCTGCTGGAGAACTGAAGAAACCGATCTAGACGGTTGGTTCTGCTGGAAAACTGAAGGAACGGATCTAGACGGTTGTTCTGCTGGAGAACTGAAGGAACAGATCTAGACGGTTGGTTCTGCTGGAGAACTGGAGGAAAGAATCTAGAAGGTTGGTTCTGCTGGAGAACTGAAGGAACAGATCTAGACGGTTGGTTCTACTGGAGAACTGGAGGAAAGCATCTAGAAGGTTGGTTCTACTGGAGAACTGAATGAAAGCATCTAGACGTTTGGTTCTGCTGGAGAACTGAAGGAAAGGATCTAGACGGTTGGTTCAGCTGGAGAACTGAAGGAAAGGATCTAGACGGTTGGTTCTGCTGGAGAACTGAAGGAACGGATCTAGACGGTTCTGCTGGAGAACTGAATGAAAGGATCTAGAAGGATGGTTCTGTTGGAGAACTGAATGAAAGCATCTAGACAGTTGGTTCTGCTGGAGAACTGAAGAAACCGATTTAGAGGGTTGGTTCTGCTGGAAAACTGAAGGTACGGATCTAGACGGTTGTTCTGCTGGAGAACTGAAGGAACAGATCTAGACGGTTGTTCTGCTGGAGAACTGAAGGAACAGATCTAGATGGTTGGTTCCGCTGGAGAACTGGAGGAAAGGATCTAGAAGGTTGGTTCTGCTGGAGAACTGAAGGAAAGGATCTACAAGGATGGTTCTGTTGGAGAACTGAATGAAAGGATCTACAAGGATGGTTCTGTTGGAGAACTGAATGAAAGCATCTAGACAGTTGGTTCTGCTGGAGAACTGAAGAAACCGATTTAGAGGGTTGGTTCTGCTGGAAAACTGAAGGAACGGATCTAGACGGTTGTTCTGCTGGAGAACTGAAGGAACAGATCTAGACGGTTGGTTCTGCTGGAGAACTGGAGGAAATAATCTAGAAGGTTGGTTCTGCTGGAGAACTGAAGGAACAGATCTAGACGGTTGGTTCTACTGGAGAACTGGAGGAAAGCATCTAGAAGGTTGGTTCTACTGGAGAACTGAATGAAAGCATCTAGACGTTTGGTTCTGCTGGAGAACTGAAGGAAAGGATCTAGACGGTTGGTTCAGCTGGAGAACTGAAGGAAAGGATCTAGACGGTTGGTTCAGCTGGAGAACTGAAGGAACGGATCTAGACGGTTCTGCTGGAGAACTGAATGAAAGGATCTAGAAGGATGGTTCTGTTGGAGAACTGAATGAAAGCATCTAGACAGTTGGTTCTGCTGGAGAACTGAAGAAACCGATTTAGAGGGTTGGTTCTGCTGGAAAACTGAAGGAACGGATCTAGACGGTTGTTCTGCTGGAGAACTGAAGGAACAGATCTAGACGGTTGTTCTGCTGGAGAACTGAAGGAACAGATCTAGATGGTTGGTTCCGCTGGAGAACTGGAGGAAAGCATCTAGAAGGTTGGTTCTGCTGGAGAACTGAAGGAAAGGATCTAGAAGGTTGGTTCTGTTGGAGAACTGGAGAAAAGCATCTAGAAGGTTGGTTCTGCTGGAGAACTGAAGGAAAGGATCTAGAAGGTTGGTTCTGTTGGAGAACTGGAGGAAAGCATCTAGAAGGTTGGTTCTGTTGGAGAACTGAATGAAAGGATCTACAAGGATGGTTCTGCTGGAGAACTGAAGGAAAGCATCTAGAAGGTTGGTTCTGCTGGAGAACTGAAGGAAAGGATCTAGAAGGTTGGTTCTGTTGGAGAACTGGAGAAAAGCATCTAGAAGGTTGGTTCTGCTGGAGAACTGAAGGAAAGGATCTAGAAGGTTGGTTCTGTTGGAGAACTGGAGGAAAGCATCTAGAAGGTTGGTTCTGTTGGAGAACTGAATGAAAGGATCTACAAGGATGGTTCTGCTGGAGAACTGAAGGAAAGCATCTAGAAGGTTGGTTCTGGTGGAGAAATGGAGGAACGGATCTAGACGGTTGGTTCTGTTGGAGAACGGCTCTGGTCTTGTTATATGCGAGCGTTTCTCTGTTCCACAGTAAGGGCCTCCTCTTCAGCGGCGGTTCCACATATACAGTCCACGTTGTACTTTCCTCTACACCTACTGCACTTCGACGTTACACTGATTTCATCAACAGAACGACACTGATATAGTGTGGATTGTAAGTTCATTCTCGTTTACACTGAATGCTCAATCAGCAACTCCAAATCAGAACAATTTGGTATAATATCCCAAAAAGGGGCGGTATTATTCATCGTCTACGTTATTACATAAAGTGCTGTTCTGAGTTATTCATTTGTCGACAGCGTGTCGGACACCTAAGCCGCGCCGGACTCAAGACACAAACGAAGCTTGAACTTGTGCTGACATAAGAAAGCAGGGCAAGAAGAGACAGGAATTTCTGATGGCAGACGGTGGAGGGAGATGGATGCTGACTGAAGTGGTGTTAAGAGGAAGAATTACACTCCGGGGATACTGCTTTAGGAGCGAGAACGCCGCCGCTGCTCCAAAAAAGAAGAAGTGTAGGTTGCTTTACTATTTGGTTTGTCAAACGTGGTTGATTCATTTGAGCAGTTTTCTCCAAATGCTTTTATCTGTGAAGATCTGCTGTAAGTCTGCGGTTACAGCAACGGAGTCGCTATGTCTGAAGCAGTTGTATCGAACTTTCAGGAGGATACAGGGATTAAACCTCTGACCTGTTGGAAAACACAAAGGTCGTGTGTCTATTTAACTGCAGTGGCTGAAAGAGCCACTAAAACGCGACTTGACTCTTCACAGTAAACACGACTTACAGATGACAGACAAAGAAAAAAATCAACATTTTTTTGGTGAAACTATTTAGAAAAGGCCTAAATGATGATTTAGGCCTTAGCCATTACTCGGGTTTCATTTGCTCCATCTCCTACAGCAGTCTGAAGGATCTCCTGTAGAGGTCTGAAGGATCTCCTGTAGCGATCTGAAGGATCTCCTGTAGAGGTCTGAAGGATCTCCTGTAGATGTCTGAAGGATGTCCTGTAGAGGTCTGAAGGATCTCCTACAGCAGTCTGAAGGATCTCCTGTAGCTGTCAGAAGTATCTCCTGTAGAGGTCTGAAGGATCTCCTACAGCAGTCTAAAGGATCTCCTGTAGCTGTCTAAAGGATCTTATGTAGCGGTCTGAAGGATCTCCTGTAGTTGTCAGAAGTATCTCCTGTAGAGGTCTGAAGGATCTCCTACAGCAGTCTGAAGGATCTCCTGTAGCTGTCTAAAGGATCTTATGTAGCGGTCTGAAGGATCTCCTGTAGAGGTCTGAAGGATCCCCTGTAGCTGTCTAAAGGATCTCCTGTAGCTGTCTACAGTGGAGTGGTGGCCTAGTGGTTACAGTGGTGGGCTTGGGCGTGGAGGACCCAGGTTCAAGCCCAGGGCTGCCCACTGCTCACTAGTGAAACTAGTTGATGGGTTAAAAGCAGAGATGTCCATACTGACAAGAAAGAAAGGAAAAAAAAAAAAAAAAAAGGATCTCCTGTAGAGGTCTGAAGGATCTCCTGTAGCTTCTGTGTTGCAGAACATCTGAAGAACTCTCTGATTGTTGCTGAATCACTGTTGTTAAGAGTTCAGGGTTGTCCATAATCTCTTTCATGAAGTATCCTCCATCACGCAATCATCTCCAGAAGGTCCAGAACAGTCCCCGGACCAGAACCAGCCGTCTTTATCAGTTTGTTTAGTTTCTTTAAGTCACTGGTTCTGATGCTGCTCCCCAACAGATGACTGCAGATGTGACTGAACTTTCCACAACAAATGTATAGAAGATATTCAACATCTTGCTGGAAACGCAGAAGAACTGGCTGAGATTGAAGAGAATCTGCAGAATACCACATAGCTGGTCTGGACAGGCTTTCAGGATTCTGGGCCTGCAGCCTTGTCCCAGTCCAATCTCTCCACTTCCACGTATCTGTCTTATCTTCCATTAAGTGAAAGACGTGACAGGGAAAATGTGGGTTTAAGGGAGGACGGAAGGGCTGTTTGGCTGCAGGCAGGAGAGGAGGATGGTGAGAACTTGTTGAAGAACGAGGCCAGATTTCTACAATTATATCCAGCTCGACCCCAATAAGCACACTTCACCATGCGACGGAGCCAGGGATCGATTCCCCGACCCCTGTGTGTAAAGACACATGGAATTATAATTGTTCCATCCATTACCTATTCCCGCTTACTCCGTCTCCGGGTCTTTCTATTTCCCTCCTCTGCACACGAACGAGTCTTTTGCAAAAGTTCAGATCACATTTTCGTTGTGTGTTTAAATAAACATCATTATCAGGCAAACGCAATCTCAGATTCACAGACGCGTCGTACTTTCTTTCTCCTGTCATTTTTTATGTATTTAACAAACATTTGAGGAGAATTATCTTACGTTGTGGGGGATTTTTGCATCATCGCTTTAGTTTATTCATATTTTGAGGGATTCACTTCAGCGGAGGTTTTTGGTTGGATCATTACAAAACCCGGATTATCTTAAAGTGTTTATGTGCACTGAATCTTTGTCCTGCTGCATGGTCCATTACAGCAAAGCTTTTAGCTGTCGGTCTGTCTGGCTGCAAACGACCCAGAAGAAGTCTTCACCGTGTTGGTACGAAGAGTTTGTGTGGACGTTTGCTGTTGTGGGTTTTGGTGCTGATAGTTTAGTTCTGCCTCCAAAGTTTTTTGTACACAAGAGGCTTTTATGTTGTAACACTCAACAAACTGCAGGATAATTGTTTGGTTTTCTTGAAATCTATTTAGCCTCCAGGACTGTAGAATATTAAATGTACGTGTGTGTGTTTTATAAATATTTTATTTCTCTGCTTTTGCGTACTTAATCATTTTAACTTAACAACTTTTGGGACGTAGAGGAGACCTTAAAGTATTTTATTTTGAAAATCGTGAGGCGGAAACCGCCTTTGTTTACTTCCGGTGGTTGGAGCGTGGCCTCTGCGAGCGACGTAGCAAAAGCGCGGTCATTTAACGTAATTTAATTTAATTTATTTTAGTCCTGCGCAGGTCCGGGCCATGCCGGTCCTGAATCTGTCGTTCGCTGCGTGCGGGTTTGCGGGGATCTACCAGCTGGGTGCTGCCGCGGCCTTCCTCCGCCGCGGGGACAAGCTGCTGGGCTCTCTGCGGGCGTGTGCCGGGGCTTCGGCGGGGGCGCTGGTGGCCGCCGTCCTGGTCACGGCCCCGGAGAAAGTAGACGTACGGCGTGGAGAAAAGCAGTAATATGCAGTGATCGTGTTCTAATGTTTGCATGAAGCTGCTCTGGTCTTGTTCCTCTCTTTTAGGACTGCAAGGAATTCACGTACAGGTTTGCTGAAGCTGTGAGGAACCAGACGTTTGGAGCCATCACACCAGGATACGACTTCATGCTCATGTTGAGGTAAACACTTACTGATGACTTCTGCAAAATGCACAATGCACATATCAGAAAAGCTGGGATCGGGTGACGTTTACAACCGAGCAGCACCCTGTCTTTCGAACACGAGTCCATATAGCTGTGCACGCAGCTGTGCACGCAGCTGTGCACGCAGCTGTGAACGCAGCTGTGCACGCAGCTGTGCACGCAGCTGTGCACGCAGCTGTGCACGCAGCTGTGCACGCAGCTGTGCACGCAGCTGTGCACGCAGCCGACCAGCAGCCGACCAGCAGCAGACCAGCAGGTCTTTGGCCTGAACTCTGGTAACAGCCGGAAACACGCCGGAAAAAAGCCGGAAACACGGCAGAAACCCGGCAGAAACAAGCCGGAAACAAGCCGGAAACAAGCCAGAAACACGCCAGAAACTAGCCGGAAACACGCCAGAAACTAGCCAGAAACACGCCAGAAACTAGCCAGAAACACGCCAGAAACAAGCCGGAAAAACACACCGGAAACACGCCAGAAACAAGCCGGAAACACGCCAGAAACTAGCCAGAAACACGCCAGAAACTAGCCAGAAACACGCCAGAAACTAGCCAGAAACACGCCAGAAACTAGCCAGAAACACGCCAGAAACTAGCCAGAAACACGCCAGAAACAAGCCGGAAACACGCCAGAAACAAGCCGGAAAAACACACCGGAAACACGCCAGAAACAAGCCGGAAAAACACACCGGAAACACGCCAGAAACACGCCAGAAACAAGCCGCTAATGCGGCAGAAACAGGCTGGAAACAAGCCGGAAACAAGCCGGAAACATGCCAGAAACAAGCCGGAAAAACACACCGGAAACACGCCAGAAACACGCCAGAAACAAGCCGGAAAAACACACCGGAAACAAGCCGGAAAAACACACCGGAAACACGCCAGAAACAAGCCGCTAATGCGGCAGAAACAGGCTGGAAACAAGCCGGAAACACGGCAGAAACACGCCAGAAACAAGCCGGAAACACGCCAGAAACAAGCCGGAAAAACACACCGGAATCACGGCAGAAACAAGCTGCAATGCGGCAGAAACAGGCTGGAAACAAGCCAGAAACACGGCAGAAACACGGCAGAAAGTCATTTCCTCCGTACTACCCAGCATCTGAGCTCCGGCCCAGACGAGATGGTGTTTTTCATGGACCGTGATTACGTATGGCTTCTTCTTTGCATGATAGAGCTTTAATCTTCATTTCCGGATGGCAGGGCAAACAGACTTTAGAGAGGGAATAATGGAAGTGGCCGTGCAGTTATTTCTATTTGAACACATGCCTATTTTTATATAAATACGGCCTAACGGCCTGGAGATCACAGTAGTGATATTCAGCCATGCACAAAGAGATTCCTTAAGATTTCCAGACCCTTTTGATGATATTTTGTACTGTAGATAATGAGATGTTCAAAGTTTTGGCCGATGTGCGCTAAGGAACAACACATGCAGTGTCCTGCAGTTTGGAGAGCTTTTCCCGTCCGTACTAGAGCCTCTCCAGGACGTTTTTATTTAATTGTCTCATCACAGATGGGTTGTCAGTGGACCTGATTTGTTGCACAAAGTTCCTCCAGGTGCTCATTACTTCAGAAGACCTTTCTGCGTTGCTGCCATCCTATTGAAGACGAGCTACTGTTTTTTTACTTCTACTTTCTATGTTCTGCTGCGAGTGAAATATGGACTTATGAGATTTGCAGATCAGTGCACGCTGTCGCTGGAGTCGGGGTTATGTTCGCCCGACACTTTGTGAACGCACCAAACCTCAGTACCAAATATCTCCGTTGTGACAAGGCAGCACCAGTGCGGTTCCCGCCGCTTCCCTGATCCTTGCGTGACACAGATGTTTGATCTGCTTGGTCCATGCCTTAAGTGTGTGTTTGTTATTCCGAGCACAGGACAGAATCTGTGGCGAAGTAATGATCAGTTAATTGCGTTTAACTCTGAATCTATGATGCGAGGAAACGAAAGAGCAGCATCAGTTTCCTAGCGGCCTGGAAACCCACGGCCCAGTCCAGACCTGCTTGTCTGGCCTTGGCCTTGCTCACGGGCTCTGCTGCGTCTGGCTCTTTACTGGCGGCCCCGTTCTCCTCTATCTTCATCACCTACCGGATGAGGGACTCCTTAGTGAGCCTCAGTTTGAGCTGTTAATAAATATACACGCACACGCATTGAGTCATAGTCCAGCGCTGCCGGGAAGGCGCCGCGTGGTCTCTAGCCGCACCCCTGTGAGGTGAGCGTCTGTGTGTGGATACTCCGCAGGGAGGGCATTGAGGAGATCCTTCCCCGAGACGCTCACAGTCTGGCCGCTGACCGCCTCCACGTGTCGGTCACTCACTCCAGAAGTGGCAGGAATCAGCTCGTTTCCAGCTTTGCCTCCAGGGACGAGCTCATAAGCGTAAGTTGCCCGTGGATCCTCCGTAAACACTGGTGAATGTTCTCCGTCCTTGTTTTTTTTTCTGACCCTAGAACGGCTCTGACACAGTCGGTTCTTGTTTAAGGAAAGTTTTCAGTGCCATTGGGCTGTTTTACCTGTGCTGCACCTTCTCCAGGTTCTGCTGGCCAGCAGCTTCGTACCCGTTTACGCTGGACTCAAGCCCGTCGAGTTTCAAGGACAGGTGATGAGTGCTCAAATCTACTGGTATATTTGTCTAAACTACCGGGAAATAAAACGCCTGGGACTAGATTTTACCCCAGTGTGTCTGGCCTACGGTCTACGGCCTCCTGGAACCGCGTCGCCTCTAACTTTTATCGTGTTGTCATCGTGTTTTGTGGTTTTCTTCCGTCAAACAGCCACGTTTGAGGGATTTTCTCTGACCTGCTTTTTAAATCTGTGGCTTTGTGTCATTAGAAGTGGATAGATGGAGGGTTCACTGACGGCCTGCCTATTCTGCCGGCGGGACGGACCATCACCGTGTCTCCGTTTGCCGGGCCGCAGGACGTGTGTCCTGTCCACAGGGGGCGCTACAACACTCGGCTCAGGCTTGCCAACATGAACATAATGGTGAGTACAAACGAGTCTGCTGCTGGCTTGTTTAAAGTGTGTCCGGGCCCTTCCTAGACCCCGCCCCGGGCTGACGACGGGGTTCAGGTCCGGGCTCTGGCTGGGTCGCTTCCTCTCCTGAAGAGTCTTGTTTCGTGTTTTGGGTCTTTGTCGTGTTGGGTTGGGAGTTCGTTTTTTAATTTTCGTCCTTCTGAAGTAGTAGTAGACATGTGAGCGACCCGTTTCCCATCTCAGTGAGTGCTCCGGGCCCATCACCCCCCCCTTCACTGTGGCTCTGCTGCTCGACGGTACTCCGTACTGGCTTTGTGCCGAAGATGCCTTCGAGAAACGGATCACAGCACCGTTCCCCGCGTGGTTTGGTATGACCGGGTTTAACGGGTTGCGCGTTCCTTGTCCTCGCCACCTTCCCCTCCGGCCGGACTTGGAGATGATAGTCACGCGAAAGGCTCGACCAGAACCTGCCAGATATTCCTGTGTTCTTCAGTGTTGCGGGTGGCCTCCGGGGGCCCCTGGGATGCGTTCTCTCTGATGATGCCTTTGATATTCTTTTACGTCATTCTCCCGATTCCTATTTTTAACAATCAAATCCTAAAAGCCCCAAGAGCGCACTGGGGTCACGTCTTGATTGTTTGATTTCAAACCCTCTTGCTGAAGGAGCTGTCTTTGGTTTCCTCAGCTTTCCGTGGAGAACGTCAGGCGTCTGAAGCAGGCCCTGTTCCCGCCGTCCAGCAGCACCATGCGCTCCCTGTGTGAAGAAGGTTTCTCTGACGCCGTGAGGTTCCTACGGAGAGAAGCCTGGATAAGCTGACAGTCACGTTCCCTCATCAACACCGTCATCCAGCACGAAGCGCAGAGTTTAGTTTGAGTTGTGGACGTGGACTCATTTCATTTCCTCTCGAAAGCGGATGGATATCCATCTCCCATTTCACAGAGGCCCCACTGCTCCTTCAGGACACGAGGACGGAGCTGCTGGTTGGACTGTCACTGCCGCGTCAAGCAGGAACTCGCTCCTTCCTCGGGACCGTCTCACAAAGCCTCCGCCCGAGTCGCTGCATCAGAGATACTTTCGTTTTGGTTGTACTGTGTATGGGCGTAACACCCACTTCTCAATAAAGCGTTGCTGGGGAGGTAGTTGGGGACTTTGGCTGGTTCTGTTCTCCGTTTCACCAAAAGTATTCGCTCACCCGTCCGAATAATGGGAACCCGGTGTTCCGATCACTTCCGTGGACACAGGTGTTTAAAATCCAGCACCTCGGCTTGCAGACTGTTTTTACGACTATTACTGGAAGAGTGTGTCGCTCTCAGGAGCTCCGTGAAGTCTTCAGATCAGCTCCAGAACAGGAGCAGAGAGCTTCGTGGATGTTTCCATGTCCGAGCAGCTGCATCCCAGACAGACGTCACCAAGTGCAAAGTGTGGATGCAGTGGTGTAAAACACGCCGCCACTGCTCTAAAGTCCAGTGGCGGCTCTCCGGAGTGGCGAACGGAGAAACTGGGCACCACAGGTCCACCCAGAAAACCGACGGGGGCGGGGCATGACCCCGATCCGATCCGAGCAATGGGACAGCTGGAGAAACTCCCCGCCCCTTGGTGTCCTGGCCTCACCACTCCACCCTGCTGCCATGTTTTCTGCAGAAAACGTTAATTGCAGAACCTTTTCAACGAGAGCAGCTTTGAGGAGGTCAGCAGAGTGTTTCTGCACCTCGGTAAATGCAGCCAGGCGTTTTTCCTCTGTTGTGATGCAAGCCCCCCCCCGCTGGCTCTGAAACTACACCTCACCACAGGGTGATGATGTGGCAACGCTATTCCGCCCATCTAGTTCAGAAGTTTATCCTCAGCCCGACTTGTTCGGTTGATCTGGGTCAACTCCCCCTGCAGGACCTCTGCTGTTCTTGCGGAGCGCGAAGGCGAACCGAACCTGCACCTGTACCGTTCTACTTCGTCAGGCAGCTTTCACAAACTTCTCTTCGGAATGAACACACTGGACTTCCACGTATTTATCATAGTATTTAAGAAACACTTCAGAGGCTGCACACGTGCTTGAGCTTGATTAGAGAACATATGAATCCACGAGGAGTGAGGAGTTGGTCTTTATTGACGGGTCGCTCCGACGGCAGCCCGATGGTCGTGGCGGCACTGGCACAGCCGCGACAGCGTGGAGCAGCAGGGCTGCAGCCAGGGCTTCCACACCAGCTTCCCCGCAGTCAGCTGGCTCTCCACGGGCTTCACGGACCTCTGATGCGTCTCCGCCGCCTCCCGCATCACAGCGAGGATCGAGTGAAAGGCCGGCTCGGTGTCGGGAGTCAGGGCCACGCGCTCGGATGGATCCCTCCAGAGATCGTAGAGCAGTGGCGGGTTGTGGTGGGTCACGTAATCCGGCGTGCAAAAGCAGACGTGCGTGTGGAAACAGGCGGTTGTGTCCTCTGGGTAGAAGTCCGGGGTGAAGAAGAAGGCTTTCCACACTGAGCTACCTGAACAAACGAGAATAGCACCAAATAACAATGAGTAAATCAGATCAAGTCAAATAAAAGTGACGTTTTGTTAACCCCGTCTCTGCTGGCCCCGCCCCCCTTCAGTTTGGTTCCCTGGGCGTTCCCCGCCCCTCTAGGTGAATGTAATTGGCGGCTCGGTCAGACCTACTGTTTCGAGGATGCCACCTGACAGCATTCAAGTAGGAGTTGCAGTAATGGAAGAGAAATTCGTGGTTGGACCTTCCAACTTTGTTCTGCAGCAGATCCATCAGGTCGTGGCCGTCGATCTCCCTACAATCAGAGGACGGTATCTGGACGTGAAATCCAGCCAGTACCCTTCCCGACTCTCCCACACTCACACGCAGCCCAACGGCGGCCCCAGCGGACCGACTGACCTGTCCAGCGGCAGCGAGGCGCCGCTCAGCCGCACCACCGTGGGAAACAGGTCCATGTTGCTGGTGGGCTCAGCTATCTGTCTGCCACCGGGGATCCTCCCTGGCCAACTGAAAATCCCCGGGACGCGGATTCCTCCTTCCCAGTTTGTGGACTTCCCGGCTTCTCAGAGCATGATGGGAAACGAAAATAAAGCAAAATCACCAATTCATCGGCTCCCCGACAGCAGCTGCTGGTTCAATCTTCCTGGCTTGAAGAATTCGAACCTTTATTGTGACGAGGACGGCTTTAGAAGCCTCCTCGACTCGGTGGTCGCTCCGGTCACAGTTTAGGAGCCTGCTTCCGTGACCGGTCCGCCCTTCCAGGCGTAACTAATGCATGGCTCGGCTCTTATACGCTACCTTTATATATCCCGTTCCATCCTCCGTGGACTTGGCCTGCGGCGGACGCTTCCTCCAGGTGTGCACCCTGGTCTGAGGTCAGATATATCAGAGTGTTCTCCCTCAGCTTGAGCCTTTCCAACATCTGCGTGATCTGACCTGGGGGAAGGCACAAGATCACATGCTGCTGCATTGCTCCAGTTTTTACTTCCCAGGAACTCCTGAGAAACGTCTCCAGCACTGAGGTAAAGTGTTGCTTTATGAGATTAGGTGACCTGGAAATGTAAAAAAGAAATAAACGGAGCCTGACCTTTTCGTGGTCACCGCCGACTCACCTACACTCCAGTCCACCTCGTGGACGGCGTCTCCGTAGATGCCATGGTCACTGCTGCCTTTGAACGCTGCGGACGCAAACATGGCTGTGTGCACTTGAAGGAAGGAGAAAAACAGCAGGAAAGGCCGAGCCGAATTCCTGCAGACAGAGAACGATTCAAACGCATTCACCTTCGTGGCGTGCCAGGTCAAAGATAAGAACCCCGAGCCAACCAAACGCAGGAAACAACCCCTCCGTTTCCCGCTGCAACACCGAGTTCCCTCCCCGGGAAAGCTGTTTCCACCGTGAGATGGCCCATCCCAGATGTCAACGCCGTCTCAACAAGGTTACCACCAGCCTTCTCTGTGGCAGAGCAACTGCCCCGTCCCGCCCCCGCGCGGCTGGACGACGGCTCCGACAGCAGGGCTGTCTGAAGGACCGCAGATCCCTGGGGTCCAGTCCCGGCTCACTGTCCTGCCTTTAACGTCCTGAAATTCCTCCAGAAGCCTTGAATCCTTTAGTGTCATTATGTAAAGCAGAAGCGGAAATATGCAAATCCCCTCCGATGTGAAACATGATTTCAGTGATTTACATCCCATCGCGGTCCGTCTTTGCTTCTCTTGAGGTTTTTCTGGAATCATCGTAATCAGCTGCTGACATTTCCGTCAGGTTTTCTTTCTTTTCCGCTCCTTTCTAGCCCTAGATTGCCCCCGAACGTTGTGTTTTCTCTGTGTGCATGACAGGTTTACTATTTACTAACTAAACTGAAGTTCATGAAATATGAAATATCTTGGGTTTATATTGTCTAAGAAAAACAGGAAAAGCTTTTCTCAACGCGATTTGGATGTTTAAATGTTTTGCCATGACGGTTTTCTGACCAACGCACCTCTCAATGAAGTCCAGGGCCTCGCCGGTCATCCTCTGCGTCAGGTTTTCAGACGTGAACGGCTGCTCCACGATCTGATGATCGCTGAACAGGACGCAGTTGAAGTAGGGGATGACCTTGATGAACCCTGCTGTCAGCGTTGTAACGGCGATCAGCGCGCTCAGCAGGGCCAGGATCAGCCCTCGGCGGAGAGGGATCACCCTGCAGAGGTGGAGGGCGGCTGCAGTTCCCAACACAAGTCCAAGCGTCCGGTACGGCAAATATTTGTGGATCTGGAAAACGGTGCCGTGTCCGGGCTGGCAGTCTCGCAAATTGGTCAAAGGGATCCCAAAGAAGTAGTTAAAGCCGTGGATGCTGGGGTGGTGGCAGTGATCGTCACTGCTCTTGCAGTTAAGTCCGAGGTGCCATTTACCTGGAGACGAGAAGAAGTGGTCAGAAGACGTGAGAAGAAGAGCTCTGGCGCTCTGTGATGCGCAGTGTTTCACTACAGCGGTGAATAACGTCCCGGCACCCGGAGACGGATGCGAGGGGCTTTTACCGGCACTAAACGTCATTTTTAGAGAGGTTACGTTGCTCTCGCTTCTCCGACGCGCCGCGACTGTGAAGGCGGAGGCGTCCCCGTCGTACCTGCGTACCTATGAGAGCGGTCTCGTAGCCCTGCCGTCTGGCAACTGCAGCAAAGGTGAGCTCCCGGCTGGGCAGACCGCCAGATGCTGCATTAAAGAGGAACACGCCCGGCTTCAAATGCCCGGCCATACCTGCCAGACAGAAATAAACGCTTCATTCTTCTTGAATTTGCATGAAAAAACGATTTTTTTAGTGCTTTCAGGCCTCATTTAACACTTGTAAGCAGTTGGCGTTGTCCTGTTTTGGGACACATAGATCTGAAAGTCATCTGCATAGCGATGGAAAGCAACTTTTTGTTTCCTAAAAATAAAACCAAAGGGTAGCAGACAGTAAGAGAAGAGCAGAAGACCAATTTTAATGTAAGCTTTTCTCATTTTCTAATAAAACGTCTTCTGAAGCCTCGGACTTAAATTCCTGTAAAAGTAGCTGCAGTTTGATAGATAAAATAGCCTTTACTGTCACTGTACTGAAGAAAACAATCAAAACGGTGATATCATAGCTGGTAAATGTGATTATTTTACATTTTCCTGGATTAACACGGAGCTACATAATGAACACAGTGGTGGAAGCATGAAGCTCGGGATCTCGTTTGTAGACACGGGCGACTGAATAATCATTTGTTGAACGATTATGCATAAACAGCTCGATAAGAAAAGACATCTCCTGCAAAGCAATAAAAGCACAGGCGCAGTGGGTGTTAGTTGACTGGCCTGATCGTATCGGGTACCGTCCCGTGAGGAACGCTGCTCTGCTGGGCGTGCATAGGCTGGCCGCGGCGATGTGATGGGTCAGCGTCACCCCTTCGCGTGCCAGCCGGTCAATATTGGGGGTCCTGCAAGGATGGGTGTAAAACGTTTGAGAGCTGAAATGATGTCCAGCATGACATTGTTTGGTGGGTAAAGGAACATGACCGAGTTAAAGCCAAACATGTTAGAAAACGCTGCTTTTTCTGAGAACAAGTCCCTTATTTTGGTGACATTCGAGAGCAGAAAACCAAAACTGATTGTTGGCAATAGGCTTTGCTGCAATAAATGAGGATATTGCAACAACTGGGTTAAAGAGATCGATTTTTGCGTGATTTGCAGCCCCCTAGTGGTCATTCAAGGAACTTCAATATTTCTTACTTGAATGAATGAAAATGTTCCCAGTCAGGTAGAAAGCAGTTTTGGTATCCAAAGCTAGACCAACCGGGGTGAGGGTTAGGGTCAGTTTACAACGACTGAATGGGGGGTGAATTTTGCCCGGCTTCGTTGTTTCACATATTTGTCCATTCTTCTTGGATCGGGCAGAGTTGCTTCCTGCAAACAACCTTCAAAGATTTTGCTTGAAAGCTTCTCTTCAGAAACCTGTGGGTGATGTCATAGAGGGTGTGTCCAGGTCTGCACGACCTCGAGGACTACAGAGTTAAACAAAACTACAAAATAAAGATGTCCAAAGGGGAAGAACACAGAGGGTGGAAGACTTTCAACCCTCTACCCCACCCACACGACTAGAGTATTCACAAACCTTGTAAGCGTAACGTACCAACATGGTTTTACCTCAATGTCTTATTGCCATAACAGCCCAGATCTCCAATTCCCAGATCATCCACCATCATCAGGACAAAATTGGGCTTGCTGCTGTCCAGAAGGGAAACGACGCTCACCTCCAACAGGAGCAGCGGCAGCAGAGAGGCCGAGGTCCACGTGGACTGGAGAGGACAAAGAAGATCATCACACATCTACCAGGTCACGTCAGACCTACTGGGCCACGCCGATGAGGATCAAAGACTTTTTGGAAGAGACTTTATTAACGCTAGAGGCCGTTTGTAAAGTTAAGTTCTCCAAGGAAATGAAACGACACGGTGTGTCTCTGAGAGGTCCATTTAACCCGTAAGAACCGGACCTCACCAAAGCAGCTGCCTCTACAAGGCTCACCGTTTTCCACCCGGCTGTGCGTGGGACATGACTGTTGTACTACAACCTGTTACAACGACAACTGGACCTGCTTGAGAAGCAGGAAGCGGTTCAAAACAGCTGCGGACATGTCAGAGCACTTATTCAAATCTCACTTCATTACTCACCATCAGGGCAAACTTTACCGCGTCTGAATCCACGGTCAGCGACTGTGTTTGAGTTTGTCCCTGGTATCGAGCTTCTGGGTGTTTATCTGGTTAACCTTTGTACAGAAAAGTACTTCCTGTCCCCAGTTTCAAAATAAAACGTGACGAATGTGTAAAAGCGACTGAGAGGGTTTCGTGCCTCTTTGATTACAAGACCGACATGTGTTTTTGTGTGTTTGTGAAGGTGGACCCAGGGTGGGGGGCCGGCGGGCCGGCTTTTGGTCCCAGTCCAGCCCTGCTACGCCTCTTATGTCTCATTTTGTCCATCATTCTGGTGACTTTTTTCATGTCTTTATCATTAATTGTATTCCATTTGGTCATTTCCTGGTCACGTTCTGGCCGTCTCGCATCATGATGGGTCATTTCGTGTTGTTCATGTTTTCGTGTCATCACTTTGTCTTAGATGAGTGACATATTTCTGATAAGACCAAGGCAGCTTCGCTCCCAGGTACTGTCCATACCTGCCAAAGTCTGCAGATATTAAAGAACAACATCCTGTGACTGTGCAGGTCTCTGCTGAATCCTTTAGAGGAGTCCTGCGAATCCTGGTGGTATGAGAAAGTCTATCATCGTGCCGTTATCTTCATGACTGCATCTACCCCAGGTGACATTCTGGTTTGGCTCATTTTGGCTTATTTCGTCTTACAGCTCTGGAAAATGTTTGCAGCTCCAACATGAGACAATGAAAGCTGCACATGCGGGCCACCCTGGGGACAAGCATCGTTCGGCGTAGATGTTTAGCTGTGACCATCAGCCAGTTAAGAAGGAATATGTACAAATAAGTTCAAAACAGCCTTTCTGAACCGTGCGTCTCTTCTCAAGTGAAGCAGCATCCCTCCCTCGTGGCCAGGCTGACTATCCACCATTATAACGGAGGTTGGGGGTTTACATCCCTGCAGGTTTCTGCAGCTCTCACTGAGCAAAGCTCTTCAAACCACAGCTTTCTTGTCTGCACTATCTCATGAATTCAGTTATTTTCTGCTTATGAGATTTCTTCAAATTCTGCTCTATTGCCATGTCTTTAACAAAGGCAGGAAAACTCAGCACATGTACCTCCTGCAGGTTGGCCTGCTGAACATCTTTAGAACTTGAGGCATGAGAGCCATGCTGATCCGTTTCACTTGTGCTTAGATCATGTGATTGAAACCACTATCGGGCTTAGGACCGGCTCGTGGACTCAAACTGCACCAACTGCACCGCGGACTTCGTAACAATAGCTGCAGTCAAACAGTTGTCAAATGCCAGCTCAGGATCGACAACAACTCTAGACCCTCCATCCGCCTCGTCCGTCTGGAGGTAATGAGGGAATGGACTGGCCCTAGAACGTCTTCTGCACGTATTCTGGGCCTCGCAGTATGGTTTCACTTTAGACATCCCTAAAACAGTCCTGCTGCAGAAACCGTGGCTGGAATCAAGTCACAAGTTCATCAGTAAAACCCTTGATGTGCTGCTGCCAGACCACTGCACTATTTTCTATTGTGTGAAAAGCATCTGATTTCTGTCACCTTGTAACTGAACCAAATCTGTTTTTTTTTAGTCTTTACATTGGCCGCGGCTCAAGTTGTCATCTATTACCTTCACCTATTTAGGATTAGCGGTTGCAATTTCCCTGCAATTACCCAGGCTAAGACGGCGAGCCCCAAATTACCCCGAAGTGCTTGACGATGCGGTGTGGAGCAGAGAAAATCACTCTGCTTACAATTACAGGCACAGTGGGGATGAGACGTGCGCTTTACTGCGTGTCTGGAAGAACCTGGACCAGTAAAAGAAGGTGGAGGACTTTGATCGTGTCTACTCTTTCCTACAGCACATCCATCCAAATAATGGGAATCGGGTGTTCCGATCACTTCCATGGACACAGGTGGATAAAATCAAGCACCCCCACATGTCAGACTACCTGGTAAATAAGAATTTTCTTTAAGTTTCTTTATTTTCTTGCTGAAATGTGTGCAAATGAAGATCAAGGCGGTTAATGTAAGGATTACGGGGCTGTGCAGCGTCACCAGCAGGGGGCAGTGTTGCTCAGCGGTGTCGAGGGGCATTTGGAGCACTGACCTCCACTTAACCAACGTCCGATTGGACGTGAGACTGACACCTTCAACACCTTGATCCGTCATTTTCAGCCATTCGGTGGTAGGGGGTTTTAGTTTGGTGATTATGACGGTGATAAAATGTACTTTATCAAAAAGAGAGACTGTTTGGCAGCTTTAGATTTGGGGGAGAAAGGTTGCCTCCCAGTCAGTGAATTATAAGAAATAAAGAGGTACTTTCTCACACGACTGTTTTTAATCGTTTTAAATGGTCCCAGATTCAGCAGAGCTGGGTTTCTGAAAGATTACATCTCCCGAACAAGAATTAGAATCAAAAGAGTGAATACAATGGATGAATTAAAAAAGAAGTGTGTCCCGCACGCTTCCAGAACAGTTGAATTAGTAACCAACGTGATCGCGGCTGTTTGTTGTTCACGCCGGCTCGATCCACGAGGGATTCCCCTCGCTAGATCAAACACAACAGAACCCACCAAGGGTCCAGATCTGTGTGTGAATCGTTTCAAGCGCTCGGTACATGTCACGCGTGGCCGGCGTTTACGTTGGCTTCGCCATCGCGGCCTCTCGCTCACAAACTGACACGAAAACCACGCGCAGCCTCCGGCGGTTCGGGCGCGCACGTGCACGCACGTCCATGCACACGCACGTGCACGCTAGTCCATGCACGTCCATGCACACGCACATGCACGCACGTCCATGCGTGGCTTTGAAATGAGAATTAGGGCAGCGCATACACGTGGCAGCGGGGAGACGAGGACGCGTGTGCACGCGAGCCAGTGCAGAAAACAAAATAAAGCTAAAAAAACATGAAACAGACTCGATGAAAAGCGGTCGCCCTCTGGGTTCCAGCCGTGCAGAGGCTCCGCTGCGCGAGCTGGCTCTCACGGAGAAGACGAGGCGGACGGGGAGATGGAGCATCGCTGGAAAATCTTTCTTTTCACTCAGAAATAAAGCAAATCTTCACAGCGGTTGCTTTTCCTTTGATCATGCTTAGGGCATGCTTATTTGTGTTTAATTCAGTTTTTTATCAGCATGTTTGTGTTGCTTTCACAGATCCCAGAAGACGGCCAGAATGACTAATTAGAGGCTTGTTCAGGGCTGGCATTTTGACAGGCTCCTCATGTTTATTTCATTTGATTGTTAAAGGACAGTTAAAGGTTAAGAACTTTCATTTAGATGCACGGCTCCTCGGCCAACACCGATTTATTCAGCTTCCTCACGCAGAATTTTACAACACAGCCTCCAGCTTTGCAGATGCGATGTTAATTAATCCGGCTGCTTTACAGATAATGTCGGGTATAAACTAGCAGAGGCGGATGACAAAAAGACAATAGCAAATATAATACTTTGGTGATACGTAAAGAGCATTAACACCTTTTAGGGTGGACTGCCACCTCCCCGTCCACGTCTGGTTGTTGTTTGAAAATGTGTTTCTAACAACCAACGAAATGAACTTCTCAGCTTAGACGACGAAGGTTTAATTGTGATGGAACCTGGGCAAACATCCACGACCTACTCATGAGGATGTCATACGTTTCCCACCATACTGAATGAAAACTATAATAGGGACTAAATAATAATAACTAACTAAATAATGGTGCAGGTGCAATGTGGCATAATAATACCAAATTCACTTGAACGGGTTTGAAATGTACGAGGTTTGAGGTGTTTTAGATTGTGAAAACCGGTTCTCTCGATTCATCCATACAGACAGGTGGAGGTAACACTGAGGTGGTCAGAGGTGGGACTGCAGGTCAGTGGATCATGTTGGTGTCCCCCTGCAGCAGGTCTACAGCAGCAGATCCAGATGAAGCTGTGTTGAAGACCAGCTGCTCTAGTCTGGTCCTGCAGCTGCAGCTGTGACTGCTGGTCCTGACACACTAAAGTTTACACCAACTAGATGTTTTACTGAACACAAACGGTTGAAGTTTGGTTTTAAAGGTGGAGGTGGTGTCAGCCTTGTCAACCATAAGCTTCTGGTCAGGTTTTGATGGCCTTGGGGGTACTGGATAGAGTTTGTCTGATGGTTCTGTTTCATCTTCATAGACAGATACAGCTGCGTATCATCAGCATAACAATGAACATTAATGTTGTGGTTCCGGATAAAACTTCCCAAGGGCTGCATGTATAAACTGAACAGGATTGACCCATCATCTGAGGTCCAGCAGAACCAGTATGGACATTAATCCATCATCTGAGGTCCAGAAGAACCAGTATGGACACTAATCCATCATCTGAGGTCCAGCAGAACCAGTATGGACACTAATCCATCATCTGAGGTCCAGAAGAACCAGTATGGACATTAATCCATCATCTGAGGTCCAGAAGAATCAGTATGGACACTAATCCATCATCTGAGGTCCAGCAGAACCAGTATGGACACTAATCCAGTATCTGAGGTCCAGAAGAACCAGTATGGACACTAACCCATTATCTGAGGCCATAAGAAGGTCATTGGAGACTGGAACCAGTGCTGTTTCTGTGTTATGATGCATCTGAACCCTGACTGAAGAACCTCAAATAGATCATTTCTATACAAATGGTCATAAAGCTGCTGCAACGACCTTTTCCAGAATTTTAGAGATAAATGGAAGGTTGGAAATCGGTCTATAATTATCTAAAATGTCTGGGTCAAGAGAGTGTTTTTTAAGTAATAGTTTAATTAACTTTAAAAGCCTGTGGCACATATCACGAGACCATGGACAAGTTGATCCGGTCCAGTATTGTCGCACCAATAAGAGAGAAAACATTTTTGAGTAGTCGAGTTGGGACGATTTAGATCTATTGACAACTGAGGTCAGGTCAGGGAGGTCTACAGGAACCAAACAGTCTAGAGTCAGGTCAGGGAGGTCTACAGGAACCAAACAGACTTGAGTCAGGTCAGGGAGGTCTACAGGGACCAAACAGTCTAGAGTCAGCTCAGGGAGGTCTACAGGAACCAAGCAGTCTAGAGTCAGCTCAGGGAGGTCTACAGGAACCAGTCTAGAGTCAGGTCATGGAGGTCTACAGGAACCAAGCAGTCTAGAGTCAGGTCAGGGAGGTCTACAGGAACCAGTCTAGAGTCAGCTCAAGGAGGTCTACGGGAACCAAACAGTCTAGAGTCAGGTCAGGGAGGTCTACAGGAACCAGTCTAGAGTCAGCTCAAGGAGGTCTACGGGAACCAAACAGTCTAGAGTCAGGTCAGGGAGGTCTACAGGAACCAGTCTAGAGTTAGCTCAAGAAGGTCTACGGTAACCAAACAGTCTAGAGTCAGGTCAGGGAAGTCTACAGGAACCAAACAGTCTAAAGTCATGTCAGGGAGGTCTACAGGAACCAAACGGTCTAAACTCAGGTCAGGGAGGTCTACAGGAACCAAACAGTCTAGAGTCAGGTCAGGGAGGTCTACAGGAACCAGTCTAGAGTCAGGTCACGGAGGTCTACAGGAACCAAACAGTCTAGAGTCAGGTCAGGAAGGTCTACAGAAACCAGTCTAGAGTCAGGTCAGGGAGGTCTACAGGAACCAAACAGTCTAGAGTCAGGTCACGGAGGTCTACAGGAACCAAACAGTCTAGAGATAGCTCAGGGAGGATCTACAGGAACCAAACAGTCTAGAGTCAGGTCAGGGAGGTCTTCAGGAACCAAACAGTCTAGAGTCAGGTCAGGGAGGTCTACAGGAACCAGTCTAGAGTAAGCTCAAGGAGGTCTACGGGAACCAAACAGTCTAGAGTCAAGTCACGGAGGTCTACAGGGACCAAACAATCCAGAGTCAGGTCAGTGAGGTCTACAGGGACCAAACAGTCTAGAGTCAGGTCAGGGAGCTCTACAGGAACCAAACAGTCTAGAGTCAGGTCAGGGAGGTCTACAGGAACCAAACAGTCTAGAGTCAGCTCAAGGAGGTCTACGGGAACAAAACAGTCTAGAGTCAGGTCAGGGAGGTCTACAGGAACCAAACAGTCTAGAGTCAGGTCAGGGAGGTCTACAGGAACCAAACAGTCTAGAGTCAGATCAGGGAGGTCTACAGGAACCAAACAGTCTAGAGTCAGGTCAGGGAGGTCTACAGGAACCAAACAGTCTAGAGACAGGTCACGGAGGTCTACAGGAACCAGTCTAGAGTCAGGTCACGGAGGTCTACAGGAACCAGTCTAGAGTCAGGTCACGGAGGTCTACAGGAACCAAACAGTCTAGAGTCAGGTCACGGAGGTCTACAGGAACCAAACAGTCTAGAGTCAGGTCACGGAGGTCTACAGGAACCAAAGGTCTACAGGAACCAAACAGTCTAGAGTCAGGTCAGGGAGGTCTACAGGAACCAAACAGTCTAGAGTCAGGTCAGAGAGGTTACGGGAACCAAACAGTCTAGAGTCAGCTCAAGGAGGTCTACAGGAACCAGTCTAGAGTCAGGTCATGGAGGTCGACAGGAACCAGTCTAGAGTCAGCTCAAGGAGGTCTACGGGAACCAAACAGTCTAGAGTCAGGTCATGGAGGTCTACAGGAACCAAACAGTCTAGAGTCAGGTCAGGGAGGTCTACAGGAACCAAACAGTCTAGAGTCAGGTCAGGGAGGTCTACAGGAACCAGTCTAGAGTCAGCTCAAGAAGGTCTACGGTAACCAAACAGTCTAGAGTCAGGTCAGGGAAGTCTACAGGAACCAAACAGTCTAAAGTCATGTCAGGGAGGTCTACAGGAACCAAACGGTCTAAACTAAGGTCAGGGAGGTCTACAGGAACCAAACAGTCTAGAGTCAGGTCAGGGAGGTCTACAGGAACCAGTCTAGAGTAAGGTCACGGAGGTCTACAGGAACCAAACAGTCTAGAGTCAGGTCAGGAAGGTCTACAGAAACCAGTCTAGAGTCAGGTCAGGGAGGTCTACAGGAACCAAACAGTCTAGAGTCAGGTCACGGAGGTCTACAGGAACCAAACAGTCTAGAGTCAGCTCAGGGAGGATCAACAGGAACCAAACAGTCTAGAGTCAGGTCAGGGAGGTCTTCAGGAACCAAACAGTCTAGAGTCAGGTCAGGGAGGTCTACAGGAACCAGTCTAGAGTAAGCTCAAGGAGGTCTACGGGAACCAAACAGTCTAGAGTCAAGTCACGGAGGTCTACAGGGACCAAACAATCCAGAGTCAGGTCAGGGAGGTCTACAGGGACCAAACAGTCTAGAGTCAGGTCAGGGAGGTCTACAGGAACCAAACAGTCTAGAGTCAGCTCAAGGAGGTCTACGGGAACAAAACAGTCTAGAGTCAGGTCAGGGAGGTCTACAGGAACCAAACAGTCTAGAGTCAGGTCAGGGAGGTCTACGGGAACCAAACAGTCTAGAGTCAGGTCAGGGAGGTCTACAGGAACCAAACAGTCTAGAGTCAGGTCAGGGAGGTCTACAGGAACCAAACAGTCTAGAGTCAGGTCAGGGAGGTCTACAGGAACCAAACAGTCTAGAGTCAGGTCAGGGAGGTCTACAGGAACCAAACAGTCTAGAGTCAGGTCAGGGAGGTCTACAGGAACCAAACAGTCTAGAGAAAGGTCACGGAGGTGTACAGGAACCAGTCTAGAGTCAGGTCACGGAGGTCTACAGGAACCAGTCTAGAGTCAGGTCGCGGAGGTCTACAGGAACCAAACAGTCTAGAGTCAGGTCACGGAGGTCTACAGGAACCAAACAGTCTAGAGTCAGGTCACGGAGGTCTACAGGAACCAAACAGTCTAGAGTCAGCTCAGGGAGGATCTACAGGAACCAAACAGTCTAGAGTCAGGTCAGGGAGGTCTTCAGGAACCAAACAGTCTAGAGTCAGGTCAGGGAGGTCTACAGGAACCAGTCTAGAGTAAGCTCAAGGAGGTCTACGGGAACCAAACAGTCTAGAGTCAAGTCACGGAGGTCTACAGGGACCAAACAATCCAGAGTCAGGTCAGGGAGGTCTACAGGAACCAAACAGTCTAGAGTCAGGTCAGGGAGGTCTACAGGAACCAGTCTAGAGTCAGCTCAAGAAGGTCTACGGTAACCAAACAGTCTAGAGTCAGGTCAGGGAAGTCTACAGGAACCAAACAGTCTAAAGTCATGTCAGGGAGGTCTACAGGAACCAAACGGTCTAAACTCAGGTCAGGGAGGTCTACAGGAACCAAACAGTCTAGAGTCAGGTCAGGGAGGTCTACAGGAACCAAACAGTCTAGAGTCAGGTCAGGGAGGTCTACAGGAACCAAACAGTCTAGAGTCAGGTCAGGGAGGTCTACAGGAACCAAACAGTCTAGAGACAGGTCACGGAGGTCTACAGGAACCAGTCTAGAGTCAGGTCACGGAGGTCTACAGGAACCAGTCTAGAGTCAGGTCACGGAGGTCTACAGGAACCAAACAGTCTAGAGTCAGGTCACGGAGGTCTACAGGAACCAAACAGTCTAGAGTCAGGTCAGGGAGGTCTACAGGAACCAAACAGTCTAGAGTCAGGTCAGGGAGGTCTACAGGAACCAGTCTAGAGTCAGGTCACGGAGGTCTACAGGAACCAAACAGTCTAGAGTCAGGTCACGGAGGTCTACAGGAACCAAACAGTCTAGAGTCAGGTCACGGAGGTCTACAAGAACCAAAGGTCTACAGGAACCAAACAGTCTAGAGTCAGGTCAGGGAGGTCTACAGGAACCAAACAGTCTAGAGTCAGGTCAGAGAGGTTACGGGAACCAAACAGTTTAGAGTCAGCTCAAGGAGGTCTACGGGAACCAACCAGTCTAGAGTCAGGTCACGGAGGTCTACAGGAACCAAACAGTCTAGAGTCAGGTCAGGGAGGTCTACAGGAACCAAACAGTCTAGAGTCAGGTCAGGGAGGTCGACAGGAACCAAACAGTCTAGAGTCAGGTCAGGGAGGTCTACAGGAACCAAACAGTCTAGAGTCAGGTCACGGAGGTCTACAGGAACCAAACAGTCTTGAGTCAGGTCACGGAGGTCTACAGGAATCAAACAGTTTAGAGTCAGGTCAGGGAGGTCTAGAGGAACCAAACAGTCTAGAGTCAGGTCAGGGAGGTCTACAGGAACCAAACAGTCTAGAGTCAGGTCAGGGAGGTCGACAGGAACCAAACAGTCTAGAGTCAGGTCAGGGAGGTCTACAGGAACCAGTCTAGATTCAGGTCACGGAGGTCGACAGGAACCAGTCTAGAGTCAGCTCAAGGAGGTCTACGGGAACCAAACAGTCTAGAGTCAGGTCAGGGAGGTCTACAGGAACCAATCAGTCTAGAGTCAGGTCAGGGAGGTCTACAGGGACAAAACAGTCTAGAGTCAGGTCAGGGAGGTCGACAGGAACCAAACAGTCTAGAGTCAGCTCAGAGAGGTCTACAGGAAACAAACAGTCTAGAGTCAGGTCAGGGAGGTCTACCGGGACCAAACAGTCTAGAGTCAGGTCACGGAGGTCTACAGGAACCAAACAGTCTTGAGTCAGGTCACGGAGGTCTACAGGAACCAAACAGTCTAGAGTCAGGTCAGGGAGGTCTACAGGAACCAGTCTAGAGTCAGGTCACGGAGGTCGACAGGAACCAGTTTAGAGTCAGCTCAAGGAGGTCTACGGGAACCAACCAGTCTAGAGTCAGGTCACGGAGGTCGACAGGAACCAGTCTAGAGTCAGGTCAGGGAGGTCTACAGGAACCAAACAGTCTAGAGTCAGGTCAGGGAGGTCTACAGGGACAAAACAGTCTAGAGTCAGGTCAGGGAGGTCGACAGGAACCAAACAGTCTAGAGTCAGCTCAGGGAGGTCTACAGGAAACAAACAGTCTAGAGTCAGGTCAGGGAGGTCTACAGGGACAAAACAGTCTAGAGTCAGGTCAGGGAGGTCGACAGGAACCAAACAGTCTAGAGTCAGGTCACGGAGGTCTACAGGAAACAAACAGTCTAGAGTCAGGTCAGGGAGGTCTACAGGAACCAAACAGTCTAGAGTCAGGTCACGGAGGTCTACAGGAACCAAACAGTCTTGAGTCAGGTCACGGAGGTCTACAGGAACCAAACAGTCTAGAGTCAGGTCAGGGAGGTCTACAGGAACCAGTCTAGAGTCAGGTCACGGAGGTCGACAGGAACCAGTTTAGAGTCAGCTCAAGGAGGTCTACGGGAACCAACCAGTCTAGAGTCAGGTCACGGAGGTCGACAGGAACCAGTCTAGAGTCAGGTCAGGGAGGTCTACAGGAACCAAACAGTCTAGAGTCAGGTCAGGGAGGTCTACAGGAACCAAACAGTCTAGAGTCAGGTCAGGGAGGTCTACAGGGACCAAACAGTCTAGAGTCAGGTCAGGGAGGTCTACAGGGACCAAACAGTCTAGAGTCAGGTCACGGAGGTCTACAGGAACCAAACAGTCTTGAGTCAGGTCACGGAGGTCTACAGGAACCAGTCTAGAGTCAGGTCACGGAGGTCGACAGGAACCAGTCTAGAGTCAGGTCAGGGAGGTCTACGGGAACCAAACAGTCTAGGGTCAGGTCAGGGAGGTCGAGAGGAACCAAACAGTCTACAGTCAGCTCAGGGCGGTCTACAGGAACCAAACAGTCTAGAGTCAGGTCAGGGAGGTCTACAGGAACCAAACAGTCTAGAGCCAGGTCAGGGAGGTCTACAGGAACCAAACAGTCTAGAGTCAGGTCAGGGAGGTCTACAGGAACCAAACAGTCTTTAGTTAATCGGAAGAGTCTAGAGAATTAATCGGTTGTCAAGAACAAAACTTCCAAAGTGAACCAAGTCTGTGATTCCATGTTCACTGAACAAAACACACATGTTCAAGAACTAGAAATACTACAGGTCTGCAGCTCAGCGTCAGAAAAGATCCACTTTACAAAACTTTACACCACATATTATCAATGAAAACTTCTGGTTTCTATGATGCGTTTCCTCTGACAGGGGGGCAGCTGTGCATCTTATTGGTTTATTGATGTTATATCAGTTATTTTGTGTGTCTGTGTGTGTTTGTGTTTTTTCACAGAGAACAAACAGAAATGTAAAGGAGAGAGAAAGTGGAGAACGTTCATCAAAAGATAACAGGCGTGGCCGTGGACCTTCATGAGCTTTATAGCACACAGTTACCACATCAGCACGGCGAGCGGACTCGCAGACGATCCAGACAGAGCAGAGGAATAGAGCTCATCAATACTAACCAGAAGTAGGTTTGAAACTCAAACACAATAAACTGAAATACAATCTTGAAAAAATAAAAATAAAAAATAGAAGGAACAGGAGAAAAGATCTGGCACCGTTACAGAGCAGGAAGAATGACACAGAAAAACAGGAAAGGGGAGGGATGGACGGAGGGAGGGAAGGATGGGGGAAGGAGGGACGTAGGGATGGGAAGGATGGAGGGAGGGAGGGAGGGAGGGAGGGATGGGGGGAGGGGTGGAGGGATGCGGGAGGGAGGGAAGGATGGGGGAAGGAGGGACGTAGGGATGGGAAGGATGGAGGGAGGGAGGGAGGGAGGGAAGGATGGAGGGAGGGAGGGATGGGGGAGGGAAGGATGGAGGGAGGGAGGGAGGGAGGGAGGGATGGGGGGAGGGAGGGACGGAGGGATGGGGGAGGGGTGGAGGGATGCGGGAGGGAAGGATGGAGGGAGGGATGGGGGGAGGGGTGGATGGGGGGGGTATGGAGGGATAAGGGGAGGGATGGAGGGGTGGATGGGGGAGTGATGAGGGGAGGGATGGAGGGGTGGATGGAGGGAGGGAGGTAGGATGGACGGAGGGGGTGGATGGAGGGATGGATGGAGGGATGAGGTGAGGGAGGGATGGATGGAGGGATGAGGACAGGCTGGGAGGGAGGGATGGATGGAGGGATAAGGGGAGGGAGGGAGGGATGGATTGGGGGAGGGAGGGATGGATGGAGGGATGAGGAGAGGCAGGGAGGGATGGAGGGAGGGATAAGGGGAGGGATGGAGGGATAAGAGGAGGAGGGAGGGATGGATTGGGGGAGGGAGGGATGGATGGAGGTATGGATGGAGGGAGGGGTGGATGGAGGGATGAGGGGAGGGAGAGAGGGAGGGAGGGATGAGGGGAGGGAGGGATAGAGTAAGGGAGAGAGGGATGGAGGGATGAGGGGAGGGAGGGATAGAAGAATGGAGGGATGGGGGAGGGATGAGGGGAGGGAGGATGGAGGGATGAGGGGAGGGAGGATGGAGGGAGGATGGAGTGAGGGAGGGAGGGAGGGATGGGGGAGGGATGGAGTGAGGGAGGGAGGATGGAGGGATGGATGGAGGGATGAGGGGAGGGAGGGATAGAAGAATGGAGGGATGGGGGAGGGATGAGGGGAGGGAGGATGGAGGGATGAGGGGAGGGAGGATGGAGGGATGTTGGAGGGAGGATGGAGTGAGGGAGGGAGGGAGGGATGGAGTGAGGGAGGGAGGATGGAGGGATGGAAGAATGGAGTGAGGGAGAGAGGGAGGATGGAGGGATGGGGGAGGGATGGAGTGAGGGAGAGAGGGAGGGAGGGAGGATGGAGGGATGAGGGGAAGGAGAGAGTGAGGGAGGGAGGATGGAGGGAGGGAGGGAGGGAGGATGGAGGGATAAGGGGAGGTAGGGATGGAGTGAGGGAGAGAGGGAGGGAGGGAGGATGGAGGGATAAGGGGAGGTAGGGATGGAGTGAGGGAGAGAGAGAGGGAGGGAGGAGGGAGGGATGGGGAGAAAGTGTTGCATAAACGATTCTGCCCCTCCCCCTGTTTTAATTAAAAAGTGAACTTGAATCGGTGCTTCATGTTCATTAGTCATCAAGCATGAAGTTCATCCATCTGCCAGACGAAGTCCCGTCATTTCATCTGTCATCTGTAGGTGCTGCTCGGTTCCTGGTAAACCTCAGACTTCCATCTGTGAATGTTGACAAGCGCTTGTTGTGTTTCACAGAAGTGAAGAGCAGAACGTCGACATGAAGCCCTTCGTGCGGGGGAGGTTTGTGGCGTTTATTTACGTGAGGACGTCTTTTTTCTGAGCCAGTGTTTCACATTCACAAACACGTTCTCTTCCACGCCTGAGTGGCCTTAGATCATGACAGACGTTGGGATGCTTTGAGATGTGTGGAACACCGTTTTTCTGTCTGGGGACTGTGGAGACCAGTTGCTGGATTTTTGGGAAAGGAACGTCGTGTTCTCTGGAATAGGATTTAAACCGATGAGCAGTCCTGTCTTCTTTTTGGTAGTTTACCGACTGTCAAGCATCACTATTCATTCATAAATACACGTATGAACATACGGACATGCACTCATATACACATACACACTTATAACAATAATTATTGTAACAATAAAGTACACAACAACAATACGGCCGCTGATAAGCCCTCTCCCCCCGTGTGGTTGTGTCTGGAAGGTCATCCAGATCAATGTGCGGACCGTGCTGATCTGCTTTGAGGGACTAGCCAGTGGTTCCCAAAGTGGGTGACACGCCCCTTGGGGAGGGGTGTGGCATTGCAGGGGGGAAGCGGTATGAATGAATGGCGCCGGTTCTCAACTGGTGTTCCAAGCAAAGGTCTGGGAACCACTGGAGGAAGCTGGCACGGTTCACACTCATTAGTGTTAGTTGTAAGACTACTAACAAGAACAGGTGTCGGTATCATCGTCCCCAGACCCCCCTCACTGCCCCAGACCCCCCTCAGGGCCACACCCGGGTCCACCTGGCCCAGACTGCCGCCCCAAGTGAATCAGCCAGCCCCCTCCATCCCAGGTGGATCCATGTGATTTTGTATCTAAACTGGTTTGGAGGAGGGAGGCAGGTCAAGGCAGGACAAGGTCAGTACCTCTCAGATCTGATGTGCGCTCCCGGTCCGTCAAAGTGAGCACTGAAAACAAGCTGGATGTTCTCCTCATCTTCAGCACAGCGAATGCAGTCACCAACCGCGGAGAGTTTTCCTCTTTGCCTCAGAACATCCATAAATGATCTTTGTCCAAGAGAAGCAGCTGTATCATGTTCTCATATGGCTTAGTCACCGCAAGCTGGAGGTTTCACCTGCATTCGTGGATGGCATGATGGGACCGGGTTCCTGCAGAGTTCCTGACCCCCGCCAGTGATTTCTGTCTCTATGTGAACCTTTCCACATAAACTGTTATGTTTGACATAAGGGTTCCCTGAGGATCAGTCAGTGGTGTGGCGGGAGAAGAGAAGAGCAGTGGGGAGAGGAGACATCCCTGGGGGACGCCAGTGGTAATGGTTTGGGTTCTGGATGTGACCCCAACCTCACCTGCTGCTTCCTGTCAGTCAGAACCCTGAAGTGTGTCCCTGGGGAGCCGAGACGGTGCGGGATGGAGTCTAGGCTTATATTTGCCGCATCATCCGCGGACTTGTTGGCCTGGCAGAGAACTGCTGGGAGTCCAACGGGGAGTCTGGGACGTCCTTCAGGTGGGTCAGCACCAGCCACGGATCTGTGCGCGTTACCGGCGCTCTGGCTCAGCCGGCTGGTCAAGGACGCAGACTGGCCAGAGGCCTTTGTTGTTCCAGCTCTGGGAAAACCTCGGCAGTGGCGTTGGCCCGGCGCTCACTCAGTTCTGCACGGGTTCGCCACAGCTGCGAGACGGTGATGGGGAGTGAGTGCAGAGCGACAGAGGTTCTAATCCAGCCACAGATAGTGTTAATGACTGATTTTAATAAGCGTCTGTCCAAGCTGAGTAATTAAGCCCGTGTGTTTTTCAAGGATGATGAGTCATTTCTGTTTCTGACGTATGATCTCCGCTTCTTTCACCGCTGATAGATGACTTGATTATCTCTGACAGTGGACACAACAACTGGTGTGAAGGACTGGAATATGTCATTTTATCGATGATTGGCTGTATTCAATCTGACAGGCTGCTGATTATTTCACCGGTTATTTGAATACCTATGAAGCTTAAAACGCTCAACCACATTTAAAGCTGCGTTCAGGAAGGCAGATGTTTAAACTGACTACCTTTATGTCCTTGAGCCTCTTGTGCAGTTTGACTTTTAATCAATGACGATCAGCTGGTTGCTTCAAAACCGTTCTTCCTCGATGCTTCAGCTGTCTGCACCAGGTGTTATAAAAGTTTGCTACCGTCAGCAGTGCTTCCTGGGTATCAGGACTGGAGAAAAACAGAATTCAAATTCATTGTAATTATTACGCAGCCTCACTGTGTTTCACGTACTCATTGGGCATGAGTTTTATGTCAAATGCCCAACCTGACACAAACCCTGTCACTTATTCAGGTTTTGGACATTTAACGTTGGTGGCTGAGGCAGTGGGGGGCAGAAGAAGGGACTGTAGGTTGATTAGTGAGCAGTTGGAGGGCAACCAACTCTACCCAGTACCCCCAAGGCCATCAAAACCTGACCAGAAGCTGATCGTTCACAAGGTTGACCCCACCTCCACCTTTAAAACCAAACTTCATACGTTTGTGTTCAGTAAAACATCTAGTTGGTGTAAACTTTAGTGTGTCAGGACCAGTAGTCACAGCTGCAGCTGCAGGACCAGACTAGAGCAGCTGGTCTTCAACACAGCTTCATCTGGATCTGCTGCTGTAGACCTGCTGCAGGGGGACACCAACATGATCCACTGACCTGCAGTCCCACCTCTGACCACCTCAGTGTCTGCTGTCTACACCTGTTTAGATAGTGGTCTCTGTAGTCCACCAACTAACCAGGTACCAGTCTGATGGACAGAAAACTCTCAGTTCTCCAGGTAACAGATAATTATACTGATGGATCTGGTCTTTGGTACCTTTGACAGTGTGTCTGTGTCTCTTCTCTCTACTTCCTGTTCTACCGGCTGGTCTTCAGCAGGAGGGTCCCCCTTATGATCCAGGTCCTGGTCCAGGTTTCTTCCCTCTTATGATCCAGGTCCTGGTCCAGGTTTCTTCCCTCTTATGATCCAGGTCCTGGTCCAGGTTTCTTCCCCTTTATGATCCAGGTCCTGATCCAGGTTCCTTCCCCCTTATGATCCAGGTCCTGATCCAGGTTTCTTCCCCCTTATGATCCAGGTCCTTATCCAGGTTTCTTCCCTCTTATGATCCAGGTCCTGGTCCAGGTTTCCTCCCTCTTATGATCCAGGTCCTGGTCCAGGTTTCTTCCACCTTATGATCCAGGTCCTGATCCAGGTTTCTTCCCCCTTATAATACAGGTCCTGATCCAGGTTTCTTCCCTCTTATGATCCAGGTCCCGGTCAAGGTTTCTTCCCTCTTATGATCCAGGTCCTGGTCCAGGTTTCTTCCCCCTTATGATCCAGGTCCTGATCCAGGTTTCTTCCCCCTTATGATCCAGGTCCTGATCCAGGTTTCTTCCCCCTTATGATCCAGGTCCTGATCCAGGTTTCTTCCCCCTTATGATCCAGGTCCTGATCCAGGTTTCTTCCCTCTTATGATCCAGGTCCCGGTCAAGGTTTCTTCCCTCTTATGATCCAGGTCCTGGTCCAGGTTTCTTCCCCCTTATGATCCAGGTCCTGATCCAGGTTTCTTCCCCCTTATGATCCAGGTCCTGGTCCAGGTTTCTTCTCTCTTATGATCCAGGTCCTGATCCAGGTTTCTTCCCCCTTATGATACAGGTCCTGATCCAGGTTTCTTCCCTCTTGTGATCCAGGTCCCAGTCAAGGTTTCTTCCCTCTTATGATCCAGGTCCTGGTCCAGGTTTCTTCCCCCTTATGATCCAGGTCCTGATCCAGGTTTCTTCCCCCTTATGATCCAGGTCCTGATCCAGGTTTCTTCCCCCTTATGATACAGGTCCTGATCCAGGTTTCTTCCCCCTTATGATCCAGGTCCTGATCCAGGTTTCTTCCCTCTTATGATCCAGGTCCCGGTCAAGGTTTCTTCCCTCTTATGATCCAGGTCCTGGTCCAGGTTTCTTCCCCCTTATGATCCAGGTCCTGATCCAGGTTTCTTCCCCCTTATGATCCAGGTCCTGATCCAGGTTTCTTCCCCCTTATGATACAGGTCCTGATCCAGGTTTCTTCCCCCTTATGATCCAGGTCCTGATCCAGGTTTCTTCCCCCTTATGATCCAGGTCCTGGTCCAGGTTTCTTCCCCCTTATGATCCAGGTCCTTATCCAGGTTTCTTCCCTCTTATGATCCAGGTCCTGGTCCAGGTTTCTTCCCTCTTATGATCCAGGTCCTGGTCCAGGTTTCTTCCCCCTTATGATCCAGGTCCTGATCCAGGTTTCTTCCCCCTTATGATCCAGGTCCTGGTCAAGGTTTCTTCTCTATTATGATCCAGGTCCTGATCCAGGTTTCTTCCCCCTTATGATACAGGCCCTGATCCAGGTTTCTTCCCTCTTATGATCCAGGTCCCGGTCAAGGTTTCTTCCCTCTTATGATCCAGGTCCTGGTCCAGGTTTCTTCCCCCTTATGATCCAGGTCCTGATCCAGGTTTCTTCCCCCTTATGATCCAGGTCCTGATCCAGGTTTCTTCCCCCTTATGATACAGGTCCTGATCCAGGTTTCTTCCCCCTTATGATCCAGGTCCTGGTCCAGGTTTCTTCTCTCTTATGATCCAGGTCCTGATCCAGGTTTCTTCCCCCTTATGATCCAGGTCCTGATCCAGGTTTCTTCCCCCTTATGATCCAGGTCCTGGTCCAGGTTTCTTCCCCCTTATGATCCAGGTCCTGATCCAGGTTTCTTCCCCCTTATGATCCAGGTCCTGGTCAAGGTTTCTTCTCTCTTATGATCCAGGTCCTGATCCAGGTTTCTTCCCCCTTATGATCCAGGTCCTGGTCCAGGTTTCTTCCCCCTTATGATCCAGGTCCTGATCCAGGTTTCTTCCCCCTTATGATCCAGGTCCTGATCCAGGTTTCTTCCCCCTTATGATACAGGTCCTGATCCAGGTTTCTTCCCCCTTATGATCCAGGTCCTGGTCCAGGTTTCTTCTCTCTTATGATCCAGGTCCTGATCCAGGTTTCTTCCCCCTTATGATCCAGGTCCTGATCCAGGTTTCTTCCCCCTTATGATCCAGGTCCTGGTCCAGGTTTCTTCCCCCTTATGATCCAGGTCCTGATCCAGGTTTCTTCCCCCTTATGATCCAGGTCCTGGTCAAGGTTTCTTCTCTCTTATGATCCAGGTCCTGATCCAGGTTTCTTCCCCCTTATGATACAGGCCCTGATCCAGGTTTCTTCCCTCTTATGATCCAGGTCCCGGTCAAGGTTTCTTCCCCCTTATGATCCAGGTCCTGATCCAGGTTTCTTCCCTCTTATGATCCAGGTCCCGGTCAAGGTTTCTTCCCTCTTATGATCCAGGTCCTGGTCCAGGTTTCTTCTCTCTTATGATCCAGGTCCTGATCCAGGTTTCTTCCCCCTTATGATCCAGGTCCTGATCCAGGTTTCTTCCCCCTTATGATCCAGGTCCTGGTCCAGGTTTCTTCCCCCTTATGATCCAGGTCCTGATCCAGGTTTCTTCCCCCTTATGATCCAGGTCCTGATCCAGGTTTCTTCCCCCTTATGATACAGGTCCTGATCCAGGTTTCTTCCCCCTTATGATCCAGGTCCTGATCCAGGTTTCTTCCCTCTGATGATCCAGGTCCTGGTCCAGGTTTCTTCCCTCTTAAAGGGGAGGTTTACCTGCCGTGGTTTATGTAATAATTGCTCGGGGGTCATGTTCTGGGTCTCTGGATCCTGGAGACGACTTGTGTTGTAACAGACGCTAGATAAGTAAAATGAATTGAATTAAACTTACAAGATATAAAGGATGTAAGATTATGTTATTGCATGAAAACCTCATCATATGCCTTGACTCTACCCATCTCCGTCTCAGTTTTCCGGTACAGTTCAGTACCACCTCGTGGGGCCCGGTTTTCAAGCCCCTTTGGACGCGGTCCTCGAGCGGAGCCGAGTTGGTACAAGTGGAAATGACCTGATGATAAAGCTGCCTCAACCTTCTTCGAGATCCTACAGCAGTGACGGAGGTGGTGCAGGACAGACCGGGATCCAGTCTTCCTCCTTTGGATGGGAAAAACTGCTGATATTTAAACGGTAAGTAACCAGAATCAGAGATGCTTGCTCAAATACTGCAGTGTAATGCTGCTTTCAGTTCCTTTTAGGCCCATTCCGGTTTCTCATTTGTCTAAAGGTAAAACATAATTAACCTCAGCAGTGTGCAAAAGGGCTTCCATACCCAAGAGATGAATTGTGGTCAGTGGTCTAAGGCCATAACCGATGACATTTCATGAAGTCTGAAGACATGGTGCCCCAGGAGGTCAGTGGTTTCTTCACAGTAGGGACATGCAGAAGAGCACCTCTTCAACAAAACAATCAACTATGGTCAGGAATCACTGACCAAGTGAATTCCAGCTCACGGTACGAGTCCTTCAGGTGGCTAACAGAAGTACGATGATGCCACCTCCGCACCAGGACGGAGGGAGATGTTGTGATCTGGTGGAGGGGCGTCTGGTCTCCTGGTTCTGTAACCATCTGTAACCATCCAACCATACATGCAGACATCATCCAACCCTCTAATGGACTGTGTGAGTCATGGCACATCGTATCCGTGCCGTACGGTTTTTCCGGTTTTTCCGTTTCATCTGAAAACATTACGCAAGGACACATTGCACTGAACTCCATAAGCTTTTTATTGTCTGTCTTTAAACACAGTGTCTAGAAGTTTACAGCTCAGGCACAAATACATCACAACTAATAAATAAAAGACACAAATGTTGGAATTTACAGACTGAAGGAGCTACGCATCATCGATAAAACGGTAAACGTCACTGATGGATTTCCTGGAGCGCTGTCATCAACAAGACTAAAACATGGAAGCATGAGCTAAAGTTAGTTATGGATAATTAGACTTACTGTACTTAGATAATCTTTATTTGAGGCTACAGCCTGAAATCTTATGTAACAGCACTATGTTGACGACCGTCTAATATGTGTGAGCACAAACCTCCTTCTCAAGTCGTTGTCTCGTCGGGTCAACACAGTTACACATTAAACACTAGTCATCGGTTTTCTTTAAAACGTGTGCTTTCCTGCACGTCTTTGTTCAACAGTGAATAAATATCAACACAGTCGTGTATGAACACACACTGAACTGGCTGTATGACGCGGCATCGTCCAGGCACCACGGCGCTCGCCCTCATTTCCGTTGGTTTGTCTTAAATCACGTTTTGTTAACCAGCTCTCGTGGCCTCATGTCTCAAAGTAACTTTCATGTCTTGGGACAAATGTGTTTCACTCGTCAGCATTAAGCTGAAATATATCTACCTCCCAGAGGTACCTACCACTAGAAAGGTTTTACAAATATATCTCTACTGGCTTTGTCCCAGTGTAAAATGAGGTGTAGACATCCAGTAGGGGCTCCTACTTTGACAGCCACAATGGTAGCAGCTACAGTAGACAGAACAATAAAAGCCCTGCTCACGGGAGTCCCGTGGCCTATCGGGAGAGAGAACGCAGTTACGTGCTTTAACTTGGTTGTGCAACGGACGAGGCTGCGGTTCTTGTTCATGGTCGGCGCTCTGTGGATGCTTCATCATCGCGAGCGTGGAAGGCACCATGCAGGCTGTCAGGCTTCCTGGGCTTGTGATCAGTGATTGGCTGATTATGAAAACGCTTCCTACGATTCAGCCCTGAACGGGGGGTGGGGGGCAGAGGGTAATTAGACACAGGCTTATTTCATTTATTTTGTGAAAGTGGAGGAAAAACTGTGTCAAGGTAAGCTTGTGTTCATATTTTAAGGTGAAATACGAAACTCCCATAATCTGCATGGAATAATGAAGTAAGAACGTGTCTTTTCACAACAAAAGAGGACAGTTACATCCTTGGACACTCTGGGCCTCATTCATGAACTATTCCTAAATCACCTCCTTTTGAAAAACTAAATTTAAAATCACAAAGTTTAAGCAAAAATCGTAAGAATCATAAGAACCTCTGTTACATTGAGAATGCCAGTCGGCTGCAAATTGGAAAAGCACTCCAGCTCTACATGTCTATCAGCAATATTTGCTGTGTATAAATATGACCTTGAAAGCTCAAGGTCATTTCTCACGTTGCTTAGGGGTGCTTTGATATCCAGGAGTCTGGAAGGTCCTGCTTGCTGCAGGGCCCTCGCCCTCCGCTGTGATGGCTTTGACATCCAGGCGGTACACACTGGCAGGATGTAGCCCTGACACCACCAGGACCCTACCGTTCTGCGGGAGAAGAGGAAGTGACAGTTAGAGTCCTCATTGTAGGTGAGCGGACCAAACGGTGCACAAGTTCTGCTGTCTCCATCACAAAGGAAGATAATTAACACATGGGGTTGCATTTAAAGTCCCTGGTTCTTGAGCTGCAACATAAATGGGAGGCTGACTTCAAAAACTTCAGTTAAATTGAAGTAAAAAGTTACTGAAGAAAAGAAAAAGTGAGTTCTGAACTCCTGCATACTTCCAACCCATAAACATGGAGGTCTGTGCATTCCCCCTAAGACTTGATACGAAGACCTTCGACTCTTGTTGACATACACTCTTTTGCAGAAGTATCTACATACGGTACAGACCGCAACACACAAAACTCCTGAGACTCATGTTGAGTCTTCAAAGACCCGTGCTTGCATAGGTTATTTTCCGGGTCTACAGTCCAGAAACGTGTATCTTGGGTCAATTGTATACCAACACCAGGTTCTATCTCCCTTCCTGACTGGAAACCAGTGTAAAGATTTAAGACCTGGAGTTATATGGTCCAGTCTCCTGGTCTCTGGCACATCCACTCATTAATTTGATCAATGCATTTGATCAATGTTCAATCAATTTTTTTATGATTTGATTGAGTGGGAACATATACCTGTAAAACAACAGAGGCCCCAGAATTGAACCTTGAGGATCTCCACATGTTATTTTTGTTAGCTCTGATTTTTTTGTTACCTAAAGACACTAAAGAGTCCCTGTCTTTTAGATAGGACTCCAATCAGGCAAGTCAGATCAAGTCCCATCCAGTTCTTTAACCGGTCTATCAAGATGTTCTTGTCAACCGTGTCGAATGCAGCACTGAGATCCAGTAAGACCAAGACTGAACTGTTGCCACCATCCGTATTGGAGTGGAGCTCATTAACTGAAGGTGAGTCGGGGACAGGTGAGGAGGAGCAGATCTGAATAAACATTTCACGGGTATTTTCACCTTTGTACCGTTTCTTGATCTCTGCCTGGATGGTTCTGTTGACATTTATACGATTCTGAAAGAAAACTCAAGAATGTTCAGACAGAGCAACATCTGTCACCAACACCTGACAGATGTTCAGACCTTTGGACATTATGAAGTCCAGACAATGGCCTTTGTTCTGCGTTGAGTCAGTCCAAAATGATCGGGAACACGACCTGATTCCTTCACCCGTATGTCCTGAGGGTTGTGAACAATTACACAATCAAAATCAACACCGATGACAGACAGCAGTCCAGTAAAATCACCAAAGAAGGTTCGTGGTACTTAGGTGGTCTGGAGACGTTGAGAAACAACACGCGGGACGGGAGGTTTGGAGGCCAGCTCCTTCAGGTGGTCAGCGCAGTCCAGCAGATGGGGAGGATGACTTGTATGAGTCTTGACATGAGTCTTCAGTCCTGTCTTTTGGTGCAGGAGGTGTCAGAGATAAGTCCAGGTCGACAGCCTCTCCAGGCGGGGGCGGGGGCAGCCCCATCTGAGGGTTTCCTCTGGCCTGTGTCTTATCCTCTTGTTTTGCTTCTTTCTGTCCTTGTCCAAAGGAACAGAAAGGTAACTCCGAACATAGACAGAATTAGCTGCAAACGGCCTCACTCCAGATCTGGCATTAAAAAAATGTCTGTGGTGCCAGAAAAAAATGAAATTGTCAATAAAACCGGAGGAGTTCGTGGGCCGCGTTGGCACCGATTGGCTGTAGGTTAGCAGGGTCTAGTCCACGTTGTTTGGTGGGAGGTGAAGTGAAGTTGCATCATTTCAACACCTCCATTTACTTCTACATCTACCTCTAGCTGGACTTTGGTTGATTGTCCGAAGGAGATTGTGGTAGTCATCCTCAGGAAAGGGGGGCGTCTTGCTGGTGGCGTCAGCTTTAGTCATAGTTCAGGTCCCAAAGTTAACATTAAACCCAACTCACTTCACTACTGCTTTATATTTTCTACTGGCATTCAGCCTAAAAATACCAGGGTGTGAATTTCCGCAGCTCTACTCAGAAGCTGATCACAGGCCAAATTAAACTAATCTCTGTTTCTTAATGTGATGGCAGCAGTTCAGACTCGTACAATGTTGAAAGCAAGACACAGTATTGAACTGATAAATATTTATGACTAGACCTGACCTAGTAGCTTTCAGAAATCATTATGGAAAAGCAGCAGGGTGCTCATTATCTCTTATCAGCTCAACAGTATGACTGGTCTTGTTCTCACTTTCTGTTTGTATGCCTGAGCTGTGGTGTGTTCACTCTCCTACATCCCAACGTGTGTGTGTGTGTGTGTGTGTGTGCGTGTGTGTGTGTGTGTGTGTGTGTGTGTGTGTGGCCAGAGGACATGTTTGTCTGGATGTGTGGGGACAGATTACATAGACTCCCGGTGGCGTAGTTGTGTGATGTCCAGTCAAAAAACAGGGCGTTAACACCCCTCGCCCACTCCAGCCCACCCATGCCTCTGCAGGGGACCAGTATCTACAAGCCGTTGTGCAGTGTAAGCCTGTGTTTGGATGGTTTGGCTGCACATTTGCAGTGACATTGGTGAGTAGTCCCCAACACGGCCACACACTGACCAATAGTTGCAAGGGTTGGTGGGAAAAGCTCTTTAATATTACATCAGCAGCTTGGAGAAAGCAGGCATGGCGGAGTCAGGTTCCTGACCGGGGGTAGGATCTGGGACCGGGAGATGAAGCTGCGAGGCAGCGTCTTGCCGTCGTGGTGCTTGGTTGGTACGATTTCCACCCAGGTCGCCTGGTAACCAATCAGCTGCTGCTGGGGTTGGGTCATGGACAAATCCCAGCTAAAAGTGGCTGACACGTTGCCGCCGTGGACCCTGAATGACGCTGTGAGATTGGCCGCCTTCATCCGGAGCGTCTCAGGGGACGTGGCTGAACGAAACACGACTGGTGGGTCAATGTTCATTTGCAGACTTTGGATAGTGTTATGTCAAATGTTTTGTTTGTTTTTTTTGCTCTTCACTCTCCCTCACCTGGTTCTCCAGGACATATGATGGGCTTTGGGCTCTTGGCCTGGATGGTGGCGCAAGAAGGAGTGAGAAAGCTGATGCTTTCTGCCAGAAGACGAGTCTTCTTGCCAACCGGCTGCCACAGCACTTTATACTTACACGAGTAGAGCAAGCCCCGCAGGCTGACAGATGTCTCCTAAAATAGACATACAGACAACAGTTTTGAATGGTTGGAGTCTCTTTCCAACTTCCAGGTAAATCTCTCAGCAGCCTTCAGCCTTCTGCACTTGAGACTTTCCAAGACTGCTGCCCAGCAGCCCGGGAAGGGACTCACTATGTAGACTCGCCGGTTAGTCCGGTACAGTGATGATTTGGGCTTGTTTTGAAACCACAGGACCTGGGGCCATGCGGTTATTAACAAAAAGGAATTATATGGTCAAATAAGAGTTGATCTGTCTGATTTCTGAAGTTGGGCTGCGTACATGAATGTCTGCCATCCGCAGTGAATGAAAGCAGCGTTGTTAGGCAGACTGGTGCCTAAATATTCAATATTGTCCTTTTTTCATTTTTCTCACATTGATTCCTTTTCCATTTTTTCTTAGCTTAGCAGTTCAAGAAGTAATGACGTGTAATGGATTAGTTGTGAAATAGTCTTCTCTCTTCGGCGTATGATGTTGGATTTATAAAAAGAAACTGGTGTGCTGCCTCCACCGTTTATCGGTTTGTCATTGATACTTGCAGTGACATCGTTTCATTTAAAGAAATTACCCGTGTTGCAACCTTTTCCGTGTGTTTAGTCTGGTTTTGTCCACAATATTCTGGTTCCCACTGGACTTTGTAGAATTCAAGTGAGGGATCTACAAAAGACAAGAGGTGACAGCCGTGAAACATGTCCGAGAAAGATTCTGAAAAGCTTTTCTCGGTCTTACCCAGAGTCCGAGTTCGCTGGATTCTTCAGACAGAGGAAGATGCTGAACGTGTATTTCCAGTAAATAACTTGCCTTCAAGAGGATTCCCTCGATCATAAACATCCTCTGAACAGACCGAACCAAAGACTTCACACAGCATCACGACTTGTTTATTTTCATTTTGCAAGATTCGCTCCACTTGTTCCTGTTATTGGAGTGATCTTATTGAACTACTGGGTAACATTAACTGATTGATATCCCATCTGTGGGTGGCCCTAGATGGGCGTCAGGCTTCTCTGGGTCTACTGGGTCTGCACTCATTGAACCGGTTCCTAAGCTTGGCCATCGTGGTGCACCCTACTGCCCTGCGCGTCACTGTGGTGACGTGACTATGATAATCTGGAGAACACCACTGATGCACCAAATCAAAAACTTGCGGGAGTCGCTGTCATTTGCAGTTTTAGCCACAACGTGCGACCGGCTGGTTTAAGTTCACGTTCTACTCATGTGAGTAGGGATGGCATCAAACGTACCTTTGACGCTTATGGTGTTTCTACTTATAACCCTGGTGTCCTTGCCAGGAGGCCAGAATTAATGCGACAGATTTTAATGTCTCTCAAGCTGTCTGGATGCCCTTTCATGTCTTCATGTCAGCCTGCTGCTGTACAGGAGACGGGGTGCAGAGGTAGATTGGTCAGTTGGATACTCGAGACTTTCCCAGAAGCAGCACAACACCCGAGTATCTTTGTAACCGCACGTAAAACAGCTTTTTGTGTGCACGTTACTACATGCTGGTAGTACAATGTGTGGCTTTAAAGACAGCCATAGTCTTGTCTCTCCTTCCTCCCATGCTTTTCTGCTTCCTCCTTCCGTTTTCTGTTGTTGCAGCCCAGTTTGTAAAGGATAAAGGACATTACGCAAGCCTCCGGTCTTCTGATCTCCTCCAACCCTGGCGGCACGGCAGTTGGATGAGGCTGCAGTGCCAAATATTTAATTACACATCTCTGGTTGTTATGATTATAAAAGACGCATTTCCGATTGCTCAAGGTTCTGAACGCTAAAGAGGTCAGATCAGTTTTAAGTGCTTTTACTTACGAAGGACAAGCGTTTTCTTCAAACTTCATCTCCTCACCTTTGAGCCATTCAGGAGACTTCTTTAATCAGGAACTCCTCCAGTTATGCTTCAGATTTGCCAACATGATTAGGTTTTGCTTGAAGCGCCAAGCATCCTGATGATTGATCAGAGTTTATGATTCATTTTTCCATCTTCCAAACTTTCCATGAATGTTACTCACGGCTCTACTCGGACTCACATTGACTTGTACATTTTGCGCTGGCCCGGCGTTGCTCGGTGCCACTAAGGTTTAGTTTGTGAAAGCAAATGCTTGTTTTAGCTGATTTTTGTTTGTTAGTTTATTTGCTTTCCTGTGCTTTACGCTCCTACTGTGCACACCTTTGCTGCTCTGCCAGTATACGTGGACTCGGAGCTGTCCGTCATGGTAGAACGGCGTTCCAACATCCAGGTTGTCACTGACAGGATTTCTCGGAACGACACTGGTGCCTTCAAAACAAAGACAGAAATCACTGCTGTATGTAAAACTATACAAGGAAATTACAAAGTGTGCATTGAGCTGTGATTCTGGTTTCTCCAAATGTTTTACAGTTTCTAATTTTGTGGGGTTGTATAGATTGGGCACTATTGCACTAGTTTGAACGTGACAGATACTTGTGGTTGCAAACTGGTTTGGAAACTAATCCAGCCAAGAAACCTCAAGTGTCTTGGCTGGATTAGTTCTGCACAGCAAGCCCCGGAGAGCTTGGTCCGTTCCTCAAGGCCGAACTCTTCCACCTCCTTCAGGCTGGACTGCTGTCACTCGAAGGTAAGCGAAGGGTTTCTTCTTATGCATAAAGGCAAATCTCTGGCTCAAGCTGAATTCTCAGAAAGACTAATTTTCCTCAAGAATTTACACAAATACAATAAAAATATAAACTAAAACCCGTTAAAGTAGAGTTAAAATAAAAATACTTCCATAAAATACCAAGAAAACTGTGACACAGTGCTCCTATGAGCTAAAAGCCAATCTAAACAAGTGAGTTTTGAAGTTTTGGGTTTGGGTTTGGGTCCTGCAGGAACAATCACCCCACTGCTGCTCCTCAGTTATGGCACCTCTAACAGATGCTTACGTAGCTTTGTTGGGTTGGTGAAGGCCTGAAAGTCCACATAGTTATGGAGGTGCAAGACTGTTAACTGAACTAAAACAAACAACGGTTTAAATTCAGAGCTGTACTGGGAGCCAGTGGAAGGACCACAGGACAGATGTGATATGGTCATGTGTCCGAGCAGCAGCATTTCGAACAAGCTGCAGGCGATACGTGAACTTTGACTCGTTCTAAAACAAAGTGCATTACAGCAATCAAGCCAGGAAAGGATAAATGCGTGGATGGCTTTCTCAAGGTCACCGTTGCAGGAAGGGCTTGACTTCAGCAAGGAGTCAAAGCTGAGTCAATCTGCCAATCAAATTTTAAACTGCCGTCAACGGTCACACCCATATTTTTGACCATGTGGTTAGGGTGAGGGGCCAGAGCATCAGGACCTGGAGCTACCGTAGACACAACACCGCTGGGATGAGCATACGATGAGCTGGGCATGATTGGTAGATAGATTTGTAAATCATCTGCATACGAAAGGAGACGTTATGTTGTGAAATAACTGGCCATAATGTATAAGTAAAACAGAATAGGGCACAAAATAGGTCCCTGCGGTACCTCAGAGGTCAGAGGGCAGAAGAATTAGAAAGACCATTCATCATAACAGAGAAACTCCTGTTATATATATGTTTTATATATATATAAAACCATCTGACATGTGTTAGCAGGTTTGTTGTTGTACAGCATTATTAATATTTTACAATGATGGATTTAATTGAGGAGCATTCAGAATTTGAGTTAACCAGCCTTGGTCTGACATCTTCCAGGACTTTGTCCTTGAGCTGTTTTGAAAGCGCCGTTGTCTTCTTCTTTCCTTGCTTGGTGCCGTTGCAGCCTCTGGGGCGCTCCACAAGTACACAGCCATATCAACCTTTTCATTTCACTTCAATAATTAAAACTATTTTTTTTTTTTTTGTAGGTCTATGAATCCAATCGTAATGCAACAAATAGAAAAAACTGTCCGGGGAAAAGGCTGGAGGAGCGTCTGTGCCCTTCAAGCATTTCTTCCTTTTTTGTTTCTTTCTCACATATTTATCCGTCATCACTTTGAAAGGAGCGCTTTGATACTTGGAATTTGAAAGATAAAAAGGTTTTTCAGCTCCAACCTCCGCTCTCATGACTAAGTAGGAGTGAAATGTTGAGGCCACTTTTATTTATTTATTTATTTATTTATTTTGGTGGGTGGAGAGAAATTGTAAGATTGAGACAATCAAAGATTTAATGTCAGACTGAGACACAATCATTTATACAAAAATAACCTCAGGCTAGATCACCAAAAAATAAATAAAAAATGCTTTTTCATACCCAGGAGGTAACATTTAGTGTGGAAAGACCAAATACTAAAACACGAAAGTCATTTCTGTTAAGACTTACTGCGACCCGTGGTGAACTGGAGGACGACCTTTGGACCTTTGAGCTGAGTTTGTCGCCAGTAGGACACGGCCTGGACCGCCACACTGTAGCTCCTGTTGGAGCGCATGTTGTCCAGCAGCACCTGGTTCTGCAGTCACGCGCACGCACATGCACACGCGCACGCACACGCACGTTAAGGACAACTAAGTGGCTCAGAGATGGCATTCAAAGTTTGCATCCATGAACAGGAAACTCCCAGATCTTAATCTCATCAGGAAGTCCCTGGAAGAGCGAGTAGACCTCCACGCACGAGCACGTGGCCCTGAATTCTGGTCTGTCTGGTCTCAGAATTCTCTGGTCCAGACTGCAGCGGGTCTTCAATCATCATTAGCTGTGTGGGGTTTTTTAATCGTGATTTCTATTTGGCCTCCCAGCGGTCAGAAACGCCACGTTGACGGGATTATTTGAGCAGAGCAAAGCTGGCTTTAATCTAATCATTTTTACTCAGTCGGAAATTTGACTCAGTCCACAATTTAAGTGTCCTGGGAAGGCTTCAGCATGTTCACGTTGAGTTTGAAGAATGAAACAAGCCTCAGCAGTCAGTCAGAAAAGACATACGATTATTTTGTAGACAAAAAAATGAGAATATAATAATGCTCTGTGACATCTTAATCTTAGTTGATGTTAAGAGCGCCTGTCTGTGTCAGTTCATTTGTACCTCTCCGACTGTCTTCCTCCTCCTGGTCACTGGTGAAGGCGACGTATGGCCGACGGCTGTCCAGCTCCAGCTGACCTTGTAGTGGTGAACGGGAATGTCCAGGTCAGCAGGAGTATTCCAGGTGATCCTGGCTGACGCCGCCCTGCCAGGCCCGAAGCTCATGGTGGCCACTCTGAGCTCAGTGGGAGCAGGAGGCTTGGAGGGATCTAAGGGTGACATGTTCATGTACTGTTATGTAATGCGTCATATAACATTCTTCAGTGGGTTCAGATCAGAAACAGTCCCAGCATCCTCCTCTCCCGCCGACCCTTTTAATCGCAAACTCCCACCGTGGGGGCTGTTCTGGAACCTCTGGAGATGATTGCACGGAGGTGTCTTCAATCTTCAATCAAAAAAAGTCAAGGCGCATCAGATTCAGATCACAACATCTGCGACTGTTTGACTGTTTGGACTTGGATGACTAAGGAGGACAGTAAATCATAAAAACAGAGAATGCAATATAAAACACTATATATAAATACATATTGACAAGCAACAGAGTCTCTGGAAGACCGTCCTTTGGACCCGAGACAAAACCGGAGCTTTTCAACAACTCGCATCAGCTCAACAGATGCAGAGATGAAGCAGAGATGAAGCCTTCAAAGAGGAGCAGACTGTAGACGCTGTGAAACACGAGGGGACATACGTTCTGGGCCAAGCAGCGCCAGAACAGGTTTTAATTGTGGTCTGTTGGGTTCCACTGCAGGGCAGGTTTAATGAATCAGCTTTGCGTGGATCGTGCACTCAACTGGAAAGTATTGTGAATTGAAAGTAATTTATTTCTAGGTGAATTACTGATTAGGAGCTGTTTTGGACTGAATTAGATTGTTGTTTTAATTATTTTTATGATTTAACTTTGTGTACTTGCTGTGCTGTGAGGTGACGTGATTTAAATTTAAATTTTATTTATACAGCGTCACAAGTTCTCCAGGATCTCTCCAGAGACCAGAACATGACCCCCGATCAGTTACTACATAAACAGCAGGTAAAAACTCCCCTTTAAGAGGGAAGAAACCTGGATCAGGACCTGGATCATAAGGGGGAAGAAACCTGGATCAGGACCTGTATCATAAGAGGGAAGAAACCTGGACCAGGACCTGGATCATAAGGGGGTAGAAACCTGGACCAGGACCTGGATCATAAGGGGGAAGAAACCTGGACCAGGACCTGGATCATGAGGGGGGAAGAAACCTGGACCAGGACCTGGATTATAAGGGGTAAGAAACCTGGACCAGGACCTGGATCATAAGGGGGTAGAAACCTGGACCAGGACCTGGATCATAAGAGAGAAGAAACCTGGACCAGGACCAGGATCATAAGGGGGGAAGAAACCTGGACCAGGACCTGGATCATAAGGGGTAAGAAACCTGGACCAGGACCTGGATCATGAGGGGGAAGAAACCTGGACCAGGACCTGGATTATAAGGGGTAAGAAACCTGGACCAGGACTTGGATCATGAGGGGGAAGAAACCTGGACCAGGACCTGGATTATAAGGGGTAAGAAACCTGGACCAGGACCTGGATCATAAGGGGGAAGAAACCTGGACCAGGACCTGGATCATAAGGGGGGTAGAAACCTGGACCAGGACCTGGATCATAAGGGGGAAGAAACCTGGACCAGGACCTGGATCATGAGGGGGGAAGAAACCTGGACCAGGACCTGGATTATAAGGGGTAAGAAACCTGGACCAGGACCTGGATCATGAGGGGGTAGAAACCTGGACCAGGACCTGGATCATAAGAGAGAAGAAACCTGGACCAGGACCAGGATCATAAGGGGGGAAGAAAGCTGGACCAGGACCTGGATTATAAGGGGGAAGAAACCTGGACCAGGACCTGGATCATGAGGGGGAAGAAACCTGGACCAGGACCTGGATCATAAGGGGTAAGAAACCTGGACCAGGACCTGGATCATGAGGGGGAAGAAACCTGGACCAGGACCTGGATTATAAGGGGTAAGAAACCTGGACCAGGACTTGGATCATGAGGGGGAAGAAACCTGGACCAGGACCTGGATCATAAAGGGGAAGAAACCTGGACCAGGACCAGGATCATAAGGGGGAAGAAACCTGGACCAGGACCTGGATCATGAGGGGGGAAGAAACCTGGACCAGGACCTGGATCATAAGAGGGAAGAAACCTGGACCAGGACCTGGATCATGAGGGGGGAAGAAACCTGGACCAGGACCTGGATTATAAGGGGTAAGAAACCTGGACCAGGACCTGGATCATGAGGGGGAAGAAACCTGGACCAGGACCTGGATCATAAGGGGTAAGAAACCTGGACCAGGACCTGGATCATGAGGGGGAAGAAACCTGGACCAGGACCTGGATTATTAGGGGTAAGAAACCTGGACCAGGACTTGGATCATGAGGGGGAAGAAACCTGGACCAGGACCTGGATCATAAGGGGGAAGAAACCTGGACCAGGACCTGGATCATAAGGGGGAAGAAACCTGGACCAGGACCTGGATCATAAGGGGGAAGAAACCTGGATCAGGACCTGGATCATAAGGGGGAAGAAACCTGGACCAGGACCTGGAACATAAGGGGTAAGAAACCTGGATCAGGACTTGGATCATGAGGGGGAAGAAACCTGGACCAGGACCTGGATTATAAGGGGTAAGAAACCTGGACCAGGACTTGGATCATGAGGGGGAAGAAACCTGGACCAGGACCTGGATCATAAGGGGGGACCCTCCTGCTGAAGACCAACCGGGGAGAGTCGAGGGTAGTGAGAAGAAAGAGACACTGCAGCGTTTATGTGGACCAAAGAATAATTTATCTCTCAAGGAACATCTCGTACTCTCACACACACACACACACGCACACACACACACACACACACTTCCTGACCTCTGGTGGAGAGCACGTGTCTGCTGGGTGTGGTGAAACCTCTGGAACCGCGGCTGTTAACAGCTGCCACTCTGAACTGATACCAGCGACCGGGTCGGAGGTCGGACAGCCTCACTTCCGGCTCCGTGGTCTGGAATGGATTCAAAACAGAAACGTTTTGTTTCCCCATCAATCACTCATATTTATTGATTTTTATGTGCACATGCAAAACGTAGCAACCAGGTGCATTTTCATATCTGAAGATAAAAGAAGGACCGTGACTAACCCACGCAGCCACCTGCCAGGAGGTGGCGGCGTCCTCGCTGGGCTGGATGCCGAAGTTCCACCGCCGCTGCAGGACATAGACAACTGGCTCGGCTGAAAGGTTGAGGCGGGACGACCAGCGCACCTCCAGCCCTCCGGAAAGGAGCTCCTTAAAGCCCAGCTCTCTCCGTGGCTTAAGAGGGGCACCTGGGTGGGAAAACCACTTCATCAATAGATGCAAAACAAGAAGGGCGGTTTATGGGAACGTCCTTCTGATCCAGTTCTGGGGAAGCAGGGACCCAGAAAGGTCCTCCCTACATCTACTGATATCGTTCCTGTAGACCTGTAGATGTTTTCTCTCTTTTATTCTCTCTTTCTGACACCAGTTTCCCTGTTCTACCCGGCTGGTCTTCGGTAGGAGGGTCCCTCCTTATGATCCAGGTCCAGATCCAGGACCGGTAATTGACCGGGGGTCAGGTTCTGGTCTTTGGGAAGATCCCGGAGAGAACTTGTGTGCTAATAGTCGCCGTATCAATCGAACAACACTGATATAGATTTACATCGACTGCTGCGTTGGTTCAAATCATTTTGCTCCCTAATGACAGTTTACAGTTATTTGGGTTTGACTGGAACTTTCCTTTCGCGCTGTAATTCTACAAAATCATTCAGGAAGAGTTACAGTCCTGGTACAGGTTTTTCCTTACCCGTGTACAGGTCCTTGGGAGTCTGGCAGGTGTGGCCACAGTTGTTGAAACAGCATTTCTTCTGAGCAGAGCATTCGCCGTCGTGATCGCAACTCTCAACGCAGGCGGCCGCGAAGCCGGCGGCGCCGTCTGGAGATGGACAGCTGCCCTGCTTCACCGCCAGCGCCGCCCGGAGGAACTCACAGCTGGTGACACATTCCCACTGCTTCCCGGGAAACATGCGCTGGATGGTTTGGAGAAAGGGATTAGACTTGGGGTTAAAACAAGATTACATTAGATTTAGGACTTAGACGAGATGTTCAAAGTTTAATAATAAACGCTATATGTATATATACAAATACTTGAAAGAGTCTCTTTGATTAGAAAATTGCCTTTTTCCTGACTGTGCCTCAGACAGGATCCAGCAGATCCCTGTAACCCTAAACAGGGATCTCCGGTGCTGGTCTGTAATGGGGCAGAGACGGCTGAGCCAAGAACCAAGAGGTTCTGTTTACCTGTTAATATTTTATTCAACCACAAGGAGGCCAGAGGCAGACCCAGCGCCTTACTGAGTATCTGTCAGCTGGCTCGGGAATGTCTCAGTACTCCCCTGGAAAAGCTGGAGCAGGTAGCTGGGGAGAAGGAGGCCTCGTCCTCCCGATGGCTGGTGTTCTTGCACCCAGGTGAGTGGAGGTGACTATTTCTCACAGCTTTTCCTCCAGATCATCGTCACCATCACTAGTTTCACCCCGTATCATTATTTATTCTTATTTTTCTTCCTTTGCAGCACGTTTTTGTACTTTTTCATTTGTCACATGAACAACAGTCTTTACGTTTGCGTTCGGGTGTCTGCTGTGAACATTCATGCGTAAGAGTTCATATAACGGTTCAAACACCAGATGAAAGCCACCGGTCTCTGAGGGGTTTTGGTGGCAGAAAACTCCGGAAAACACGATTGGCGGTACCTCACACTTCCCCCCACAGGTGCTTTTCCTCTTCATCTTCCAGGAATCTCTGCAGGGCTCCAGGCACTATGAGAGTTAAAAGTCATCAAATTAAAGAACAGAAAAGTGTGAAAACACTTTGAAGTAAATACAGACTGTAAACATAGAACAGACATTATAAAGACAATTAAAGCTGCGATCGCGATAGATGATATATGAAACCGACATACTAATTCCTGCACGGAACTCATGGAATCTCATGTGATTCCCCAAAAATTCTCCTCCAGGGATTACGTGTACATGGACTCTGGTCCTGGTGACCTACAGCCCTTTCCTCGTGTTCCTCGTGTTCCTCGTGTTCCTCGTGTACAGAGTCACAAACCCAGACCATGACAGAGGGACGTCTGCAGGCTGGGGTTCTGGGCATCTTATCCGAGCCGCGCCACAGATGTGGGTTTTTGGAGAAGCTCTCAGTTTCGAAACAATAAAAATAAATCATTTGCTTGTTTCATTGCGTGCCTGTGTTTTAGATCTTTAGATCTTCCGGAGGTCAGTTACATATGTCCATTGGAGTCTGCACCTACGCGTCCTTAAACATTAATCTTATTGTCATGATCCAACACGTGCCACGGGCTTTTGTAGATAATAAAAAGGACCTGCCGAGCACGCGTGGCGCGCACGTCCTCTTGCTTCGCCGTGAAGAATGTCCCGAGGCATATCTGATAGCCCCTTTTCCAGCCCCGTCATCTCCAATCTCCTCTCTCTGATCTCCACAAGTGGACTCTTCTGCTAATCGAGTGTGACGTTTCCACGCTCGTGCCAGTCCCTCTGTACCTCAGTGTCAATTAGTTTTCTGCTCCATTTCATGCTTATATCATTCCGGTTCCCTACACTGGAGAGAAAGCTGACGAGTCTGTGATCTGGTCGAGGAAATTTCAAGAAATGCAGCCAAGTGTCAATTGTTTATCAAAAAAACCTAAGAGATACTCATATCAGAATGTTTTATGATTCATTTTTCCTTTTATGCCACAGAAGTTCCTTCATCCCATCCCATTTGAGCTAGATGATCACCTCACACGGATCAAATGGTCCCATATTGTGTTTGTGTGTCTTCCAGGGCGGGAAAACATTCCCAGACAAACCTTGACCTTTTCCAAGAAAGAAACTGGAGGCAAATTGTTCCATAGCTACCTTCATTTGCTTATAAAAAAAATGGATTTGAGGGCCAACGAGGCTGAACGAAAGCGATGGCTTGCTCTCAGTCACGGGGATGGAAAATCCCGGAGATCCACCAACGACTGGCAGTAGTTACCGCAGGACGATTGTTACTCTTAATGCCAAGAGTTAGGACCCCACTTTAAATGTTTAAACGTTGTAATGCCACAGGGCCAGCATGAGCCCTTTAATCATCTCATCGTCCTAATCAGCTCTGGCACTGACAAATGACTGGACTACGTGCACCACGCTTCCCTGGGGGCCTTTTAAAGACGCTGAAACAGGTTCCGGAGACTGGAACTCCTTCTTGAATCTGTATTTCTCTCTGACTTGAATGTCTGTCTACTTGCTCTCCTAATATGCCACTCTCGGGGGATTCGAACATGCATATGAACACTACCAGCAACAGCCTGACTGGAGACATTTTTGGACTGCAGTAATATATTAGTTTCCAACACAAAGGACATATTTTGTTGTTAATCTGCTGTTCTGGCATGGCTCCTGTGGATGTGAGGCAGACACTTTTCCATTTCCTGACCAAATGCTGTTCCCAAAACCAATCCCCCCTGTTTGTTCGGCAGAAATATCCCGAGCATTAATACGGACACTCTTCCCGCTGGTATGAACTCTCTCCCAGGTGCCGACAGCGTCTTCACGCCAGATGAACTGATCTCCCACTGTACTGATAGTCTGGAAAACCATTGAACTGATGAAATCTGATGGATCCGAGCGTGGCGTTACATACTGGTTTACCTCTTACCTCTCCAGCCGAACTCTCCCAGTTACTACTGGTGTGCCCCAGACTTCAGACTTCAGACTTCAGACTTACTTTCATTTCTCATAAGCTTCCCATTCATTTTCCTTGCTATGTGGATGACACCCAGCTCTTCATCCCGTTAAAACCTGACTCCACCCTTCCTTACTACCTAGCTGAAATAAAACCCTGGTTCACATTCAGTTTTTTTAAATTAAACGGTGACACCAAAGTGTTACTTGTTGGTACCAAATCCACCTTAAACAAAGTTTGTCAAGTATCCCTCCCTCCCTTGAGGTTAAGAGTCTGGGTTGTCATCCTGGACAGCACACCCTCCTTCACTTTCCACATGAACAACACATCTGGTCATCATACTTCCATCTGCATGGAAGTCTCCACAGTCTTCCCTCACACCTTACACCAGTGCCACACTGATTCAAAGTCACGTCTGTTTGGTCTAGAAAACTCTTCGTAAACTCCAACAGCAGCAGGAATCACTACCTATCCACCTGTCACATCACACCTGTCCTGCAGCAGCTCCACTGGCTGCCAGTAACATTCTGTATCCAATATAAATATAACTATTCACTACAAAACTACAGACACGGGTCTGCTATGGTGTCCCACAGGGCTCAGTTCTAGGACCAATCCTGTTCAGTTTATACATGCAGCCCTTGGGACGTTTTATCCAGAACCACGGCATTAATGTTCATTGTTATGCTGATGATACGCAGCTGTATCTGTCTATGAAGATGAAAATGAAAGTGTGTCAGGACCAGTAGTCACAGCTGCAGCTGCAGGACCAGACTAGAGCAGCTGGTCTTCAACACAGCTTCATCTGGATCTGCTGCTGTAGACCTGCTGCAGGGGGTCACCAACATTGGTCACAGCTTTGACAAAATTTTCAGGCTTCCTAATAAAGATGACTTTAATGCCAGTCTTTAACAGCTTATATGTTGGCTTTGTGATATGTTCAATACTGCTTAAGTTTCACATCATTTTTAAACATTCAAAGATGTTTGTAGCTAAAGTAGAGGTTACTTTGGTGTTATAAGGAGAAATACATTATATCATAACGACTTTATGACAAGAGAAAATCTGAAAGAATTGCTGCACCCAGTTGTAAAAAGTACCGACCTTTGAGCACTGCTTGTGATGATGACACCAGCCCAAGGATCCATTATTCTGAAGAGAGAACGAAGAGAGGAGCAGAGACAGACAACAACGACAAAGATGGTATAGCTGACGTGAGTACAGAGGACTAGACTTCACCGGCCAAATTATAGCTATATTTCTGCTTAAAACTGGTCAAGCCATGAGAGAGTATCGGGTCCGGTTTCTGAGCACATGGAGACATTCTGCATATCTGCTCCATGGGAGTCACTGACCATCCTGAAGTAACGAGTTGGGATGCTCCAGTACATCTTTCAACGTAACCTTGTCCCACTAGAGGTGCATTTTATTGTGTCTTACGTGAGGGTCTGACACGTGAGCTTTCTTTCCATACGCTGCCCCCGTATGGTCAGAAGTGGTAGTGCTACACAGAGCGGCTTTAGACGGGAACCTCTTCTCTTGCCCCCGGCCAAGCAGATCTCCCACCCCACCGGACACTGCAGCATCCTAACCCTAACCCTCTAAAGCCAAAAATGATTGCTTATTTTTTATAGTGCTGCAAAGTGAAATATTCTTTTCAGTCATCTGTTTGGGCAGAAGCATCTGAGCAAGTCATTCAACAGAAAGTCAAAATAATAAACGGGGTAGACATATGCTGGAGACTGCTCTGCCAGTCCTTCACTCAGGTTTTCCAAGACGCTGCACATCAGAGGAAAACTGAAAGCACTCTGCACTATAAAAGAAGAGGGTCCGTTTGGACCGAGGGTCTTCAGTTCCACTGCAGTCCCACAATATTTCACCTGCACTATTAACAGCCTTTCTGCTTTACACACACAAAAACCTGCGTCCTTACCCCACTCATAGGTGTATTGTACATGGTTAGTATAAATTGTTGTATATTTATGTATATATAGTTGCTTAGACCAACAGGATCGCTCGTTTCATATTAAGTGATTTCAGTTAATCAATCACTTGCAATGTGTTTCTCCAGACGAATCCAATTTTGAAACGCTTCACTCCTCTGCAGAAAACATTCTCCCTCATCATGTGCTCACAGCAGTTCTTTGATTTGGTTCTCATTCCAGTTTCCTGTTATCTCTTTTTCCAAAGTTGTCAGGTTCTTGAATGTCTACTGTGATCAACTGCAGGCATCATTTGTGTGATTCATGCACAGCAACTTTTATTGGATTTTATTTATTTAGATCGCTCTGCCACTAACACTTGAAACACTCGGCTGGGACTCAGACATCAAACCGGGTGGGATAGTGGGTCTTCAGTAGACGGACCTCCTTAACACAAACCTGGTGAGTTCAGTCCTGGTCCTGGACATCAGTCTGTCTGACATCACCCGACTCCCGAAAGACTCCACTGCAATTAGCAGATGCTTTCACTCAAAGTGTCTTAAAGTGAACGTGCATGTTTCTCTGTTGGGGTTTTTTTGGACACGTGTAAGCGCCAGGATAACATGGAAACTCCACACGGAAAGACTTCTACTGGGAATCAAACCAAGAACCTTCATGTGTGAGGCAGCGGTGCTGAAAACTATGCCACCGTGACTGAAGGGAGGTCCTAGTGTGACCTGGTCCTAGAGTGACCTGGTCCTAGTGTGACCTGGTCCTAGTGTTAGCTGGTCCTATTGTGACCTGGTCCTATTGTGACCTGGTCCAAGCGTGACCTGGTCCTAGTGTGACCTGGTCCAAGCGTGACCTGGTCCTAGTGTGACCTGGTCCTATTGTGACCTGGTCCTAGTGTGACCAAGTCCTTGTGTGACCTGGTCCAAGAGTGACCTGGTCCTAGTGTGACCTGGTCCGAGTGTGACCTGGTCCTAGTGTGAGTAGGTCCTATTGTGACTTGGTCCTAGTGTGACCTGGTCCTAGTGTGACCTGGTCCTATTGTGACCTGGTCCTAGTGTGACCTGGTCCTATTGTGACCTGGTCCTAGTGTGACCTGGTCCTAGTGTGACCTGGTTCTAGTGTGACCTGGTCCTAGCGTGACTTGGTCGTAGCGTGACCTGGTCCTAGTGTGACCTGGTCCTAGCGTGACCTGGTCCTAGTGTTAGTTGGTCCTATTGTGACCTGGTCCTAGCGTGACTTGGTCCTAGCGTGACCTGGTCCTAGTGTGACCTGGTCCTAGCGTGACCTGGTCCTATTGTGACCTGGTCCTAGTGTTAGTTGGTCCTATTGTGACCTGGTCCTAGCGTGACTTGGTCCTAGCGTGACCTGGTCCTAGTGTGACCTGGTCCTAGCGTGACCTGATCCTAGTGTGACCTGGTCCTAGTGTGACCTGGTTCTAGTGTGACCTGGTCCTAGCGTGACCTGATCCTAGTGTGACCTGGTCCTAGTGTGACCTGGTTCTAGTGTGACCTGGTCCTAGCGTGACCTGGTCCTAGCGTGACCTGGTCCTACTGTGACCTGGTCCTAGTGTGACCTGGTCTTATTGTGACCTGGTCCTATTGTGACCTGGTCCTAGTGTGACCTGGTCCTATTGTGAACTGGTCCTAGTGTGAGTTGGTCCTATTGTGACCTGGTCCTATTGTGACCTGGTCCTAGTGTGACCTGGTTCAAGTGTGACCTGGTCCTAGTGTGACCTGATCCTAGTGTGACCTGGTCCAACTGTGACCTGGTCCTAGTCTGACCTGGTCCTAGCGTGACCTGGTCCTAGCGTGACCTCGTCCAAGCGTCACCTGGTCAAAGTGTGACCTGGTCCAAGTGTGACCTGGTCCTAGCGTGACCTGGTCCTAGCGTGACCTGGTCCTAGTATGACCTGGTCCTAATGTGACCTGATCCTAGTGTGACCTGATCCTAGTGTGACCTGGT
>CM026220.1:20924180-20994440 GCA_014839995.1 Xenentodon cancila | reverse complement strand
TAGCGTGACCTGAGTCCTAGTGTGACCTGGTCCTACTGTGACCTGGTCCTAGTGTGACCTGGTCCTAGTGTGACCTGGTCCTAGTGTGAGGTCCTAGTGTGACCTGGTCCTAGTTTGACCTGGTCCTAGTATGACCTGGTCCTAGTGTGACCTGGTCCTAGTTTGACCTGGTCTTAGTATGACCTGGTCCTAGTGTGAGGTCCTAGTGTGACCTGGTCCGAGTGTGACCTCGTCCTAGTGTGACCTGGTCCGTGTGTGACCTGGTCCTAGTGTGACCTGGTCCGAGTGTGACCTGGTCCTAGTGTGACCTGGTCCTAGTGTGAGGTCCTAGTGTGACCTGGTCCTAGTGTGACCTGGTCCTACTGTGACCTGGTCCTAGTGTGAGCTCTTATTGTGACCTGATCCCAGTTTGACCTTTTCTTATTGTGACCTGGTCCTAGTGTGACCTGGTCCTACTTTGACCTGATCCTAGTGTGACCTGGTCCTAGTTTGACCTGATCCTAGTGTGACCTGGTCCTATTGTGACCTGGTCCTAGTGTGACCTGGTCCTAGTGTGACCTTGTCCGAGTGTGACCTGGTCCTAGTGTGACCTGGTCCTAGTTTGACCTGGTCCTAGTTTGACTTGGTCCTAGTGTGAGGTCCTAGCGTGACCTGGTCCTACTGTGACCTGGTCCTAGTGTGACGTGGTCCGACTGTGACCTGGTACTAGATTGACCTGGTCCTAGTGTGACCTGGTCCGAGTGTGACCTGGTCCTAGTTTGACCTGGTCCTAGTCTGACCTGGTCCTAGTCTGACCTGGTCCTAGTCTGACCTGGTCCGAGTGTGAGATCCTAGTGTGACCCTGTCCTGGTGTGACCTGGTCCTAGTGTGACCTGGTCCTAGTTTGACCTGGTCCTAGTATGACCTGGTCCTAGTGTGAGGTCCTAGTGTGAGGTCCTAGTGTGACCTGGTCCTAGTGTGACCTGGTCCTAGTGTGAGGTCCTAGTGTGACCTGGTCCTAGTGTGACCTGGTCCTACTGTGACCTGGTCCTAGTGTGAGCTCTTATTGTGACCTGATCCCAGTTTGACCTTTTCTTATTGTGACCTGGTCCTAGTGTGACCTGGTCCTACTTTGACCTGATCCTAGTGTGACCTGGTCCTAGTTTGACCTGATCCTAGTGTGACCTGGTCCTATTGTGACCTGGTCCTAGTGTGACCTTGTCCGAGTGTGACCTGGTCCTAGTGTGACCTGGTCCTAGTTTGACCTGGTCCTAGTTTGACTTGGTCCTAGTGTGAGGTCCTAGCGTGACCTGGTCCTACTGTGACCTGGTCCTAGTGTGACGTGGTCCGACTGTGACCTGGTACTAGTGTGACCTGGTCCTAGTGTGACCTGGTCCGAGTGTGACCTGGTCCTAGTTTGACCTGGTCCTAGTCTGACCTGGTCCTAGTCTGACCTGGTCCTAGTCTGACCTGGTCCGAGTGTGAGATCCTAGTGTGACCCTGTCCTGGTGTGACCTGGTCCTAGTGTGACCTGGTCCTAGTTTGACCTGGTCCTAGTATGACCTGGTCCTAGTGTGAGGTCCTAGTGTGAGGTCCTAGTGTGACCTGGTCCTACTGTGACCTGGTCCTAGTGTGACGTGGTCCGACTGTGACCTGGTCCTAGTGTGACCTGGTCCTAGTGTGACCTGGTCCTAGGTTGACCTGGTCCTAGTCTGACCTGGTCCTAGTGTGAGGTCCTAGCGTGACCTAGTCTGAGTGTGAGGTCCTACTGTGACCTGGTCCTACTGTGACCTGGTCCTAGTGTGATCTGGTCCTAGTTTGACCTGGTCCTACTGTGACCTGGTCCTAGTGTGACCTGGTCCTAGTGTGACCTGGTCCTAGTGTGACCTGGTCTTAGTGTGAGGTCCTAGTGTGACCTGGTCCTAGTTTGACCTGGTCCGAGTATGACCTGGTCCTAGTCTGACCTGGTCCCTAGTGTGAGGTCCTAGTGTGACCTGGTCCTAGTTTGACCTGGTCCTAATATGACCTGGTCCTAGTGTGAGGTCCTAGTTTGAGGTCCTAGTGTGACCTGGTCCTACTGTGACCTGGTCCTAGTTTGACCTGGTCTTAGTATGACCTGGTCCTAGTGTGAGGTCCTAGCGTGACCTGGTCCGAGTGTGACCTGGTCCTAGTGTGACCTGGTCCGTGTGTGACCTGGTCCTAGTATGACCTGGTCCTAGTGTGACCTGGTCCTAGTGTGACCTGGTCCGAGTGTGACCTGGTCCTAGTGTGACCTGGTCCTAGTGTGACCTGGTCCAAGTGTGACCTGGTCCTAGTGTGACCTGGTCCTAGTGTGAGGTCCTAGTGTGACCTGGTCCTAGTGTGACCTGGTCCTACTGTGACCTGGTCCTAGAGTGAGCTCTTAGTGTGACCTGATCCCAGTTTGACCTTTTCCTATTGTGACCTGGTCCTACTTTGACCTGGTCCTAGTGTGAGCTCTTAGTGTGACCTGATCCCAGTTTGACCTTTTCCTATTGTGACCTGGTCCTAGTGTGACCTGGTCCTACTTTGACCTGATCCTAGTGTGACCTGGTCCTAGTGTGACCTGGTCCTAGTGTGACCTGGTCCGAGTGTGACCTGGTCCCTGTGTGACCTGGTCCTAGTTTGACCTGGTCCTAGTCTGACCTGGTCCTAGTGTGAGGTCCTAGCGTGACCTGGTCCTAGTGTGACCTGGTCCTAGTGTGACGTGGTCCGACTGTGACCTGGTCCTAGTGTGACCTGGTCCGAGTGTGACCTGGTCCTAGTGTGACCTGGTCCTAGTTTGACCTGGTCCTAGTGTGACCTGGTCCTAGTCTGACCTGGTCCTAGTGTGACCTGGTCCGAGTGTGAGATCCTAGTGTGACCCTGTCCTAGTGTGACCTGGTCCTAGTGTGACCTGGTCCTAGTGTGACCTGGTCCTAGTTTGACCTGGTCCTAGTATGACCTGGTCCTAGTGTGAGGTCCTAGTGTGAGGTCCTAGTGTGACCTGGTCCTAGTGTGAGGTCCTAGTGTGACCTGGTCCTAGTGTGAGGTCCTAGTGTGACCTGGTCCTAGTGTGACCTGGTCCGAGTGTGACCTGGTCCGAGTGTGACCTGGTCCTAGTGTGACCTGGTCCTAGTGTGAGGTTCTAGTGTGTCCTGGTCCTAGTGTGAGGTCCGAGTGTGACCTGGTCCTAGTGTGACATGGTCCTAGTGTGACCTGGTCCTAGTGTGAGGTTCTAGTGTGTCCTGGTCCTAGTGTGAGGTCCGAGTGTGACCTGGTCCTAGTGTGACATGGTCCTAGTGTGAGGTCCTAGTGTGACCTGGTCCGAGTGTGACCTGGTCCTAGTGTGACCTGGTCCTAGTGTGACATGGTCCTAGTGTGAGGTCCTAGTGTGACCTGGTCCGAGTGTGACCTGGTCCGAGTGTGACCTGGTCCTAGTGTGACCTGGTCCTAGTGTGAGGTTCTAGTGTGTCCTGGTCCTAGTGTGAGGTCCGAGTGTGACCTGGTCCTAGTGTGACATGGTCCTAGTGTGACCTGGTCCTAGTGTGAGGTTCTAGTGTGTCCTGGTCCTAGTGTGAGGTCCGAGTGTGACCTGGTCCTAGTGTGACATGGTCCTAGTGTGAGGTCCTAGTGTGACCTGGTCCTAGTGTGACCTGGTCCTAGTGTGAGGTTCTAGTGTGTCCTGGTCCTAGTGTGAGGTCCGAGTGTGACCTGGTCCTAGTGTGACATGGTCCTAGTGTGAGGTCCTAGTGTGACCTGGTCCGAGTGTGACCTGGGGCGAACCCTCACATCTCAGCGACACCACGGACACCATCATGTTACAGGTGTCTGAAATTCTTTCTCCCGCCTACTTCCTAGTCCGCTACACAGCTTCACTCACATAAACACTTGGGAGTCGAGGGCTCGAGCGTGAACCTCTAAGACCTTCTGAAGGCTTGTTATGCAGATTATTTTGTCAGTAAAGATCGTTCTTCTGTCCCTCGACTACACGAACGCCAACAGAAGCTCTGGACAGGACTGGAGCTGACGGTGGCCTCTGAGAGTTCTATCAAACACTAACATGCTCGAATCATGTCAATAAATAAATAGAGCGTGACGGGTGTCCCTGTCAACTGTGCTCTCTGGCAGAGATTAGTGAGCAGAAGTTGCTCTTGTTCACCTAACTTTTCCAGATGAACTGAACTGCCCTTCAACAAATAAACCCCCCGGCGTCAGTGGAGCTGCTCGGACAGTAAACCAGCCGCCCCGGCCCCTCTACATGGTAGTAACGTGGGCTGCAGCAGTCACATGCTGGGACGCTGTAACTGCTGGACACCAGTAGGCCAACATCTTCTGCATTTGCAGGTACATGTGTCCTCAAACAAACCATAAGTTCAAAATGGGCCACTCTAAAAAACGGGATTTTTTTATTTTTTTTAAGCTGTGTTGGATATCCTCTGATGCTTCGGTCCGTGTCCTGATCCATTTACACTAAACACCACTTGGCAAAGCGGCCGTCATGTCACGTCGGACCCTCATGTCATCCCCTGGAAGATGTTTGTGAACTTCAAGCAAGCCCACATTATGATAGCCCCTTCACTGTACTTCACATATGGGGTGGTCTCTTCAACTAGCAGGAACACAGCAGGAATGTAATTAGGATAACAAGCTGTCAGAAACGTTTACATGGCCTTTATGTCTTGATTTCCATAGGTTACAATTACCCCAAAGTTAACTAGTTAACTAGTTAAGTCAACACCGAAACGTTTAGTGGGGAAATGCAGCCTCTGATTGGTTACTGTGATGGCCTGATGTCGCCCCAGCTGGCAGCGGGCGGGCTGCGGTGCGGCGTGCTCCTTACCTGCGGAGGTGTGGAGAGCGCCGCTGCGCTGTGCAGACCGAGGCACCGTGATGCACACCTTCCTCTGGAAACACCTTCCGACCAGGACTCATCATCATCAGTGGCGTGCGGCGTCCTGGCGCTGATGCCGGTACTGTAGAGGAAAGTAATCCACAATGGCAGGAATGGCATGACACCGGGGCTTGTCAGCATCTTCCCTCCCGTGTGGAGGAGAACAGCTTCAGTCCAACAACTGTTCTCTCTGGAGAGTGAGAGGACGAACTAAAGTGGAAAGAGCGCGGTCGGAGGAGGAGCCACAGCTACATACAGGGTCAGGACGCTGATGCTTTCATTTCAAATCCCCCAGGTCGTGGGAGTCTGACATGTATGAAAACAACTTCAAAATGTATTGAAAAGAAAAAACAGATGGAGTTGTTATTCGTTTTCTGAAAGTTAAAGGTAGACTCTTTAAATAAATGTCTTAATACTTTAGAATAAAAAATACCTTAAATTCAAATTTAAAAAAAGAAATGAATTGTTGTAGTAGTCATGACTTCAGTTTCCTAAAACATTCATTGTTCAGGTTTTTTACTGTGACCACAAATGTTCTCCTGGAACTCCTGTAGAGGTCTGAAGGATCTCCTGTAGTGGTCTGAAGGATCCCCTGTAGTGGTCTGAAAGATCTCCTGTAGAGGTCTGAAGGATCTCCTGTAGTGGTCAGAAGTACCTCCTGTAGAGGTCTGAAGGATCTCGTGTAGCGGTCTGAAGGATCTCGTGTAGCGGTCTGAAGGATTCCCTGTAGCGGTCTGAAGGATCTCCTGTAGCGGTCTGAAGGATCTCCTGTAGTGGTCAGAAGTATCTCCTGCAGAAATCTGAAGGATCTCCTGTAGTGGTCAGAAGGATCTCCTGTAGAGGTCTGAAGGATCTCCTGTAGAGGTCTGAAGGATCTCCTGTAGAGGTCTGATAGATCTCCTGTAGCTGTCTGAAAGATCTCCTGTAGCGGTCTGAAGGATCTCCCATAGCGGTCTGAAGGATCTCCCTTAGAGGTCTGAAGGATCTCCCTTAGAGGTCTGAAGGATCTCCTGTAGCGGTCTGAAGGATCTCCTGTAGCGGTCTGAAGGATCTCCTGTAGTATTCAGAAGTATCTCCTGCAGAAATCTGAAGGATCTCCAGTAGCAGACTGAAGGATCTCCTGTAGTGGTCAGAAGTATCTCCTGCAGAAATCTGAAGGATCTCCAGTAGCAGTCTGAAGGATCTCCTGTAGCTGTCTGAAGGATCTCCTGTAGAGGTCTGAAGGATCTCGTGTAGCGGTCTGAAGGATCTCTTGTAGAGGTCTGAAGGATCTCCTGTAGATGTCTGAAGGATCTCCTGTAGAGGTCTGAAAGATCTCCTGTAGCTGTCTGAAAGATCTCCTGTAGCGGTCTGAAGGATCTTCCGTAGCAGACTGAAGGATCTTCCGTAGCGGTCTGAAGGATCTCCCTTAGAGGTCTGAAGGATCCTCTGTAGCGGTCTGAAGGATCTCCTGTAGCGGTCTGAAGGATCTCCTGTAGAGGTCTGAAGGATCCCCTGTAGTGGTCAGAAGTATCTCCTGCAGAAATCTGAAGGATCTCCAGTACCAGTCTGAAGGATCTCCTGTAGCTGTCTGAAGGATCTCCTGTAGCTGTCTAAAGGATCTCCTGTAGATGTCTGAAGGATCTCCTGTAGAGGTCTGAAAGATCTCCTGTAGCTGTCTGAAAGATCTCCTGTAGCGGTCTGAAGGATCTTCCGTAGCAGACTGAAGGATCTCCTGTAGTGGTCTGAAGGATCTCCTGTAGCGGTCTGAAGGATCTCCCGTAGCGGTCTGAAGGATCTCCTGCAGAGGTCTGAAGGATCTCCTGTAGCGGTCTGAAGGATCTCCTGTAGAGGTCTGAAGGATCTCCTGTAGCGGTCTGAAGGATCCCCTGTAGCGGTCTGAAGGATCTCCTGTAGAGGTCTGAAGGATCCCCTGTAGCGGTCTGAAGGATCTCCTGTAGAGGTCTGAAGGATCTCCTGTAGGGGTCTGAAGGATCCCCTGTAGCATTCTGAAGGATCTCCTGCAGAGGTCTGAAGGATCTCCCGTAGCTGTCTGAAGGATATTCTGTAGCAGACTGAAGGATCTCCCGTAGAGCTCTGAAGGATCCCCTGTAGCGGTCTGAAGGATCCCCTGTAGCGGTCTGAAGGATCTCCTGTAGTGGTCAGAAGTATCTCCTGCAGAAATCTGAAGGATCTCCAGTAGCAGTCTGAAGGATCTCCTGTAGCTGTCTGAAGGATCTCCTGTAGATGTCTGAAGGATCTCCTGTAGAGGTCTGAAAGATCTCCTGTAGCCGTCTGAAAGATCTCCTGTAGCGGTCTGAAGGATCTTCCGTAGCAGACTGAAGGATCTCCTGTAGTGGTCTGAAGGATCTCCTGTAGCGGTCTGAAGGATCTCCCGTAGCGGTCTGAAGGATCTCCTGCAGAGGTCTGAAGGATCTCCTGTAGCGGTCTGAAGGATCTTCTGTAGCAGACTGAAGGATCTCCCGTAGAGGTCTGAAGGATCCCCTGTAGCGGTCTGAAGGATCCCCTGTAGCGGTCTGAAGGATCTCCCGTAGCGGTCTGAAGGATCTCCCTTAGAGGTCTGAAGGATCTCCTGTAGCGGTCTGAGGGATCCCCTGTAGCGGTCTGAAGGATCTCCCGTAGCGGTCTGAAGGATCTCCCGTAGAGGTCTGAAGGATCCCCTGTAGCGATCTGAAGGATCTCCTGTAGAGGTCTGAAGGATCCCCTGTAGCGGTCTGAAGGATCTCCTGTAGAGGTCTGAAGGATCTCCTGTAGCGGTCTGAAGGATCCCCTGTAGCGGTCTGAAGGATCTCCTGTAGCGGTCTGAAGGATCTCCTGTAACGGTCTGCGTTGCAGTTGATCAGTGCTTTTGTTTTATTATGACAATAATTTACCAACAAAACACTTTCTTATTCCCAAAAGTAAATGTCACTCTTCCGGTTAGATTTTCCAAAGTAGAATAGTAGGCTGAGCCCCCTGTTGTCAGGCTCCTCTCTTGTGGACCAGCTCCCAGTATCGGTGTGGGGGAGAGACACTCCACGTATCTGCGTTTGATCCCTTCGTGTTTCCGCTTTACGCCAATTCTCGATAAGCGTGCATCATGTCCACGCCTGCATCAATAAATCAGTGAGCTTCCAGGCAGGAGGAAGGAGGCTGAGGAGGCTGCTTTAGTGCAGCAGCCTTCTGAGAAGGACCAGGTGATCTGTTGGATATTCAATAAAAAGATCATGTAAACTTCTTTTCACAAGATGATCACATGACTAATATTTGTCACAATGTCAGACAATTTTTTTCAGTTTCAGTTTCTTTTTTCTAATTGCATTGGATGGGCGTGAGAACTTTACAGCTGAAATATACCACAAACAATCCACTTTGTGACATTTCAACTGTCATTCAGAGTTGGCTGAAAAAGAATATGTCACAATTCTGAGATATTTCTCAAGATTTCATCACTCTTTGTACTCAACACTTTCTGAATATCGTCCCCAGAGCATGAAAAAGTACAAAGTGCCACTTCTCAGAGACGTGGCCAAGGTATAGAGAGCAACAACAACTACAACACTGAATAAGATTAAAGTATAATGCGTCAGGATTGGACCAAGAACGTTTTTTTTTTGTTGATTACTTTACTTGGGTGTACATAAAGACTGTATGATATAAATGATTGAATCCTGAAGTAATGATGAATTTTGGTGCGTGCCTGACGGTGTTTTAATTCCAATTAGGAAACTAAGGCAATGAGTGAACCAAATGTCATGGTGCTGCCAGAACTTTCACTATATACAGTAAATGTCATAATTATCGGATAGAGTTCAGTTTGTTATGTAAACGAAGAATCTTAGCCACACACCAGACTTAGAAACCGAGTTCCACAGGGTTCAGTACTTGGACCGCTTTTTTTTCACCCTGTATTTGTTTCCAGTGGGTAATACTGTGGGACAGCACGCTATAAATGTCCAGCGCTATGCTCATGGACAGTTAAACCAGGGGAAACTAACCAGTTGGTCGGGTTGCAACCATGTCCTCAAGACACAAAGACAGGAAGACTCAAAACACTCTCCAACTGAAATCTGATCAAACTGAAGTTGATGTTCCTGGACCTGAGGGATTCAGGGACGCCCTGTGATGGACTGTCCAGGTGGACCCCGCCTCTCGTCTATAATGAGCCAGGATAGGCTCCCGCAGACCCCCGTAACCCTGCAAAGGATTAAAACGGGTGTAGAAATGGATGGATGTAGCTACTCTAGATGGTATTAACTAACGCAGAAAAAATGATCTGTGCATTTCTAAGATTTTAGAAGTTTATAAAATAACAATGTTACATGGATGCTCCTCATACTGGGTTTTTCTGCAGTGGAGGAGCGTCCTCTGCATACTGGAAACAAGCCTTCGTATTTTACCCAGGTCACTTTGTTGTGATCTCTTTGGTGTTCAGTGACAGTTAAGATGCAAATGTATTAAATCAAGTATTTGTGTCTCCATAACCAAGTGCTGAAAGCTTCATGTTGCGTATATATTTAATGTACCTGGCCAAGCCTCATCAGGGTTAGGGTTTTTGTACCGTTACCGTTTTCTTTCGGGTTTGGGTTAGGGTTAGAGACTGTTTTGCTTCTCTTCGCTTGGTTCCAAACCCTTGTGACGCTCATCTGGTCATGTCATCTACTTCCCTCTGTGGGAAAGTCTTTCATCCAGAGAATATTCCTGCTTGTGGCCCATCGGCCCATTCTGATCTAGATCTGTTCCTCCTTCATACTCAGCTGACTGAGCTTTACAGACTATCTTAATTATTATTTTTTTGTGTCTGTGAGACAAACCTGCTTCCTGGCTACTTTGAAACATGCTGCTGTGCAGAAATAAAAAACCTGATCCAACTGTTGTCTGTAACTGCAAGTCAGCATAAACGTTCGGTGAATGCCAGGTATTGTCAGGGTGCATTCGCACCAGCCAGGCTGCTCTGGTTCATGTCCAGGTGCATCTTCCTGATTTCCCCTCTGGTCTGAACTCGCGTAACTCCGGTCTCGATCGTGTTCGAGTTGAATATAACGCGTACATATAGGTGAGGGAAATGATTGTTCAATCCCCTGCTGATTTTGTAAGCTTGCTGAGAAAGAAACAGTCTGTCATTTCTGTACCAGAGTGTGAAAGAATCAGTCAGTCAAACTTTATTTAACTTTTCCATCGCAAACAGCATAGATGATGGTGGAATGAAGAGTTTTGTATCCCCTTGTTGAGCCGACTTTGGATGCATAATTACCAAACCATCAGATCACCTCCGAGGAGAACACCTCTATGTTTCCTTTTGCCTGAAGAATGTTTCACGTTTGCATGTTTCTCCATCAGAAAGCTGTTATTCAACCTGTGGTGAATGAACTCAATATCACAGTCGACACCAGGAGGAAGTAAAATCTCCCCAGCACGCGCACTCGCTGCTCTTATTCTTGATGTTGTTCTGCTGCCATCTAGTGCCATTCAACGGTACTGCTATCAGTACGTCAGCACTGCTGATATCCAGGAGCCTCAAGCTTACTGATTAAAACCATAAACAAATCAATTTCTTTCATTTTATGTCCTTTTATTCAAACAAGTCAAATATACTTTCTTTAACATGCAACAGAATGCAGCCACCAAAGAAGCGTCCACTCCAGCGATCAGTCGGTGATGAAGAGGCTCAGTTGCAGAGGTCGGTGCTGCAACACTGTGCAAACACACCAGGTGTGGAGATATATCCCTGACACACTGCCATGTTCATGCACTGGCAAAATGAGCGATCTACGAGCGATAAAAAGGCTTCCAATTAGGCTCTGTATGTGAACATGGTCTTTTAAAAAGACTATTTTACAAGCATTATGTACTCATTCAGTAAAATCAGCAGTTGAAGGTCTTTTTCTGTAGTAATCCTGCCTCCTACTTATACTAATCATTCAGTACGTGTCTATAAGTCTCTTTTTCTTATGTACTTTGGCATTTATCTCAATAACTGAATTGACTGTACAAAAATTAAACTAAATGAATAGAAAACCTGTGGCATGACCTCTTCTCTTCAGCTTAACTTTTGAGGATACACACTTATCAACTAACTAAACTAAAACTGTCACAGCAACTGTAATGCCTTAGAAAATGGATTAATCATAAATCTGTTTTCCCAGCTGAAAGCTCCAACCTCCACAGAGGACTTACATAGTGGGGCTCTGAATATGACGGCAGCACATCCATCAGATGACCCTGAACAGGTTTGTACGCTGGTAGGCGTGCAGAGGTCAGTCCCAAGGGAGAAACAGAAGTTACATTTCAGAGCTTCTCCTGGGCAACAGAAAAGAAAAGGAAAATATCAGCAAAACTGTGTTAGTCCCTGTTAACAAAGTTAGTGTGGTGAGACCTACCGTAGGGATCTATCAATGAACCTTTACAGTAAAGGCTCATGTGTATGTTTTTAACAACTCTATGTATTATAGTCAGTTATATGTGCATTTTCATCCTGCAGCAGATGTTAGGATTTTTGTGTGCAGGTGAGTGTGTTTGACTACTGTAATATATTCTTTTAAGGCCTAAAACACAAAAGGACAGGACAGACAGAAAAGAGACAAGACAGTGATGAGTACGGTGGGGCAGTGTGGTGTGTTGTGAGGTCTGTCCCACGAATGTGGGCAAACTGTGTCGGAACAAGCCAACACACGGACCCCCTCCCCCTACCACAAGGGCCCCGGGATCCAAGCACACCCCCAGCCCCAGAACGGGCATCCAGGGAGAGACCCCAAGGAAGGCCACCCAGTAAGACATCCACCAAAGAGGGATCCGCCAGGCCGAGCAGACGCACCCAGGGTGGAGACATTAGACAGAATGTCTCTTTTTTTGGCTGTTTAGTGAAACTCCTAGCAGGACTGATGAGTCCCGGTAGGAACAGCTGTAGCAGGCTGTCAGTTGTAGCTGTGACTTGGTTTCAGAGCAGGGAGGACAGATGATGGAGTGGCTGCTCGATGCCAAGTCTGATATACGTTCTCTGCAAAATACCTGTTCTAATCCTATCAAGCAAGGTTCACGCTGATTTATTCACCCATTCCTGAAAGTATTGCAGTTTGTTTGCGATGCAGTAATGGAGGAGGTTTTTAGCCTCCGGCGGCCTTTTACTTTAGATCTTAGTAGTGTGGATCATTTGATCCTAGCCTTGTTTTATCAATAATATTGGGAGACCATTGAGGCTAGAGTTTGAACCAAGAGAGCAGGAGTTTGATGGGGATCCCTGAGGAAAGATCATTTACCATCAGACGTACACCCATTTTTACTGAGGCTATTAGTCACCAACTAACTGACCGGTTGGGAAACAAATTGTTAAGTTAAAAGGTTAAAATTGTCAATTACCAAATAATTCCTATTGAGAGGCGTGGGTTTGGTTAGCGTATCCCAGCCACTGGGGCCTAGTGGACACTAAGCTGGGAATGGTCAAGTGTGGGACAAGTGGGCGTGATGACTGAACAGACATACCTTGGTACAGGATCAGCAGGATAAGGACGGCGCATGCTTCCCGTCTCATGTTCTTGTTTGGAACGATTCGGTCTGCGAGCCGGGGGACAAATACAGCAGTTTCAGGTGCGCAGTCCTCGGCTGATAAACCATTTGTACCGTATTAACCCCATCATCCGTGTTTCTGGTTGACACGGAGCTTTAATGATATCACATGTTGACAGGTTTTGATTTGTTTCCTTATTTTTCATCTCTTAAGTTAAGAGTAGCTGTGTGTGCTGCCCGAGTGGGGTGAAATGACTCCAGTCAAAGACTGGCCGAACAGGTCCTCAGAGTCGCAGCCGTTCTGTAAATTATCAAATAAACTCGTGTTGGCTTTTGAAAAAGAAAGTCATAGTCATCTCCTTCCATGTATCGGACAACTGCTGACAAAGAAGCACTCGTAGTAACCAAACAGAAGTGAAACCACTGGTATGTTTTCTTCACTGCTGCACACATCTCAGAAGCTGTGACCCAACGGTTACTGAAAAGTGGATGACAAAACCCTCACACAGATCATATGTGGCGGCTCTGTGCTCTCGCCAGCAACAGACTGAACAGATCAATGATAAAACTCAGTTAGAGGGGAAACAAAAGTGCATCAACAACAAGCCTGTTGGTGAGAAGGTGCTCTACCTGTCAAGTGGTGGGCTGGGTTCCACCTTCGTGTTCTGAGGCTCAATTTAAAATGTTTGCCGCTGCTTTTAATAAAAAGTGTTGGTTTTGCAGTCTGCTCAGTCTTTTAATACTCGTTCATGCAGCGGGCGAGCCTCCCTTTGACTGAGCTGTCACACTGCGATTGGTCAGCACGGACTATGACAGGATGACTCTAGAAAGAGGAACGTTGACAGAAACTGTGTGTCTGAGGACTTGTGTGGCAGGAGACGGTAGGATCAGAGTCACCTGGTGAGAACTAGTCCCACAGACCGCTGCATGTGTGGAGGTTCGGCAGCTCAGGCTGTGAGAGGGTGAATGAAGGACGGAGACGGCGGGTCGGTGACCAGGGGTCCGTCAGCTCTTCTCAGCAGTCTGTGGTCTTATCTCATGGACGGTTCTGTTTTTGTAATAATCACACGCATTTTAGTGTTGAGCAAAGAAGAAAAATCCCGTTTTCATCACAGCCAGCGCGGAGTTACGACATCTGTTTCATGAACCGCGGTTCCAGAAAAGCAGCGGACAAACAACGGTTTTGAAACAGGGGCAGAATTTCATTTGAACAAACGTCTCTGTGATGTAACGCCTCCCACATGTGAGCGTCTACTTCCTCAGCTGGAAACGGCACTCACGTTTAGGTCAGAATGAATGTGCCGGGAGTCACTGTTGAAAGAACTGCATTAAAAGACATGGAAATGTTTGTTTTTATTCATCATTTCTTTATCTGGAAATGCCAGCCTGGAACTCATAGAGCGGACTACATTCTGACGAAGCTTCAGTCCACAACGCTGGCACACCGCGGAGGGAGGATGGACTGTGTTCGGGGTTGTTCTGGCAGCACCGGGACCTGAACCTCCAGCTCCACTAAACAGTGGCAGGTTTCTGCAGTTCCACTTCACCAAAGGGCCAGTAGAATCCCACCAAACTCAACAACCTTTTACAGTCTGCATCAACAGAAGAGACAAAAAACAGGAAGTGGCTCCTGACCTGGAAATAACCGACACACCCGAACCTTGCTGAACTTACACGAAGACTCACACTGAGCAAAGAAACATAGAAGTAGAAATGCTGAGGCAGCAGCAAACGAATCAAAAAGAAACTAGGGGAATTAGTCTCTAAGTAGGACGGCCGAGGCGCAGAGGCCCTCTCGTAAAAATGCAGGCTGCAGAGAAGCCACTAAAATATGGACTGAAACCCACCGAGGTTTTCGTAAAAGTGTATAATTTTGTAACTACGATGCAGTCGAGCACTAAAACCAGGGGGTGTGTAACGAAGACCTAGAAGTTCAATCGCCGGGTTGATACCAGACTTCTGAACTACAACTACGTACACGGTGAAGAAGGTTTAACAGCAGGTTTTCTTTTGGGTAACCTACCGCACGTGCTCAGCAGGATAATCAAGATGAGTTTAATGCCAACAGCTGATATATTGGCTTTGTAATATGTTTTAGTACCAGTACCAACTGCCTGTACAGGACCGCCTCGTGGGTCATCAGAACATCTTGGTGGCGGTGGTTTTTTTCTAATTGCATTGGATGGACGTGAGAACTTTACAGCTGAAATATACCACAAACAATCCACTTTGTGACATTTCAACTGTGATTCAGAGTTGGCTGAAAAAGGAAATGTCACAATTCTGAGATGTTTCTCAAGATTTCATCACTCTGTGAACTCAACACTTTCTGAATATCGTCCCCAGAGCATGAAAAAGTACAAAGTGCCACTTCTCAGAGACGTGGCCAAGGTAGAGAGAGCAACAAAAACTACAGCACTGAATAAGATTAAAGTATAACGCGTCAGGATTGGACCAAGAAATGTCAAGAAACGTGAGCAGATTCGAAGAATCTTGCTGCAGCAGATAAATGAGTGTGATTGAATCACTAATGTGCACAGGGTTCATGCTTTTAGTCAACACCCAGAAGGAAAACATGAAACAATCCTATTTTTTGAAATGTTTGTGAAGTGACAGTATGAGTCCTGTTTTCTTTTGTTCTCTCATATCGTCTGCGCCTAGGCTCGTTTTCTTGATGTTTTCACTCTGTTCTCTTCTACTTGTTTCATCTCCTTTTGCTTCGTGGTCCCTAACTGATTGTTTGTTTCAGCTGCACTGATGATCCACACTTGTAGCAGAGTCCTTCTACTCAGTATAAGCATTCAAAGCCTGCATTCCCAAGTGCCGAATTGCCATAGTCGTACTAGGGGTCCGACAGTTGTGCCAAACAAACCTCTCTTGTTTTGACCCGCTGTTCCTGAACAGATCTTGTTGCAGTAATATTGCAAATACACATTAGATCCTATCGCCTTCATGATACTGTCGACCTAAAATGCCAAGAGGGGACCAAGCTGGTTCCACATGAAGACGCAGTTGTAATTCTTTAGAAAAATACAACTGAGGAGTAGATTTCTATGTTTAATTGGGAGGCTGTCTCCTTTTGTGAGATTGCAGAGCCAACAGAGTGATGGAGATTGAGAGATCCTGCTCTAAGAGTGAGTGAAGAGTGAGTGAAGAGGTGAGCAGGTCCATGGTCGGCAAAATAAACCCTATTTTATATATAGACATATATATAATTTGATTTGAAGTTTTCTTGTGCATATGTGAGAGTGAAGGTGAACGCGCCCAACACCGACCCTCTTGACAGTCCAATCTAACAAACCTTATTAGGACCTGAGACAGATTCTGTCAAAGAGGACTGAAATCACAGACAGAGAACTACACAAAGACAGACCAGGATCCACGGGGGAACCAGCCAGCAGGGCTGCCGCATACCTGCAGCAGCCAGGATAAGGAACATGGGTGGCAGAGGGGCCAGCAGTCTCAGCCCCCCTTGACAGGCACAGCAAGCATACTAGTGAGGACCAGGGTACCAGTTACATGTGAGACCTGCAGTTACACGTCAGACCTGCAGTTACACGTGAGACCTGCAGTTACATGTGAGACCTGCAGTTACATGTGAGACCTGCAGTTACACGTCAGACCTGCAGTTACACGTCAGACCTGCAGTTACACTTTAGACCTGCAGTTACACGTCAGACCTGCAGTTACACGTCAGACCTGCAGTTACATGTCAGACCTGCAGTTACACGTCAGACCTGCAGTTACATGCGAGACCTGCAGTTACACGTCAGACCTGCAGTTACACGTCAGACCTGCAGTTACACGTCAGACCTGCAGTTACATCTCAGACCTGCAGTTACCTGTCAGACCTGCAGTTACACGTCAGACCTGCAGTTACACGTCAGACCTGCAGTTACACGTCAAACCTGCAGCTACATGTGAGACCTGCAGTTACACGTCAGTTCTGCAGTTACATGTGAGACCTGCAGTTACATGTGAGACCTGCAGTTACATGTGAGACCTGCAGTTACATGTCAGACCTGCATTTACATGTCAGACCTGCAGTTACACGCCAGACCTGCAGTTACACGTCAGACCTGCAGTTACACGTCAGACCTGCTGTTACATGTGAGACCTGCAGTTACACGTCAGACCTGCTGTTATATTTGAGACCTGCAGTTACACGTGAGACCTGCAGTTACATGTGAGACCTGCAGTTACATGTCAGACCTGCAGTTACACGTCAGACCTGCAGTTACATGTGAGACCTTCAGTTACATGTGAGACCTTCAGTTACACGTGAGACCTTCAGTTACACGTGAGACCTGCAGTTACACGTGAGACCTGCAGTTACACGTCAGACCTGCAGTTACACGTCAGACCTGCAGTTACACGTCAGACCTGCAGTTACATGTCAGACCTGCAGTTACACGTCAGACCTGCAGTTACATGTGAGACATGCAGTTACACGTCAGACCTGCAGTTACACGTGAGACCTGCAGTTACACGTCAGACCTGCAGTTACATGTCAGACCTGCAGTTACATGTGAGACCTGCAGTTAAAACGCCAGACCTGCAGTTATATGTCTGACCTGCAGTTACATTTGAGACCTGCAGTTACATATCAGTTCTGCAGATACACGTCAGACCTGCAGTTACACGTCAGACCTGCAGTTACATGTGAGACCTGCAGTTACACGTCAGACCTGCAGTTACACGTCAGACCTGCAGTTACATGTGAGACCTGCAGTTACATGTGAGACCTGCAGTTACACGTCAGACCTGCAGTTACACGTCAGACCTGCAGTTACACTTTAGACCTGCAGTTACACGTCAGACCTGCAGTTACACGTCAGACCTGCAGTTACATGTCAGACCTGCAGTTACACGTCAGACCTGCAGTTACATGCGAGACCTGCAGTTACACGTCAGACCTGCAGTTACACGTCAGACCTGCAGTTACACGTCAGACCTGCAGTTACATCTCAGACCTGCAGTTACCTGTCAGACCTGCAGTTACACGTCAGACCTGCAGTTACACGTCAGACCTGCAGTTACACGTCAAACCTGCAGCTACATGTGAGACCTGCAGTTACACGTCAGTTCTGCAGTTACATGTGAGACCTGCAGTTACATGTGAGACCTGCAGTTACATGTGAGACCTGCAGTTACATGTCAGACCTGCATTTACATGTCAGACCTGCAGTTACACGCCAGACCTGCAGTTACACGTCAGACCTGCAGTTACACGTCAGTTCTGCAGTTACATGTGAGACCTGCAGTTACACGTCAGACCTGCAGTTACACGTGAGATCTGCAGTTACATGTGAGACCTGCAGTTACATGTCAGACCTGCAGTTACACGCCAGACCTGCAGTTACACGTCAGACCTGCAGTTACACGCCAGACCTGCAGTTACACGTCAGACCTGCAGTTACACGTCAGACCTGCAGTTACAAGTCTGACCTGCAGTTACATGTCAGACCTGCAGTTACACGTGGGACCTGGAGTTACATGCGGGACCTGCAGTTACATGCGAGACCTGCAGTTACACGTCAGACCTGCAGTTACACGTCAGACCTGCAGTTACATGTCAGACCTGCAGTTACACGTCAGACCTGCAGTTACATGTGAGACATGCAGTTACACGTCAGACCTGCAGTTACACGTGAGACCTGCAGTTACACGTCAGACCTGCAGTTACATGTCAGACCTGCAGTTACATGTGAGACCTGCAGTTAAAACGCCAGACCTGCAGTTATATGTCTGACCTGCAGTTACATTTGAGACCTGCAGTTACATATCAGTTCTGCAGATACACGTCAGACCTGCAGTTACACGTCAGACCTGCAGTTACACGTGAGACCTGCAGTTACACGTCAGACCTGCAGTTACACGTCAGACCTGCTGTTACATGTGAGACCTGCAGTTACACGTCAGACCTGCTGTTATATTTGAGACCTGCAGTTACACGTGAGACCTGCAGTTACATGTGAGACCTGCAGTTACATGTCAGACCTGCAGTTACACGTCAGACCTGCAGTTACATGTGAGACCTTCAGTTACATGTGAGACCTTCAGTTACACGTGAGACCTTCAGTTACACGTGAGACCTGCAGTTACACGTGAGACCTGCAGTTACACGTCAGACCTGCAGTTACACGTGAGACCTGCAGTTACACGTCAGACCTGCAGTTACATGTCAGACCTGCAGTTACACGTCAGACCTGCAGTTACACGTCAGACCTGCAGTTACACGTCAGTTCTGCAGTTACATGTGAGACCTGCAGTTACACGTCAGACCTGCAGTTACATGTCAGACCTGCAGTTACACGCCAGACCTGCAGTTACACGCCAGACCTGCAGTTACACGTCAGACCTGCAGTTACACGTCAGACCTGCAGTTACAAGTCTGACCTGCAGTTACATGTCAGACCTGCAGTTACACGTGGGACCTGGAGTTACATGCGGGACCTGCAGTTACATGCGAGACCTGCAGTTACACGTCAGACCTGCAGTTACACGTCAGACCTGCAGTTACATGTCAGACCTGCAGTTACACGTCAGACCTGCAGTTACATGTGAGACATGCAGTTACACGTCAGACCTGCAGTTACACGTGAGACCTGCAGTTACACGTCAGACCTGCAGTTACATGTCAGACCTGCAGTTACATGTGAGACCTGCAGTTACACGTCAGACCTGCAGTTACATGTGAGACATGCAGTTACACGTCAGACCTGCAGTTACATGTCAGACCTGCAGTTACACGCCAGACCTGCAGTTACATGTGAGACCTGCAGTTACACGTCAGACCTGCAGTTACATGTCACACCTGCAGTTACATGTCAGACCAGCAGTTACATGTACTTTCAGTTGGTGGACAGACAATGCAGTGGAGACCCAGACCAGACTCCTGGTTCCTGCTCTGATTAAACCCTTTAAAGTCTTTCTAATAAACAACTAGTGGGTGGAGGTGTAAAATAAACCAGACTTACAGTATCTTGAAGCAAACGCCCTCTGTTTGACCTTTGGACGCTGAGTGAAACTAAGGATATCTAGTTACATAAATGAAGCTCCTCCCTTCACTTTGTCCCACCTGGGTCTTTGGTCCCTGCTGGTTTGTTCTCAGTGGCTGGTGGACAGATTCCTCAAACAATCCCTGAAAAACAGAAGAGTGACGTCTGTTTTGTCCACATATATATTAATGGTCTGGATCGTAATTTGGCAAAACCAAATTAAGAGTGTGTAAGAGTGTGTCTTCTTTTACAGTCTGATCTAACATTTTTATTAAGAGGAGAAACCCGTATTCTGTCAGAGAGGAGTAGAGTCACATGTTTAATTCAATTAAATAGGTAATAAGCCTTTTGTCATCGTTCATCCAGTAAACACCGAGTTTGGGAGCGCTCTCCCTCTGGTGCATTGGCATTTCAAAAAGTGAATAGCACAATAAAAAATAGAATACAAATCAAGTAAAACAAACATATGTATATTTACAAAGTGAGTGGAGAATATTGCACACAACTTCACAGGATTATATGATGCATTCATTTGAGCCATACATGATATAGATAAACAGAATAACTGTTAAAGTACAAAAAAGTTAGAGAGAACAGGAACGCAGAGAGACAGAGGAACCACAGCTGGACCAATACCCAAACCCAAACCCAGGAAAAAGAGGCTTTGTGAATGTGGTGTTGAAGGTGTGGAGGTGGACCAGTCCGTCAGAGGAGACCTCGTAGAAGGACAGCGTTCCAGAAGGATGGTCCGCATAAACCGCTACTCTGTGAGAGTCCGAGGAAGAGGAGGTGCAGGACGAAACTTCCTTGTTGTTGTGCCAGACCGAGTAGCGAGCATCATCGATGCAGTTTAGACTCCAGGACTGATGGTTCCATCCAAACACACACTCGCTGAAGCCTCCCGTCCTGCTGATTCCTCCGTAACTCACTGATACTTCCACGCCTCCTCTCACATCCACCTCCCAGTAACAGCGACCAGTCACAGCGTCTCTACACAGCAGCTGGCGACACCAGTGGAATCTGTCCGGATGGTCCGGATACCACTGGGCCTCCTCCACACGGATCATCTTCCTGTTGTCCTCTGACAGCTGGATGTGTTTGTTGACCGTGTTGGTGTCGATGGTGAGTTCACAGGAGTCTGATGGAGACGACAAACAACCCCGCTGCACTTATTATTGATCACTAGTTCATAGATGGACTGCAGGGACAGAAGAACACACTTACACTTCCTCAGTCCTGGTCTCAACCACCGTTCTCCAGTAGGATCCAGCCTGAAAGGAGGAGGGGGAGGTCAGAACAGCACAGTCTCTGTCTGCATGCACACATGGACAGGAACCAGTCCACAGATCCTTCTACACGGATCAAGGAGCAGTCCTCTGCTGTGGCGTCATAGGAAGATACAGGTCCGGACTAGAAAAGGACCAGATCTTCTGGGCGACACCTGAAAGGTCAACAGATCCTGATCACCAAGCTGGTGGGGTTCCCAAATATTAGGATATATGGTTAGGTTTATTTGTAGCTGAGGAACAGACCAAGAAAATGCTTTGAAGTTCTTTTACTTGCTTTTGTCAGGACCTGTGTGGCTGCAGCTGTGTCCATACCTGAGAGTGTCCAGTCTCCAGCGTGGATCCTCCAGTCCAGCAGACAGAAGCTTCACTGCTGACTCTCCTGGATGGTTGTAGCTCAGGTCCAGCTCTCTCAGATGGGAGGGGTTGGAGGTCAGAGCTGAGACCAGAGAGGAACATCCTTCCTCTGTGATCTGACAACCCGACAACCTACAGACACACAAAACATCACGTGAAATAAGAGTTGGTTCACTTCAGGACTCTGAGGACTCCTCTGAGGTCCACCTTCTTACAACACTGTTAAATGTATTTAATATGGCACCAGAGTTTCTCCATCACACAAGAATCTGATCCTCAACTGCAGGAAAAATAATCTGAGTAATTTTACCCCTCAGTTGCTCAGTTCCGTGTTGGTGTACCACAGGTTTGAATACTTGGTCCCCTTCTCTTCTTTATTCACATGCTGCCTCTGGGCTGGCTTATTTAGGACCATTAACCCTCATGGTTATTCGGGTAGAATCTGACAAACTAGATCTCACTGCATCCTACACAGTTGGTCTGTAAAGTAAATTGAACCTCTGACCACTGACCACTGCATCTCAGACCAAAACCTAAACTGAAAGCTCTCATCAGCTCGTAGGTTTCTCCATCTGGAACCACTGCTGAACCTGGTGGTGGTCTTCTCCTTTCACTGGCCTTTCTAGTCAACAAGCATATCTGCTTTTAAGGTCCCCTCTAGTTGAATCCTCCGAACAGAAGAGAATAGCCATCAGTTGAATAGATGGAGGAATCCTGACCTGAGAGTATCGAGTTTACAAAGATGACTCTTGAGTCCTGCAGACAGCAGCTTCAGTCCTGAATCCATCAGGTCGTTGTTGCTCAGGTCCAGCTCTCTCAGTTTACTGGACTGAGAGCTGAGAACTGAGGACAGAGCTCCACAGCTTCTCTCTGAGAGGTTACAGTTACCCAATCTGAGGAGAAAATTAAGAAAAACATTTAAGTTCTTTGTTGTTTTAAAAGACTTCGGTGTCTGTAAACTATTATAAGAAAATTGACCTACAGAACTTTCTTGGAGGCTTTGACCACTGGCAGCAGCCGCAGAAGAGCCTCCTCTGAAGATGAGTATTTCTTCAGGTCAAACACTTCCAGATCTTCTTCTGATGACAGTAAGATGAAGACCAGAGCTGACCACTGAGCAGGAGACAGTTTATCTGTGGAGAGACTTCCTGATCTCAGGAACTGCTGGATCTCCTCCACCAGAGAACGATCGTTGAGTTCATTCAGACAGTGGAACAGGTTGATGCTTTTCTCTGCAGTTTTAAGTTTCTTGATCTTCTTCTTGATGTACTGGATTGTTTCCTGACTGGTTTGTGATCGATTTCCTGCCTGTGTCAGCAGACCTCGTAGGAGAGTCTGGTTGGTCTGCAGAGAAAGACCAAGGAGGAACCGGAGGAACAAGTCCAGGTGTCCGTTTGGACTCTGTAAGACCTTGTTCACAGCAGTCTGGTAAAAATGTGACTCTTTTCTGGGTTTGAGACTTTGGGAGGTTGTTTGATGTTCTTCCAGGAGGTTGATTTCAGAGTTGATGAAGGTCAGATGGACATGAAGAGCAGCCAGGAACTCCTGAACACTCAGATGGACGAAGCAGAACACCTTGTCCTGGTACAGGCCTCTCTCCTCAACAAAGATCTCAGTGAAGACTCCTGAGTACACTGAAGCTTCTCTGATGTCGATGCCAGACTCCTTCAGGTCTTCCTCATAGAAGATCAGGTTTCCTTTCTGCAGCTGCTCAAAAGCCAGTTTTCCCAGAGACCTGATCATCTCTTTGTTTTCTAGACTCCAGTGTGGATCTGTCTCAGCTCCTCCGTCATACTTGACCTTCTTCAGTTTGGTCTGGACCACCAGAAAGTGGATGTACATCTCAGTCAGGGTCTTGGGCAGACCTCCTCCCTCTCTGGTTTTCAGAAAATCCTCCAGAACTGTAGCAGTGATCCAGCAGAAGACTGGGATGTGGCACATGATGTGGAGGCTTCGTGATGTCTTGATGTGGGAGATGATCCTGCTGGTCTGCTCCTCATCTCTGAACCTCTTCCTGAAGTACTCCTCCTTCTGTGGGTTGGTGAACCCTCTGACTTCTGTTACCATGGAAACACACTCAGGAGGGATCTGATTGGCTGCTGCAGGTCGTGTGGTGATCCAGAGACGAGCAGAAGGAAGCAGGTTCCCCCTGATGAGGTTTGTCAGCAGTACGTTCACTGTTTCTGACTGTGTAGGATCAGAGAGGATTTTAGTGTCATTGAAGTCCAGAGGAAGTCGACACTCATCCAGACCATCAAAGATGAACACGACCTGGAACTCTTCAAAGTCGACTAATTCTTTAGTTTCACTGAAAACTTCATGAACAAGCTGCATCAAGCTGTACTTTTCCTGTTTTAGAGCATTCAGCTGTTTGAAGGTGAAGGGAAACAAGAGCTGGATGTCCTGGTTGCCTCTGCCCTTAGTCCAGTCCAGAGTGAACTTCCGTGTTAAGACGGTTTTTCCAATTCCAGCCACTCCCTTCGTCATCACGGTTCTGACTGGTTCATCTCTTCCAGGTGGCAGTTTAAAGATGTCTTTACAGTTGATTTTCTTCTCTGCTTTGACTCCTGCCTGAGATACTGTTTCAATCTGTCTGACTTCATGTTCCTCGTTGACCTTTCCAGCCCCTCCCTCTATGATGTAGAGCTCCGTGTAGATCTGCTCCAGACGTGTCGGGTTTCCTGCTTTCGCGATCCCCTCAAACACACACTGGAACATCTTCTGCAGGTTGGATTTGAGCAGACGTTGACACAAAGCCCCTGAAAGACAAGGCATAACTGCTCACTCTCTCTCTTTCAGAATTAGTTGAAAAATTCCCAACTAAAGTCTTTGAATTTGTCTTTAAGTCCTTCTTGCATTATTGATGCTCACAGGTCAAGCTGTGCCAAGGCCTTTACTGAGTGCTAATCTTTCTTTGGAGAACAGGTTTCTTGTGTTCATTTCAACTTCAGCACTCCTGCACAGACGTTACCATGGAGGTTAAGGACCGATTCCCCTGGTTTTGGAACACACACCCTGGTTTTACCACGCCAGTCTGCCAATGAAAAGGGTCTGATTACCATATGGCAGTGTTGCAGGATGGATGTCAAACAAGACAGATCTACAACATCCAGAGCCTTGAGGAACTCAGGGTAAACTTCATCCACCTGCAGTGACTTTAGCCACAGTAATGGGTGAACCAGCTTCCTCAGATTCCTTCGTCCTATAGAGGTGACATTCCATGCCCCAAGAGCAGGTTTCCATGACCAATGTCCAGGACACCAGCGCCCATGCCTATGGTTGCTACCTATTCCACATACAGCCTGACCCTTTCTGCAATTGGTGAATTCACAGGAGGGAAAAACCACATAATCTGTTTGGGCTATGCACAGCTAGGCCCTGTGGGTGAAGGCTCAGTGGATCGGAACAAGGTAAATGCCATTACGACCTATCCAGTTCCTGTAGACCTCAAAAGTCTCCAGAGATTTTTGGAGCTGGTGGGTTGGTACCACAAGCTCACTACCATCGCAAGTTGGCGACATTGCGGCACGACTGAACAATCTCAAGAAGAAAGGTGTCCCTTCGGAGTGGTCTGTAGACTGCCAGCGAGCCTTTCAACATCTTAAAAGACTTGCTGTGTTCACCATCTGTCCTTGCTCAGCCTCAACTGCACCTAGGGTTCCAGGTCTACTCTGACGCCAGTGATATTGGCTTAGGTCCTGTCCTGACCCAACTGGGTAAAGGTAACAATGTCATCATTACATATGCATCAAGAGCACTCTGTAGACCTGAACTTCGGTACTCTACAACTGAAAAAGAGGGTCTGGCATTTGTGTGGGCCATGAAGGACTAGCGCCACTACATGGAGAGAGACACCTTTTCATTTTTATGGATCAGAGTGTTCTAGCCTGGGCCTTCAATTACCCAACATCTTGTTGGAACAGATGGACACTGTGGTTTAGTTTTTCTCCTTTAGAGTCCATTTAAAAAAGGATGCTCCAATGTTGTCCCTGATGCATTCTTCCGCACACCTTACCTTGAAGACCAACTATTGCGTGGAGACGGTTGCATGACTATAGCTGCAGCAAAATCATACTGGTCTAACCTGCCAACATCCTTAAAGGACATTGAAAAGGCTCAACAAGAGAATCACTTATGTCAAGACCGTGTCCCTAACCACTCATGAATAGATCAACATCAAGGACCGTTATGTCGCTGAGAGCGGCATCACCGAGGCCTCACCCTGGAGCCGGTCTGGGGCTTGAAGGCAAGCGCCTGTTGGCCGGGTCTTTGCCGGCTCGGCCCTAAACTGCAACGTGGGGTCACCTCTCAGCAGGCCAAAACACTCAGACATGCTCACAGTCCTACATGCATCTCCACCACACTGCAGGTACAGCACTCATGCATCACAAACCAAAATAAAACAATCGTAAATAAAAGGTTCCCCCCTTTTTTTCTGTCCTCTTTTTGCTTGTAAATACTTGCTTATCTTGCTCTTTCATGTCCCACCTTTTTCTAGTCTTTCACCTTCCACACATGGTGATCTTAGTTTTCTTTGGCAGAACTTTTATTCCCCCCTTCCTTTTTTTTTCCTCCAGGGATCAATAAAATATGGTTGAACCTCTGTTGCAAGACTAAAATGTGTACATATGGCTCTAAACTATTAATATATGCGCAAACAAAGAGAAGAATAAAAGGAATAATATGAATATTATATTAATATTATTAATATGATGTTGGACCATCCTTTGCAGCTGTAACAGTCTTCTGGGAAGGCTGTCTACAAGGAGTGTGTTTATGTGAATTTTGCCCCATAATAACACTCCTCAACCTTGTGAAGTGTTTTTATGGTCAAAAATTAACTATTAGATTGTTGCTCATTATAATTAAATATAAATCAAGGACTAAATTCAGTGATGACAGTTCCACTGGAATGAAACGCAATCAAATGAAGGTTTGACTAAGCACAAGGTGAGGATAACTCAAACACACTGACAGAAATGATGGTCATGTGGACATTTCACATCCAGTTCTCCATCCAGTTTTCCACATCAAAAGTTACCATGTAGGGCAGGGGTGTCGGACCCCGGTCCTTGAGGGCCCCTGTCCTGGTGCATGTACCATGTACCAGGACAGGGGTGTCGGACCCCGGTCCTTGAGGGCCCCTGTCCTGGTGCATGTACCATGTACCAAGGCAGGGGTGTCGGACCCCGGTCCTTGAGGGCCCCTGTCCTGCTTTTTTTAGCCATTATCCTGCTTCAGCACACCGTAAAGGACAGCAGCCCTCCAGGACTGGAGTCCAACACCTGTGATGTAGGTCCAGAAGCAATACCAGTAACGTCTGTAACTTCACAGCAGCTGCCGCAGACCCCATTAAGACTGAAACTACAAAAACACCATGGGCGGTGATCAGTTAGGTAGTTGTGCCTTGGTCCCTGCAGGTGAACTCCTACCTGCTGATGAAGGTCTACGTGTTGAAAGCTTTTTCAGGAGAACTTGTGAAGTATTTCCTGTTGAGGAAAAGCACATACATCTGAGATCGTGAAGTTTTAGATGTAATATTACTTGAATCAGCGGTGAGGTTGAAAAGTACCAACAAGTTGACCATTTCAAAGTTCTCTTCTTGATCATGTACATATCAGAATACACATTAAAAGGTTCAATATCAAAACAATTTTAAACCTTATTAATGTCAATCAGCAGGAAACAGTCATTTTACTTAGATCACGACTCAAAAACTCTGGGTCCGATATATCCCAGACTAAATCCTCTATTTTCTGTGTCCTGCACAGACTGTTCTGGCTCTACTTCGCTGCTCCCGGCTCACTCTGCTGTGTTTGGTTGCACTCATAAACCACTTAGACACATTAGTCAGTCCGAGTGCCACGATGACAGAGACAGTTGGAGGATGCTCCTTTTGGTTTGGCCTGGAACACCTCCTCAGGTGAGCAACCAGAAGGCATCCTAACCACATACCAGAATCAACCCCTCCTTGTCTCAATGTGGAGGTGCGGATTCATATCCCCGTTGCTTCATATTCAAGCTTGGCTGGGAACTGCCCCGCTGACAGCTGAAGATCCTGGTCTGAAGATGCCAAAAGGCCATCATCAGCAAAAAGCAGAGCTGAAATCCAGATGTTGTTACAGACTCCTCTGCCAGACATTCTCACTGAAACCCTTACTATACATCTGGCCTGAGCGGGTTCGGGAGGGATTCTCCCCCACCAACTGATCCAACTAACCATCAGGTGGTGGTCAGTTGACAGCTCAGCTCCACCGCAGTCTTAATGACACACTATTTAGTTAATAGTCAAACTACAGCCTAGCAGGTCCAGATGCAGTGTGCGTTTGTGGATCCTCGATGAAATCCAAACAACACCGTTCAAATTCATATCAGAGAAGTGTTCCTCCCAGTGGATCGTACTTTGGCCACATGAGCATGAGAGCCTTCCAGGGAATGGAGTCGCCTTTAGAAGCTCCCTCCAGCACTCCCTCCTAAAAGGCTCAGCACCCTGAACCTATTTAAAATATTTGTTAAACAGGCTAAGTCATTTCTTGACCTAAAAAAAACATTTGTATTACATCTGTGACTTGATATTTACACAAAATCAAAAAGATGACTGGGTGGAGTCCGGTCCACTGACCTGGGAAGAAGTAAAACTTCTTGACCAGACTACATCGGTCTTTGGTCGGCATCTGCATTTTTCCAGAAGGAAGAGAAACTTCAAAACGTTGCATGACCTGTGACATGACAGGAAGGAAACGATTGGGTTGATGAAACACAACATGTTCTGTTATTTATGCACATGGGACTTTTGTAAAGCTCGAGCATTTTGAGCTGAGACCGCCCCACCAGGTATTGATGGAAAGACGATGAAGCCTATGAAAAACAACAAACTGTCTTTTGACAGTGCTTGTTCAGAATCGATCACGATTAATGGGCTGATCGACCAGTTTTGTGGACCAACAGGTATCTTAACTAATACCATTATGAATACTATGATTAGTTAAAAAAAAACAAAAAAAAACATCCCAGCACAAAATCACCATCGGCTCACCAGGCAAGTGCCGGATATGCCCGATGGCCAGTCCAGCCGTGTTTCACACAGCGACTGTCCTGCAATAGACCACCTGGAGATCCCTTCTTTATTCTGCCTCCACTCTAGCTGTGCATTCACAGTGATCCCAGGAAGGAGGGAAGAGGAGTCGGCAGGCATTATCGAGCAGCGCTATGTAAGATGGCGTAACACTTGTGGGTGTGCAAAATGCTGTTCTGCCCATGCATCATGAGATGCAGCCCTGGGTGCAGGAGATGGAGCAGGTCCTGGACCCATGCTACCATGAAGAGAAACGGAATTTGCAGAGTGTTCCCCCCACAAAGTTGTCTAGCACAAAATTGAAATATTGCCAGACCGGTCTTCCTCTGGCAGTCCCACCGTTGTGGTCAACGACCACACAGTGTTGGTAAAGCCCCGCTTCCCGTGTTTTGCTACCTGACATTTTGTCAGAATCTTAATGGTGCCCTTAATGTCCCCTCCCTGTCTCGGGGTGTGGTTGAAGCCTTGTTTAAGGTGTGAGCTGAAGATCTTTCTCGCAGATCTTCCACTAGACTTTCTCAGAAAACCCTCATTTTACATCATACATCTGTCATAGATCCCCCTGAAACTGGGGTCAGCATACCCAGACCCAGGCCTTCAGCTGCCGCTCAAACCACTTGCAGCTGACCCATATAGCCCCTCCTGGGAGTGGTAAGCTCGTAAGGGGGATGAAATCATGTTGACTGTTTGAGTGGAGCCCAGATGGACCAGATATGACACAGTTCTTTGTCTATTGTTTTATGTTTGTAACTGTATTTCTTTGAAAAGGTTTACTTACTTTTCTGAACAGTTCTTCAATGTCATCCTGGTGGGATGAAACGTTGAACACTTCGACAGTATATTGGATAAAAAAACACCCTCGTCCAATTGATCTGTAAGACATCGTATCTGCAAGCACATGGATAAAAACAGCTTTCAGTGCTGGTGTTTGACTTGTGTGAGCGATTAGTTCCTGACAGATGGAGAACTTACAAGGGGTGGAGGCGATGAAACAGATGAAGTCCTTCTCTTTGTGTACCATCACATCTGTCTTAAAATCACGTTTCCTGACCATTGGTGAGTCTGTCTCCACATGTGCAACATCCCAAGGTGGAGATAGCGTGTCCTTAGTTAAGTGCACTGATCCAAGCTCAGCTATAACAAACAATATGTAGGTTTGTTCAGGAGTGTGTGACCGTACGTGGAAACACCTTCAGGTAAACTGTGTGCAGGAATCCTGATGAATCGAGACTTACCTCCACTGCAGGTCTGAATGAGGATGATCTTCGGTTTGTTCAACAATGCAGGACAATACTTCGAGCTTGAGCGCTGGTAAAGTTGGTCAATTTGGTAGGTTTCAGAATCAGATCCATAGAAAACCCCCATGTCCCCATGAGACATGACGACCACAAACACACTGTCTGTGTGGGGGAGTTTTGGATGTTTACTGAACTCAGAAAGAGCCTTATCAATTTCCTGAAGGAGCAAAACAAGTCAGGCACATTAGCTGGATCGTTTTATCCACCAACGGAAATCTGTCGCAACGTCAATACAGCACCGCATGTACTGAGAATCAAAACCCTGAACTCAGTGCGTTTACCTCTTGATGTTTTGTTTTCTAGATCTGTTCACCACTAGGCCACCCCTTACACAATCCATCCACACCAGACAGGTTTTATTAAAGGAAGACAACACACACAGCTTTATAAATATAGTTGCTACAAAACGATGCGTCTCTCAGGAGCTAATGAGCTCCAAGGTCCCGCCCCCATGGCCTAGCAATATGTCCCGCCCCCTCCCGCTGTAGGTTCCCAGGAGAGGATCTCTTTAGAACGGGAGAGAAAGAAAAGCGTAACTGAGAAAGACCGTTCCAAACGGGAAATTGGATGTAGAAAACAAACCATTAAAGGGATGCCATTCACAGGTTTGATGTCTTCGTCTTTGTTTTTGATTCTCAGCACACTGCATAAGGCACTGTATCCACTCTGTAAAATGTCTTAGGTCTCCAGAAATACCTCTGCAGATAAATCTCTGAATGTCAACACCTCGTATCCGAGATCAGTGAGCAGTTTTTGCATGGCCTCCTCATCTTGCTCAGCTCCACTTCTCCAAGAAAGTAAATGATTAAACTGCATATTGTTGATGATCAGGGCGACTCGGTTTGAAACAGACTGTTCAGTCACGGAGTAAATCTGAAAGACAAAAACAGATCAGATAAAGCTTATGTAGATAAATGCAACTACTGAAGATAAAACGGAAAAAAAATTTAAAAGGACATGCTGCTGTAACTGCAAACAGCTGAGAAGATTATGTCTTTATGCGACTTCATGCGACGCACATTTTTAACCCCAATGTCCCTGTCAACAAAATGTACTTTGGGGATGAGCTCCGACGAACATGCCTGCTCCTTCATGGATGCTGCACCTGGAAATCAAACACCAACATCAGATGACTTTCAGATGTGTCTTTGGGAGGATTTAGAGTAAAACTTGTACCGCTTGTTGTTTTAAAGGCTTGTAAGAAAACAAAGTCAACATGGTTGGATCTGCATGTGGAACTTATGTCCTGCTCACCTAACTGGCCATCATTAGTCTTCATCTTCTTCAGTATTAATTTCATCACCTCCATCGCGTTCGTTGGGGTGGTATACTTGTCAACCATCAAGTCCACCGTATCTGTGCGGCCTGCTGTCTCAAGGTAGCACTTTTTGATGGCTGAGAAACCATCCAGTAGATCTGGGTCCTCAAGGTACCATTTGAAAAGGTCCAGCTCCTTCTTTCCCAAATCCTGCAGCATTTCTAACATCTGGACCTTTACAGGCTTCTCCATCTTTGGTCTGGAAAACACCAACACATTTTCACTCAAGGAACAGAAGGAATCCATGTCAGAGTGTCACATCCTGTCACTTCCTCCATCTCTGCAGATCCTGTATTCTTACAGCAGTCGGACTTATATGATTGTACACAATTACGTTTTCCTGGAAATACCTACACAATACCTACTCATCTCATCCAGATCTACAAGCAGAAATGAGAAACTCCCAAGCCTGTGGTAGGGACAGTAAAGAGGTGCACAGATGTTAGATCTGCACATTAAATGCAGGGTATCCGTCAATGTAAATGGGGCAAGACACTGGTGTTCAGCCACCTGAGCAACTTCACAGATTCCCTTCTGGACCCCTTGCAGTTTGCCTACCAGGCAAACATGTCAGCAGACGATGCAGTTAGTAAGGGCTCACAATACATCCTGCAGCATCTTCACTCCTCAGGGACGTACGCCAGGATTCCGTTTGTGGATTTCAGCTCAGTGTTCAACACCATCATCCCTACACTTCCCCACCAGGGCTCACCCAACTCATTGTGCTTGGCTCCTCCTGTCAGGGGATCAGCTGCTTCCTGACTGACAGGAGGTTGCAGGTGAGGTTGGGGATTATTACCTCCAAAAGTTTATTGTAATTCTGAAATCCAAATGTTGCATAACGTAAATGGCAACTTTTTATGCTGAAACTAAATTTAGCTTCAATTGTCCAACTAAACATGAGCATTACACTGTCCAAATAACGAAACCTCTTTGATTTGTCTCGCTTAAGAAATTAGGTTCATTTCTGCAAATAATGCTTTGGTGATGTGAATGCTGAGCTTGGACATGCAGAAGAGTCATGGACAGTTAGAGAAGACCATCTCAGCCCTGAGCTTTGCTCTGACTCTAGCGTTCTCCACGCATAGCAGATTCAGACGGAGGATCTCCCTCCTCTCTGTCCTCACTCTGGTCCATTATTTCACATGCACATCAGCTCACACACACACTTCATCTGCCAAGGAAACATGTGTCATTGGTGTAGAAAGATCAGCTGCTCCTCCATTTATCGGTTTGTAAATTCTGTGTCATATCAGACGTCCCTTGAATGCAGGCAGACAGCATGGTGATGTAGAGGAGGTTGTCATCAGCTGCTGTACTTCTGTCTGACCACTAGATGGAGACAAAGAACTGCACCACAGAACAAAGATCACATAAAACACCTATACTAAATATTCCTCCAATTGACTGTTGACTTTGCATCTGGATGCATTTCATGTTCAATACATTTATACAAATGGTGCCTTCAACTTCCCTCGGGAGATCAGGAGGAGAGAAAAGTCCAGACACAGTCAAATTCAACATTTATCTTCCACTGACTGAAACACGGTAACGGTGCTGACATTTACAAATATCAATGAAGCAAGAGATGCAGATCAGACACTTGATCTCAGGATCACAGGGGCACAGAACGCTGAAGCCACATTTAAGACGTCTGTATTTTATTTTGAAGGGCTTCTCGGGAAAGGGTCTTAAGCTGATGTCTGGCCTTAACACGACCAAGAAAGACGACTCTGTGCATTATAATAAATCATCAAGTAATCGATAATCCTCCCTGGGACTGTCGGTGCAAAACCAAAACGTAAATCATCTCTCCTGGAAGTGGGAGGACGTATCACAGGCCGGACACACCGAGCTGAAACCTGTAAAACCGACTGGACTTCCCTTCCTACGAGACAGAAAGCTCTTCTACCCCTGAACATGGGAGGAACCTGGACTGGGACCAGGACTGGACAAATGTGAATGGGAAAGTTAACAACAAACCTCCACAACAACTGTGTGAAACTGCAGAACAGATTGGCTCCACTATCGAAGGACCCTGGATCTCCATCTGACGACCATCATCCCATTGCAGCAAAGTAAGGACGGACAACCTGTCAAAAAGTAAAAGACCACAGGGAAGCATTCAGCAGGTTTTTGGATCTGAATAAATGGTTTATATCTGCATGTGCTGACACTCAGTGCAGTTTATCAACAATTTTAATATTTTTAGGGAACGCAGACATCTGTTTAACAAATGGATTTTGACAAGTCAGGGGTGAAACTGTTCATCTCCAACACATTTTATTTCCTACGTCATCCATCTGTGGTTGGTGCAGAGGCTGAGATAAACGAGGAGTTATCTCATAGAGAGGAACAAACAAAGGCCAGTGTCTAACTGAAGTAGTGAGATCTTTGACCAGGTCTTCTCTGTAACACCTGACCTGTCCGGGGTTCAGTCAACAGCTTCAATGTTAAAATGTTAAATGTTCTGGACACTACTGCTCCCATTACGGTGGAGGTATCTCTGGAAGGAGGACGTCTCCATGGAGAAACTCCACTGATGAAAAATGGAAAAAAGAGAGTTGGAAAGCTGAGCGCAGATGGAGGAAAACAAATGTCCAGGTTCATTATATCTATAAAGAGAAACTTCACTCTTATAATTTACTACTGAGGACGTCCTGCAGGAAGTCCTGCTTCTCTGACATCATCACCAAAAACCGTCTTATTTCCTACAGCTGACAGACTAACAAACCCTCCTGAAACTGGACTTCAGTCCACCAGGACCTGCAACCACTTTGACAAATTCCAAAATATGAGACCAGCAGTTGGAACGTCAGCAGCAGGTTAGAGATGTGAACCGTGTCCACCAAAAACCAGTTTAGACACCACGACACAGTTTCACCCCGTTAACAGCAAAGACCTGGAGGTCATCTGACTTCAACTGAACTCCTCCTCTTGATGTTCAGACATCCTGCCAACAGGTTTGTTCAAAAATCTCAGATTTTTAAGTAAGATAATTTTAAATGTTTTATTAGCTGTGTATAAAGTCCTAAATGTGTTTGATGTTTTTCACATAGTTTTAGTCTTCTGGTCTTTAATCATTTTTGTCTTTAACTACAACCATTAAAGACCATTAAACCGGATTAAAGCTTACAGTTAAATCAGAAGTGAACTTTTTATTCAAACAGAACTGAACAAACATAACCAACAAGAATATTTCCAAAACAAGTTAAAGAGTGAAACAAACAAACCCGCGTCTTCTTCAAAAACCGTCCAACGTGTTGACGAAAACAGAAGAAAACTAAATAAAACTGAAGACAAACTACTTCCTGGACATAAGTTAGAGGAGCGCCACCAGAGACTGAGGAGGAAGTGTGGGAGGAGATAGCGGAATTCCAAAATAAGAGTGAGATTTACCACAACCTTTTTTTACAGAATGTTCCTAATTTCCGTCATCACGTTCCAATTTTTTAAAATTATTTTATCAAACACAAAAACAAAATAAAAGCTTTAAGTTTGTCACTCGGCTTTACAGATAAAGGTGGAGCTGGTGGTATGACACTTCTGGGCAGCAGTAAAGACGCCCGCCGCGCTGCCATTCCATCAAGGGGGTTGGTAGCTTCTCTCAGTAAGTCTGTGATGCTTTAAGTCTCAGACATTTTACAATATTCACATCTGAAACATCTAGTAAAAGTCCAAGTCCGCCTGGAGTTCTGCTACGTCTTGTTCTACCTCTTCGTTGATGTTTTTTCTTTATGGGTTTTCTGTTTTCTTCTGGATGTTCTGTCCCTCGTGAGTTCACGACTGGACAAACCCACTTCTAAAACCGCACACCTTCATTTGAATATAAGAACAATGAAATAAAAAGGGTCCTGACACAAAAGTGGCAATGCAAAATAAAAGTGTCATGAAACATGTGGACGTTTACAAAATAAAAGTGTCATGAAACATGTGGACGTGGCTTTACAAAATAAAAGTGCTGCTAATAAAAAGTTTTTACAAAATAAAATATAATATATAAAATATAAATACACCATTATGAAATAAAAGTGTTATGAAATAAATAATTGTACTAATATGAAATAATTGGTCATAAAATAAATAAGTTGTCATTAAAAAAAGAAAACAATTCATTCATTCATTCAATTATGTATGTGTTTGTCATCTTTATTTAATATTTATTAAGATTTTTGGTACTATTTAATTTAATATTTAATATTATAAGTATTTTTTATTTATTTTTGAATGAAAGGAACATACAAATTAAAGTGGCAATGTAAAATAAAAGTCTCACTGATAATAAATACATCATCATTAAATAAAAGTAATTAAATAAATAGAACATTATGAAAAAATAAATGATTTAATAATGTATATTGTGTTTATTTCAGTATCCCATTTATTTATTTACTGGAACATTTGATAATTCGAGTATTTCTTTCTTTGTTTAATTCTGAGTTAAATACGTCTGAGCTGTAAGGGGAACAGTTGCTTCATTTACTTACAAGCAGCAAACCTTATTTTGAAAAATCCCAAGCGGAAAAAGTATTGGCCGCGCGTCGCAGTCGCCCTCTAGAAGAAATAAACAAAACAAACACAACAAAAGCCACTCGGAGCAGAGTTCGCAGTACTAAGATGCCTTTTATCGACCTGCAGACTAATTTAGCGGCCGGCTCGTTCTCGGAGGACTTTGTGAAGAGGCTGTGCTCGTGCGCGGCCGCGACTCTGGGTAAACCGGAGGAGGTGAGTGACCGCGTCCGCGTCCGCGCGCCTGCCTCTCACGGGCAGAGCAGCTCCACGTGCACCGGGCCGCAGCCGCCACAGCGGCGGTAACGTCGGATATGAACCTCATCAGACCTGGTGCACACAAATGTGGACGTCGTGAGTCCGAATCATAATACTTTGATTTCTTAACGGGGGCCCGCAGCAGCGAGAAAAGAGATTTACGTCGGGTCTTGGCCCGTTAAACATTGAACAAATGAAATGACAGCAACCATCCAACGCCGAGCAGCCAAGATCGCTGCTCAGAGGTCAGAGGAAGGAACAGTGGACTTTGATACCGGCGAGAGGCGGTTCAAGGTCCGGCTTTGAGTGTGAAGCCCTGTTTGTCTCTGCTTAGTCTGCGATATTCAAGGTTGACGTTCCCGGTCTTTGCCGTGTCTTTCAGAGGATGAATGTGGTGGTGAAGCCCGGCCTGCCGATGCTGATCGCTGGTTCTTGCGCTCCGTGTGTGATGCTGTCGGTGTCGGCGATCTCTGTGACCGACACCGCTGACAAAAACAAAGAACACAGTGCCAAGATCTTTGACTTTCTCACCAGGGAACTGGGTCTGACTGAAGATAGGTGAGTCTTGATAAGTTCATAACTGTTTTCTCCCAGTTCTGCGTGTCTTCTGGGCTGTGATGAGACTGGGCTGACTGCTGGAGGCTGTGACTGACCCACTGACTGTGCTTTGCAGGATTGTTATTCAGTTCCACGCGCTGCAGCCTCACCAAGTCGGGAAGAAGGGAACCGTCATGAGCTTCATGTGAAGAACGCATCTTCCTGCTGTCTCGTCTGTAGATGAAGAAGACACCTGTGCATGAGCATCAATGAAGTAGAAGTTAATGTTTATGTCCTGTTTACTGCCCAAAATAAAAATAGTTTCTGAAAGATTGAAAGAGCCACAACTTACGTTTGTGAAGCCGCGTCCTGCTGATCGTGATAGAACCACATACACAAAGGCTGATTTCTTTCTATCCTTCTTTTTTCTTTGAAACATTCATATCTCAAGTACTCCGACGTCCATGAGACGCCCTCTCAAGGCGACGAGCTGCGGGATCTCCGCTATTCTCAGCCTCCTGGCGGCAGATCGGTGCGGCGCCGACTTGACACGTGTTTCAGAAGTGCAGCCGCTAACAGACGAAGCACAGCTGAGAGACTGTTCCAACACCGAGACGGTTTCAGAACCGATGATGAGAAGAGAGAAGTAGGCGAGAGACATGACCGACTCCAGGATCCAGGTCACCAGGATTTACTGGTGCATCTGTTTCAGTCTGTCTCCGTTCTGTCCGATCCAGAGTCAAACCCAGATGGGGTACGGGCCTAAACCCTGAGGGGGTACGGTCCTAAACCCTGAGGGGGTACGAGCCTAAACCCTGAGGGGGTACGGTCCTAAACCCTGAGGGGGTACGGTCCTAAACCCTGAGGGGGTACGGGCCTAAACCCTGAGGTGGTACGGTCCTAAACCCTGAGGGGGTACGGGCCTAAACCCTGAGGGGGTACGAACCTAAACCCTGAGAAGGTACGAGCCTAAACCCTGAGGGGGTACGAGCCTAAACCCTGAGGGTGTACGGTCATAAACCCTGAGGGGGTACGGTCCTAAACCCTGAAGGGGTACGGGCCTAAACCCTGAGGGGGTACGGTCCTAAACCCTGAGGGGGTACGGTCCTAAACCCAGATGGGGTACGGGCCTAAACCCAGATGGGGTACGGGCCTAAACCCAGATGGGGTACGGGCCTAAACCCACAATAAATCTTTTCCTTTCCTCTCTCTGTTCTTCATTCTCTCTTTCTTTCTCCACCGAGAAACCGTACCCTGGTCCTCACTAGTATGCTTGCTGTGCCTATCAAGGGGGGCTGAGACTGCTGGCCTCTCTGCCACCCATGTTCCTTCTCCCGGCTGGGACCCTGGTGGTCAGTAGAGGAAGCGCAGGTCTGGATCCAGACCCTGGTGGTCAGTAGAGGAAGCGCAGGTCTGTATCCAGACCCTGGTGGCCAGTAGAGGAAGCGCAGGTCTGGATTCAGACCCTGATGGCGAGTAGAGGAAACGCAGGTCTGGATTCAGGCCCTGAGAGCGAGTAGAGGAAACGCAGGTCTGAATTCAGGCCCTGGTGGTCAGTATAGGAAGTGCAGGACTGGATCCGGACCCTGGTGGTCAGTAGAGGAAACGCAGGTCTGTATCCGGACCCTGGTGGTCAGTAGAGGAAGCGCAGGTCTGTATCCGGACCCTGGTGGTCAGTAGAGGAAGAGCAGGTCTGGATCCAGACCCTGGTGGTCAGTAGAGGAAACGCAGGTCTGGATCCAGACCCTAGCGTTGAGTAGAGGAAGCGCAGGTCTGGATCCGGACCCTGGTGGTCAGTAGAGGAAGCGCAGGTCTGTATCCAGACCCTGGTGATCAGTAGAGGAAGCGCAGCTCTGAATCCAGACCCTGGTGGTCAGTAGAGGAAGCGCAGGTCTGGATCCGGACCCTAGCGTTCAGTAGAGGAAGCGCAGGTCTGGATCCGGACCCTGGTGGTCAGTAGAGGAAGCGCAAGTCTGTATCCGGACCCTGGTGGCCAGTAGAGGTAGCGCAGGTCTGGATTCAGACCCTGATGGCGAGTAGAGGAAACGCAGGTCTGGATTCAGGCCCTGAGAGCGAGTAGAGGAAACGCAGGTCTGAATTCAGACCCTGGTGGTCAGTATAGAAAGTGCAGGTCTGGATCCGGACCCTGGTGATCAGTGGAGGAAACGCAGGTCTGGATCCGGACCCTGGTGATCAGTGGAGGAAGCGCAGGTCTGGATCCAGACCCTGGTGATCAGTAGTGGAAGCGCAGCTCTGTTTCCGGACCCTGGTGGTCAGTAGAGGAAGCGCAGGTCTGGATCCAGACCCTGGTGGCCAGTAGAGGAAGCGCAGGTCTGGATTCAGACCCTGATGGCGAGTAGAGGAAAAGCAGGTCTGGATTCAGGCCCTGAGAGCGAGTAGAGGAAACGCAGGTCTGAATTCAGGCCCTGGTGGTCAGTATAGGAAGTGCAGGTCTAGATCCGGACCCTGGCACCGGGCCGCAGCCGCCACAGCGGCGGTAACGTCGGATATGAACCTCATCAGACCTGGTGCACACAAATGTGGACGTCGTGAGTCCGAATCATAATACTTTGATTTCTTAACGGGGGCCCGCAGCAGCGAGAAAAGAGATTTACGTCGGGTCTTGGCCCGTTAAACATTGAACAAATGAAATGACAGCAACCATCCAACGCCGAGCAGCCAAGATCGCTGCTCAGAGGTCAGAGGAAGGAACAGTGGACTTTGATACCGGCGAGAGGCGGTTCAAGGTCCGGCTGTGAGTGTGAAGCCCTGTTTGTCTCTGCTTAGTCTGCGATATTCAAGGTTGACGTTCCCGGTCTTTGCCGTGTCTTTCAGAGGATGAATGTGGTGGTGAAGCCCGGCCTGCCGATGCTGATCGCTGGTTCTTGCGCTCCGTGTGTGATGCTGTCGGTGTCGGCGATCTCTGTGACCGACACCGCTGACAAAAACAAAGAACACAGTGCCAAGATCTTTGACTTTCTCACCAGGGAACTGGGTCTGACTGAAGATAGGTGAGTCTTGATAAGTTCATAACTGTTTTCTCCCAGTTCTGCGTGTCTTCTGGGCTGTGATGAGACTGGGCTGACTGCTGGAGGCTCTGACTGTCCCACTGACTGTGCTTTGCAGGATTGTTATTCAGTTCCACGCGCTGCAGCCTCACCAAGTCGGGAAGAAGGGAACCGTCATGAGCTTCATGTGAAGAACGCATCTTCCTGCTGTCTCGTCTGTAGATGAAGAAGACACCTGTGCATGAGCATCAATGAAGTAGAAGTTAATGTTTATGTCCTGTTTACTGCCCAAAATAAAAATAGTTTCTGAAAGATTGAAAGAGCCACAACTTACGTTTGTGAAGCCGCGTCCTGCTGATCGTGATAGAACCACATACACAAAGGCTGATTTCTTTCTATCCTTCTTTTTTCTTTGAAACATTCATATCTCAAGTACTCCGACGTCCATGAGATGATCTCAAGGCGACGAGCTGCGGGATCTCCGCTATTCTCAAACCCTGAGGGGGTACGGTCCTAAACCCTGAGGGGGTACGGTCCTAAACCCAGATGGGGTACGGGCCTAAACCCAGATGGGGTACGGGCCTAAACCCAGATGGGGTACGGGCCTAAACCCACAATAAATCTTTTCCTTTCCTCTCTCTGTTCTTCATTCTCTCTTTCTTTCTCCACCGAGAAACCGTACCCTGGTCCTCACTAGTATGCTTGCTGTGCCTATCAAGGGGGGCTGAGACTGCTGGCCTCTCTGCCACCCATGTTCCTTCTCCCGGCTGGGACCCTGGTGGTCAGTAGAGGAAGCGCAGGTCTGGATCCAGACCCTGGTGGTCAGTAGAGGAAGCGCAGGTCTGTATCCGGACCCTGGTGGTCAGTAGAGGAAGCGCAGGTCTGGATCCAGACCCTGGTGGTCAGTAGAGGAAGCGCAGGTCTGGATCCGGACCCTGGTGGTCAGTAGAGGAAGCGCAGGTCTGGATCCAGACCCTGGTGGTCAGTAGAGGAAAGCGCAGGTCTGGATCCGGACCCTGGTGGTCAGTAGAGGAAGCGCAGGTCTGGATCCAGACCCTGGTGGTCAGTAGAGGAAGCGCAGGTCTGGATCCGGACCCTGGTGGTCAGTAGAGGAAGCGCAGGTCTGTATCCGGACCCTGGTGGTCAGTAGAGGAAGCGCAGGTCTGGATCCAGACCCTGGTGGTCAGTAGAGGAAGCGCAGGTCTGGATCCAGACCCTGGTGGTCAGTAGAGGAAGCGCAGGTCTGGATCCAGACCCTGGTGGTCAGTAGAGGAAGCGCAGGTCTGGATCCAGACCCTGGTGGTCAGTAGAGGAAGCGCAGGTCTGTATCCAGACCCTGGTGATCAGTAGAGGAAGCGCAGCTCTGAATCCAGACCCTGGTGGTCAGTAGAGGAAGCGCAGGTCTGGATCCAGACCCTAGCGTTCAGTAGAGGAAGCGCAGGTCTGTATCTGGACCCTGGTGGTCAGTAGAGGAAGCGCAAGTCTGTATCCGGACCCTGGTGGCCAGTAGAGGTAGCGCAGGTCTGGATTCAGACCCTGATGGCGAGTAGAGGAAACGCAGGTCTGGATTCAGGCCCTGAGAGCGAGTAGAGGAAACGCAGGTCTGAATTCAGACCCTGGTGGTCAGTATAGAAAGTGCAGGTCTGGATCCGGACCCTGGTGATCAGTGGAGGAAACGCAGGTCTGGATCCGGACCCTGGTGATCAGTGGAGGAAGCGCAGGTCTGGATCCAGACCCTGGTGATCAGTAGTGGAAGCGCAGCTCTGTTTCCGGACCCTGGTGGTCAGTAGAGGAAGCGCAGGTCTGGATCCAGACCCTGGTGGCCAGTAGAGGAAGCGCAGGTCTGGATTCAGACCCTGATGGCGAGTAGAGGAAAAGCAGGTCTGGATCAGGACCCTGGTGAGTCAGTAGAGGAAACGCAGGTCTGAATCCAGACCCTGGTGGTCAGTAGAGGAAGCGCAGGTCTGGATCCGGACCCTGGTGATCAGTGGAGGAAGCGCAGGTCTGGATCCAGACCCTGGTGGTCAGTAGAGGAAGCGCAGGTCTGGATGTAGACCCTAGCACTCAGTAGAGGAAGTGGGTGTCGGGATCCGGACCCTGGTGGTCAGTAGAGGAAGCGCAGGTCTGGATCCGGACCCTGGTGGTCAGTAGAGGAAACGCAGGTTTGGATCCAGACCCTGGTAGTCAGTAGAGGAAGCGCAGGTCTGGATCCGGACCCTGGTGATCAGTGGAGGAAGCGGGCCTCTGGATCCAGATCCTGGTGGTCAGTATAGGAAGCGCAGGTCTGGATCCGGATCCTGGTGATCAGTAGAGGAAGCGGGCGTCGGGATCCGGACCCTGGTGGTCAGTAGACGAAGTGCTGCTCTGAATCCAGACCCTGGTGGTCAGTAGAGGAAGCGCAGGTCTGGATCCAGACCCTAGCGTTCAGTAGAGGAAGCGCAGGTCTGGATCCAGACCCTAGCGTTCAGTAGAGGAAGCGCAGGTCTGGATCCAGACCCTAGCGCTCAGTAGAGGAAGCGCAGGTCTGGATCCGGACCCTGGTGGTCAGTAGAGGAAGCGCAGGTCTGGATCCGGACCCTGGTGATCAGTGGAGGAAGCGGGCGTCTGCATCCAGATCCTGGTGGTCAGTATAGGAAGCGCAGGTCTGGATCCGGACCCTGGTGGTCAGTAGAGGAAACGCAGGTCTGTATCCGGACCCTGGTGGTCAGTAGAGGAAGCGCAGGTCTGTATCCGGACCCTGGTGGTCAGTAGAGGAAACGCAGGTCTGGATCCAGTCCCTGGTGGTCAGTAGAGGAAGCGCAAGTCTGGATCCGGACCCTGGTGGTCAGTAGAGGAAGCGGGCATCGGGATCCGGACCCTGGTGGTCAGTAGAGGAAGCGCAGCTCTGCATCCAGACTCTGGTGGTCAGTAGAGGAAGCGCAGGACTGGATCCGGACCCTGGTGGTCAGTAGAGGAAGCGCAGGTCTGAATCCAGACCCTGGTGGTCAGTAGAGGAAGCGCAGGTCTGGATCCAGACCCTGGTGGTCAGTAGAGGAAGCGCAGGTCTGGATCCAGACCCTGGTGGTCAGTAGAGGAAGCGCAGGTCTGGATCCAGACCCTGGTGGTCAGTAGAGGAAGCGCAGGTCTGGATCCAGACCCTGGTGGTCAGTAGAGGAAGCGCAGGTCTGGATCCGGACCCTGGTGGTCAGTAGAGGAAGCGCAGGTCTGAATCCAGACCCTGGTGGTCAGTAGAGGAAGCGCAGGTCTGGATCCAGACCCTGGTGGTCAGTAGAGGAAGCGCAGGTCCTGATCCGGACCCTGGTGATCAGTAGAGGAAGCGCAGGTCTGGATCCAGACCCTGGTGGTCAGTAGAGGAAGCGCAGGTCTGGATCCAGACCCTGGTGGTCAGTAGAGGAAGCGCAGGTCTGGATCCAGACCCTGGTGGTCAGTAGAGGAAGCGCAGGTCTGATCCAGACCCTGGTGGTCAGTAGAGGAAGCGCAGGTCTGGATCCAGACCCTGGTGGTCAGTAGAGGAAGCGCAGGTCTGGATCCAGACCCTGGTGGTCAGTAGAGGAAGCGCAGGTCTGGATCCAGACCCTGGTGGTCAGTAGAGGAAGCGCAGGTCTGGATCCAGACCCTGGTGGTCAGTAGAGGAAGCGCAGGTCTGGATCCAGACCCTGGTGATCAGTAGAGGAAGCGCAGGTCTGAATCCAGACCCTGGTGGTCAGTAGAGGAAGCGCAGGTCTGGATCCGGACCCTGGTGGTCAGTAGAGGAAGCGCAGGTCTGGATCCAGACCCTGGTGGTCAGTAGAGGAAGCGCAGGTCTGGATCCGGACCCTGGTGGTCAGTAGAGGAAGCGCAGGTCTGGATCCGGACCCTGGTGGTCAGTAGAGGAAGCGCATGTCTGTATCCGGACCCTGGTGGTCAGTAGAGGAAGCACAGGTCTGGATCCGGACCCTGGTGATCAGTGGAGGAAGCGGGCGTCAGGATCCAGGTCCTGGTGGTCAGTATAGGAAGCGCAGGTCTGGATCCGGACCCTAGTGGTCAGTAGAGGAAGCGGGCGTCGGGATCCGGACCCTGGTGGTCAGTAGAGGAAGCGCAGCTCTGAATCCAGACCCTGGTGGTCAGTAGAGAAAACGCAGGTCTGTATCCGGACCCTGGTGGTCAGTAGAGGAAGCGCAGGTCTGTATCCGGACCCTGGTGTCCGTAGAGGAAACGCAGGTCTGTATCCAGAACCTGGTGGCCAGTAGAGGTAGCGCAGGTCGAGATCCCGACCTTGGTGGTCAGTAGAGGAAGCGCATGTCTTTATTCAGACCCTGGTGGTCAGTAGAGGAAGCGCAGATCTGGATGTAGACCCTAGCGTTCAGTAGAGGAAGTGGGTGTCGGGATCCGGACCCTGGTGATCAGTGGAGGAAGCGCAGGTCTGGATCCGGACCCTGGTGATCAGTGGAGGAAGCGGGCGTCTGCATCCAGATCCTGGTGGTCAGTATAGGAAGCGCAGGTCTGGATCCGGACCCTGATGGTCAGTAGATGAAGCGGGCGTCGGGATCCGGACCCTGGTGGTCAGTAGAGAAAGCGCAGGTCTGAATCCAGACCCTGGTGGTCAGTAGAGGAAGCGCAGGTCTGGATCCAGACCCTGGTGATCAGTAGAGGAAGCGCAGCTCTGAATCCAGACCCTGGTGGTCAGTAGAGGAAGCGCAGGTCTGGATCCAGACCCTAGTGGTCAGTAGAGGAAGCGCAGGTCTGGATCCAGACCCTGGTGATCAGTGGAGGAAACGCAGGTCTGCATCCAGACCCTGGTGATCAGTAGAGGAAGCGCAACTCTGAATCCAGACCCTGGTGGTCAGTAGAGGAAGCGCAGGTCTGGATCCAGACCCTGGTGGTCAGTAGAGGAAGCGCAGGTCTGGATGTAGACCGTAGCGTTCAGTAGAGGAAGCGCAGGTCTGGATCCAGACCCTGGTGGTCAGTAGAGGAAGCGCAGGTCTGGATCCAGACCCTAGCGTTCAGTAGAGGAAGCGCAGGTCTGGATCCAGACCCTGGTGTTCAGTAGAGGAAGCGCAGGTCTGGATCCAGACCCTGGTGGTCAGTAGAGGAAGCGCAGGTCTGGATCCAGACCCTGGTGTACAGTAGAGGAAGCGCAGGTCTGATCCAGACCCTGGTGGTCAGTAGAGGAAGCGCAGGTCTGTATCCGGACCCTGTGTCAGTAGAGGAAGCGCAGGTCTGGATCCGGACCCTGGGGTCAGTAGAGGAAGCGCAGGTCTGGATCCAGGACCCTGGTGGTCAGTAGAGGAAGCGCAGGTCTGGATCCGGACCCTGGTGATCAGTGGAGGAGGCGAGCATCTGGATCCAGATCCTGGTGGTCAGTATAGGAAGCGCAGGTCTGGATCGGGACCCTGGTGATCAGTAGAGGAAGCGCAGGTCTGTATCCAGACCCTGGTGATCAGTAGAGGAAGCGCAGCTCTGAATCCAGACCCTGGTGGTCAGTAGAGGAAGCGCAAGTCTGGATCCAGACCCTGGTGGTCAGTAGAGGAAGCGCAGGTCTGGATCCAGACCCTAGCGTTCAGTAGAGGAAGCGCAGGTCTGGATCCGGACCCTGGTGGTCAGTAGAGGAAGCGCAGGTCTGGATCCGGACCCTGGTGATCAGTGGAGGAAGCGGGCGTCTGCATCCAGATCCTGGTGGTCAGTATAGGAAGCGCAGGTCTGGATCCGGACCCTGGTGGTCAGTAGAGGAAACGCAGGTCTGTATCCGGACCCTGGTGGTCAGTAGAGGAAGCGCAGGTCTGTATCCGGACCCTGGTGGTCAGTAGAGGAAACGCAGGTCTGGATCCAGACCCTGGTGGTCAGTAGAGGAAGCACAGGTCTGGATCCGGACCCTGGTGATCAGTGGAGGAGGCGGGCATCTGGATCCAGATCCTGGTGGTCAGTATAGGAAGCGCAGGTCTGGATCGGGACCCTGGTGGTCAGTAGAGGAAGCGGGCCTCGGGATCCGGAACCTGGTGGTCAGTAGAGGAAGCGCAGCTCTGAATCCAGACCCTGGTGGTCAGTAGAGGAAGCGCAGGTCTGGATCCAGACCCTGGTGGTCAGTAGAGGAAGCGCAGGTCTGGATCCAGACCCTGGTGATCAGTAGAGGAAGCGCAGCTCTGAATCCAGACCCTGGTGGTCAGTAGAGGAAGCGCAGGTCTGGATCCAGACCCTGTTGGTCAGTAGAGGAAGCGCAGGTCTGGATCCAGACCCTGGTGGTCAGTAGAGGAAGCGCAGGTCTGAATTCAGACCCTGGTGGTCAGTATAGGAAGTGCAGGTCTGGATCCGGACCCTGGTGATCAGTGGAGGAAGCGCAGGTCTGGATCCAGACCCTGGTGGTCAGTAGAAGAACTTCAGGTCTGGATCCAGACCCGGGTGGTCAGTATAGGAAGCGCAGGTCTGGATCCGGACCCTGGTGATCAGTGGAGGAAGCGGGCGTCTGGATCCAGATCCTGGTGGTCAGTAGAGGAAGCGCAGGTCTGGATCCGGACCCTGGTGATCAGTGGAGGAAGCGGGCGTCTGGATCCGCATCCTGGTGGTCAGTATAGGAAGCGCAGGTCTTGATCCAGACCCTGGTTTTCAGTAGAGGAATCGGGCGTCGGGATCCGGACCCTGGTGGTCAGTAGAGGAAGCGCAGCTCTGAATCCAGACCCTGGTGGTCAGTAGAGGAAGCGCAGGTCTGGATCCAGACCCTAGTGGTCAGTAGAGGAAGCGCAGGTCTGGATCCAGACCCTGGTGATCAGTGGAGGAAGCGCAGGTCTGCATCCAGACCCTGGTGATCAGTAGAGGAAGCGCAGCTCTGAATCCAGACCCTGGTGGTCAGTAGAGGAAGCGCAGGTCTGGATCCAGACCCTGGTGGTCAGTAGAGGAAGCGCAGGTCTGGATCCAGACCCTGGTGATCAGTAGAGGAAGCGGGCGTCTGGATCCAGATCCTGGTGGTCAGTAGAGGAAGCGCAAGTCTGGATCCAGACCCTGGTGATCAGTGCAGGAAACGCAGGTCTGCATCCAGACCCTGGTGATCAGTAGAGGAAGCACAACTCTGAATCCAGACCCTGGTGGTCAGTAGACGAAGCGCAGGTCTGGATCCAGACCCTGGTGGTCAGTAGAGGAAGCGCAGGTCTGGATCCAGACCCTGGTGATCAGTAGAGGAAGCGCAGCTCTGAATCCAGACCCTGGTGGTCAGTAGAGGAAGCGCAAGTCTGGATCCAGACCCTGGTGGTCAGTAGAGGAAGCGCAGGTCTGGATCCAGACCCTGGTGGTCAGTAGAGGAAGCGCAGGTCTGGATCCAGACCCTAGCGGTCAGTAGAGGAAGCGCAGGTCTGGATCCAGACCCTAGCGTTCAGTAGAGGAAGCGCAGGTCTGAATCCAGACCCTAGCGTTCAGTAGAGGAAGCGCAGGTCTGGATCCAGACCCTAGCGTTCAGTAGAGGAAGCGCAGGTCTGGATCCAGACCCTAGCGTTCAGTAGAGGAAGCGCAGGTCTGAATCCAGACCCTGGAGTTCAGTAGAGGAAGCGCAGGTCTGGATCCAGACCCTGGTGTCAGTAGAGGAAGCGCAGGTCTGGATCCAGACCCTAGCGTTCAGTAGAGGAAGCGCAGGTCTGGATCCGGACCCTGGTGGTCAGTAGAGGAAGCGCAGGTCTGTATCCGGACCCTGGTGGTCAGTAGAGGAAGCGCAGGTCTGTATCCGGACCCTGGTGGTCAGTAGAGGAAGCGCAGGTCTGTATCCGGACCCTGGTGGTCAGTAGAGGAAGCGCAGGTCTGGATCCAGACCCTGGTGGTCAGTAGAGGAAGCGCAGGTCTGGATCCAGACCCTGGTGGCCAGTAGAGGAAGCGCAGGTCTGAATTCAGACCCTGGTGGTCAGTATAGGAAGTGCAGGTCTGGATCCGGACCCTGGTGATCAGTGGAGGAAGCGCAGGTCTGGATCCAGACCCTGGTGGTCAGTAGAAGAACTTCAGGTCTGGATCCAGACCCGGGTGGTCAGTATAGGAAGCGCAGGTCTGGATCCGGACCCTGGTGATCAGTGGAGGAAGCGGGCGTCTGGATCCAGATCCTGGTGGTCAGTATAGGAAGCGCAGGTCTGGATCCGGACCCTGGTGGTCAGTGGAGGAAGCGGGCGTCGGGATCCGGACCCTGGTGGTCAGTAGAGGAAGCGCAGCTCTTGAATCCAGACCCTGGTGGTCAGTAGAGGAAGCGCAGGTCTGGATCCAGACCCTGGTGATCAGTGGAGGAAGCGCAGCTCTGAATCCAGACCCTGGTGGTCAGTAGAGGAAGGGCAGGTCTGGATCCAGACCCTAGTGGTCAGTAGAGGAAGCGCAGGTCTGGATCCAGACCCTGGTGATCAGTAGAGGAAACGCAGGTCTGCATCCAGACCCTGGTGATCAGTAGAGGAAGCGCAACTCTGAATCCAGACCCTGGTGGTCAGTAGAGGAAGCGCAGGTCTGGATCCAGACCCTGGTGGTCAGTAGAGGAAGCGCAGGTCTGGATCCAGACCCTGGTGATCAGTAGAGGAAGCGCAGCTCTGAATCCAGACCCTGGTGGTCAGTAGAGGAAGCGCAAGTCTGGATCCAGACCCTGGTGGTCAGTAGAGGAAGCGCAGGTCTGGATCCAGACCCTGTTGGCCAGTAGAGGAAGCGCAGGTCTGGATCCAGACCCTGGTGGCCAGTAGAGGAAGTGCAGGTCTGGATCCGGACCCTGGTGATCAGTGGATGAAGCGCAGGTATGGATCCAGACCCTGGTGGTCAGTAGAAGAACTTCAGGTCTGGATCCGGACCCTGGTGGTCAGTGGAGGAAGCGGGCCTCGGGATCCGGACCTTGGTGGTCAGTAGAGGAAGCGCAGCTCTGAATCCAGACCCTGGTGGTCAGTAGAGGAAGCGCAGGTCTGGATCCAGACCCTGGTGATCAGTGGAGGAAGCGCTGGTCTGGATCCAGACCCTGGTGGTCAGTAGAGGAAGCGCAGGTCTGGATCCGGACCCTGGTGATCAGTGGAGGAAGTTGGCGTCTTGATCCAGATCCTGGTGGCGAGTAGAGGAACAATAATAATGAAAAAATGTGGTAATCGCTTTACAGAGAAATCCAACGTTAATCCTTATCCTGATGTGGACGTCAATTTATCAGCATGGACCAGAGTGATGACACAGAGGAGGGAGACCCTCCCTCTGAAACCTCTCTGCGTGGAGAACATGGGAGTCAGAACCGAAGCTCAGAGGTCAGGTGATCTTCTCTAACTGTCCATGACTCTTGTGGATGTCCGAGCTCACTTCACACACACCTATCGATATTACAGGATTGAACCTGGTGCTGATCCTGGTCCTGAACCCTGGTGCTGAACTGGTCCTGATCCTGGTCCTGAACCTGGTGCTGAAACTGGTCCTGATTCCTGGTCCTGAAACCCAGCTGTGTGTCCTTGAACAGCAACCAGTCAAAGAAATATATTATTATCTTTAGGAAGGTCAACCTGCTCCTGCAGAGAGGTGAGCTGGACCTTAAATGAGTTCTCTTCAGTACAAATGAAAAAAACTTGTACATCAGGAGTTTAAAAGAGTTTGTTTCTGTCAATGAGACAGCGGCCTCTTCTATGACCTGGACCTGAACTTGGACCTGGAGCCAGCTGTGTGTCCTTGAAGAGTGGCCTCTCTAGTGACCGTATTGGTGACTTCACAGCAGACCAAACTTCTGCTGCAGAGAGGTGAGCTGCATGGAGACGTCACAGCTCTTCTGGATGAAATGAAGAAAAGCAGCAAATGTTAACGCAACGTTTTGTGGTGAAGGACTTGGATGTTCTGCTCTTTATGGAGCAGCAGAGCTGTCACTGCGCTGCCATGTATGTTCTCAGTGGGATCAGCAAGGTCTAGAAGTGTTCACATCCAGACACACCTGGTGTGGCCTAATTCTTCATGATTCCTCCTCAGGGTGGACCAGCAGAGCTCAGAGCCTCCCAGCGGAGCTTCTGTCCAGCAGCAACAAACACACCTGGGCGCCATATTCACGGTCTGTACCTGTACAGCTAACTTACTAGAGGTTCTCGCTAGAACCCTGATGTTTTATGTAAGGATTGTTTTTACTGTTATAGTTAACGCTAAAGTCAGCGGTCAACCCGCGTTCGCACGAGTTCCTGCAGTTACCCAGGACACACAAACGAGAACAGCAGCCACAACCGCGCAGGTCTTCCACGTAGGCACATACGTTCTGACTAGACGAATCACGCTCCAGATTCAGCTACGGAGCAGTCACACACCGCTGTCGGAATGTGCGTAATCACATTCATCGAAAAGGCTGAAAAAAAGTCCAGCAAACATCTCCTCGTACGTGTGTATCAGCAGGCCGGTGACGTCCACCACCAAAGAGACGTGTGACGGCTTTACTTAAAGATCTGTACTTTCTTTCTTCTCCAGCGGCTGGAGGACAACATCATGACTTTTGTGAAGAATGAGTTGAAAAGGATCCAGAATCTTCTGAGTTCAGATTGCCCAGAATGCTTGGAGGCCAGGGAGAGGACAGGGAGGTGTTGGAGGGTGACGATGGAGATGGAGTACGGAGGAGGAGGAGCAGAGAGGCATTCCTGGAGATCACAGTGAACTTCCTGAGAAGAATGAATGAGGTGGAGATGGCTGAGCCACTTACACTGCTTATGTTGGTGGTTGAACATTAGAGAAGCACATAAAGAGAACATTGGTACAGTTCTGAAAGGCTTTAGGACATTTTCTTTTAAAGGAACATTCTGGAGCTAAAACACTGGGGAGTTAACTTCTGTAACCGGCCAAAACAACGTGAATTGAAGCAGTTCTGACGTATGTTTCCTCTCCAGGTAGAAAGGGTGTGTGAGCAGATGTTCATGTGAAATCATCAGCATGGATCAAAGGGAGGACAGAGAGGACGGTGTCTCTCTCTCTAAAATCACTCCATCTGGGGAAAGCGAGAGTCTGATCAAAGCTCCGAGGTCAGGAGACCATCTCTAACTGTCCATGGTTCTCCTAGATGTCAGATCTCAGCACTCACATCCCAAAATATCATTATTACAGGACTGAACCTGGACCTGGATGGGGACACGACCCCAGCTGTGTGTCCTTGATGAGTGATCACTCAAAAGAGTTTTTCATCGAGTTTCCCAGAGGCCAACCTGCAGAGAGGTGAGCCGTATCTATGTTGGATGGTTTATTTCATACAAGCTCCAAACCTCTTTGATCTCAACACTTTGTCCCATAAACGTGTACATGTCTCAGGGCCCGTCAGGAAGCAGAGTCTCCTGGACACGACCCCAGCTGTGTGTCCTTGAAGAGTGATCACTCAAAGGGCTTCATTGTCAAGTTTCAAGAAGACCAACCTCCTGCTGCAACGAGGTCAAGGTAACATTCATCTATAAACCACCAACGTTGACTAAAGTGTTTTGTAAATATCCAGTTACATAAACAACTGGAGGAAAACGTAAAGTCATTCCACGGACACCATCTCAGTCATACTTGCACCTCTGACTGGAGCTTCAGTTTTGGATTCAGTAACTGCAAATCAGGCGACTGACTTCAAGAATATTTCATTCTTTTGCCTTCAAAACGTCTCAAGCTGCTTTCAGAATGGTCAGAGTCATCGTCGCCTAATCTGAACGTATTCCTTAAGAGTTTGGACCCGTACCCCCTCAGAGTTTAGGACCGTAACCCCTCAGAGTTTAGGACCGTACCCCCTCAGAGTTTAGGACCGTAGCCGCTCAGAGTTTAGGACCGTAACCCCTCAGAGTTTAGGACCGTACCCCCTCAGAGTTTAGGACCGTACCCCATCAGGGTTTAGGCGCGTACCCCCTCAGAGTTTAGGACCGTAACCCCTCAGAGTTTAGGACCGTACCCCCTCAGGGTTTAGACACCTACCCCTCAGGGTTGAGACCCGTACCCCCTTAGAGTTTAGATCCGTAACCCTCAGGGTTTAGACCCGTACCCCGTCAGAGTTGAGACCCGAACCACCTCAGAGTTTAGGACCGTAACCCCTCAGAGTTTGGGACCGTACCCCCTCAGGGTTTAGGCGCGTACCCCCTCAGAGTTTAGGCCCGTACCCCCTCAGAGTTTAGGACCGTAACCCCTCAGAGTTTAGGACCGTACCCCCTCAGAGTTTAGGACCGTACCCCCTCAGAGTTTAGGCCCGTACCCCCTTAGAGTTTAGATCCGTAACCCTCAGGGTTTAGACCCGTACCCCGTCAGAGTTGAGACCCGTACCACCTCAGAGTTTAGGACCGTAACCCCTCAGAGTTTGGGACCGTACCCCCTCAGGGTTTAGGCGCGTACCCCCTCAGAGTTAAGGCCCGTACCCCCTCAGAGTTAAGGCCCGTACCCCCTTAGAGTTTAGATCCGTAACCCTCAGGGTTTAGACCCGTACCCCGTCAGAGTTGAGACCCGTACCCCCTCAGAGTTAAGGCCCGTACCCCGTCAGAGTTGAGACCCGTACCCCCTCAGAGTTAAGGCCCGTACCCCCTCAGAGTTGAGGCCTGTACCACTCAGGGTTTAGGCCCGTATCCCTCAGAGTTAAGGCCCATACCCCTTTAGGGTTTAGGCCCTTACCTCCTGTTGTGTGAAATTTTTTCCGCACACAGAAAGCACACACAGACTATTTTCCCCAAAGCATAGCATAAGGAATCTATTTGGTTATATAGGCAAAACACACACAAACAATATAACTTGGATTATATGAATGAAGCATATAGAATATTATACAGGCATTTCACACACACTTACACACACAAAAGAACACCGACTAACCAAAGTGTCTCTCACTTTGGGTGCAAACCACACTTCACGCACACACAAAATCACACTCACTGTGATTCTAGCAGAAACAATCACTTTGGTTTTCATATATACATAAACCACATCTACTGTGATGCTAGGACCAGCCTGTGTCCCCCGCAGCGCACAGCCAAAGTCAGTCACTTCAGTTATCAAAAATGCATTACTCACACAAACTTCAGTTTATCATAAATGCAGTATTCTCATGTACTATGATGCTAGGATGAAAGTGTCGTTCACCCCCTGCAGAGCATAGCTCCAAACAACCATAGGAGAAGCGTTCCATCCTTACCGTTGACACACGGACTGGAGAGCCAAACAGTCCCGGTAAAAGCAGATTCCAACCTTGCTGGGCGTCCGTACGTGACCCGCAGCTGACTCTGACCCGGACAGAGACTTTCCGTCGCTATATTCTCTCGTACAAGGGCCGTGTGTGAGATGGGGGGGCCCGTACCCCTCAGGGATTAGGCCCGTATCCCTCAGAGTTGAGACCCGTACCCCCTCAGGGTTAAGGCCCGTACCCCCTCAGGGTCTAGACCCGTACCCCCTCAGGATCTAGACCCGTACCCCCTCAGAGTTGAGGCCTGTATCCCTCAGAGTTAAGGCCCGTACCCCCTCAGGGTCTAGACCCGTACCCCCTCAGAGTTAAGGCCCGTACCCCCTTAGGGTCCAGACCCATACCCCCTCAGAGTTGAGGCCTGTACCCCCTCTGGGTCTAGACCCGTACCTCCTCAGGGTCTAGACCCGTACCCCCTCAGAGTTTACTTCAAATTGATGACCTCAGTCAACCACCTGGTTTATAACAACTGAATACCTGAAATCGATTCCATTCTGTTCTGCAACTGTAGCGCTCAGCGAAACTTGTCCACCTGTACACAGGTGTTCTGGTCCTTGAGAACAAACGTCTCCTGCTGTCCCAGGTTAGAAGGGTTTCTTCTCCATATTTCAGATGTCTCCACAGATGTTCAACAGGATGTAATCAGGACTCATAGAAGAACACTTCAGAATAGTCTAGTGTTTGGTTCTGGGTGTTTTTGGGCTGGCTTACTTGTTTTGTTTTGCGTCATTTTCCTGTTGGTGGACCATGACCTGAAATCGAGACCACGTTTTCTGACACTGGGCAGCACATTTGTCTTCTGAAGGTATTGATGGTCTTGGGATGCCATTGAACCTGCACAGATTCAAGACCCTGGAACCAGACGCAGCAAAGCAGCTCCTGAACAGAACCGAGCCTCCTCCTTGTTACACAATAGAGTCTACTTTTCTTTTAAAGGCTTAATTTTTGCTTCTGTGTACATAGAGCTGATAGGACTCCAGTTGTCTCATCTGTCCAAAGGACATACATACATACATTAAGACAAATTGCAGTCTCAACAGTGGAGTCCTCCTCGGTGGTCCACTTTGGCACAACATAACTATTTATTTGGTCAGGGATTAAAAGTCATAGTTGTCTAATCAAAGCAGCTGCTCTCCATCATGCAGCAATCTCAAATTCTGCAACAACCGGCCTTTGCCGGTCACTTGTGATCTGGATGTGGTCCAAAACGGAAACTACTTTGACACCCATGCTTTAAATAGTCAGATTGACTGATTCTTCATGATTCCTCCTCAGTGTGGACCAGCAGATGCCTCCCAGTGGTCAGTCTGTCCAGCAGCACCAAGCACATCTGGATGTCATATTTACGGTCTGTACCTGAACATCTCCCTCCACATGTGGTCTGGTGATGCTCATCTACATGCTGCTCTCTGTAGACCAGCAAATGATCAGTCTGTCCAATGTGGATGTGACACTAGATTGTGTCTTCATGTTGTCATCTGTTGCAGCTGCTGGAGGAGAACATCATCACTTTTGTGAAGAACGAGCTGAAGAAGACCAAGAAGCTTCTGGGTGCACAACACTTAGAGAGTCAGGCAGAGGATGATGATGGTGAAGGTGAAGATGAAGAGCAGAGGAGGAGTAACAGAGAGTCATTTGTGCAGATCACTCTGAACTTCCTGAGGAGAATGAAGCAGGAGGAGCTGGCTGAGCATCTGCAGAGCAGTAAGAGGATTTCTCTGAACATTTAACAGCTTCAGCACTATATTAATGTGTTTTTAAGTCGATATTGTTGAAAAGCTTAGAGATTAGGTAAAATTACACATGAATCTTATTAAGAATGTGTTTGTTTTGTGTTCCTGGAGACTTCCCTGTAATATGCCAGGGTAAACTGAAATCCAGCCTGAAGAAGAAGTTCCAGTTTGTGTCTGAGGGGATCCCCTAAAGCGGGACAGTCAACCCATCTGAATGACATTCTACACGGATCTCTACGTCACAGAGGGAGGTTTGGAGACGGTCAACGCAGAACATGAAGTCAGACAGATTCAAGCAGCATCCAGGAGACCAGACAGACCAGAAACAACCATCCAGACATGAAGACATCTCAAAACCCCACCTGGAAGAAAAGGACCCATCAGAAGAGTGATGACAAAGGGAGTGGCCGCATCGGGAAAACCGTCTTAACACTGAAGTTCACTCTGGACTGGGCTGAGGCAGAAACAACCAGGAAATCCGCTATGTTTCCCTTCACCTTCAGACGAGCTGAATGCTGCTGAAACAGAGAAAGTTCAGCTTGTGCGGAACTTGTTCATCAATTCTTCACTGAAACCAAGACATCTGCAGCTTTGAAGACTTCCAGGTCGTGTTCATCTTTGATGGTCTGGATGAGTGTCGACTTCCTCTGGACTTCAATGACACTAAAGTCCTCTCTGATCCTACACAGTCAGAAACAGCGAACGTGCTGCTGACAAACCTCATCAGGGGGAACCTGCTTCCTTCTGCTCGTCTCTGGATCACCACACAACCGGCAGCAGCCAATCAGATCCCTCCTGAGTGTGTTTCCATGGTGACAGAAGTCAGAGGGTTCACCAACCCACAGAAGGAGGAGTACTTCAGGAAGAGGTTAAGACATAAGAAGCAGTCCAGCAGGATCAAGACATCACGAAGCCTCAACATCATGTGCCACATCCCAGTCTTCTGCTGGATCACTGCTACAGTTCTGGAGGATGTCCTGACAACCAAAGAGGGAGGAGATCTGCCCAAGACCCTGACTGAGATGTACATCCACTTCCTGGTGGTCCAGACCAAACTGAAGAAGGCCAAGGATGACGGAGGAGCTGAGACAGATCCACACTGGAGTCTAGAAAACAAAGAGATGATCAGGTCTTTGGGAAAACTGGCTTTTGAGCAGCTGCAGAAAGCAAACCTGATCTTCTATGAGGAAGACCTGAAGGAGTCTGGCATCGATATCAGAGAAGCTTCAGTGTGTTCAGGAGTCTTCACACAGATCTTTGTTGAGGAGAGATGCCTGTACCAGGACAAGGTGTTCTGCTTCATCCATCTGAGTTTTCAGGAGTTCCTGGCTGCTCTTCATGTCCATCTGACCTTCATCAACTCCGGAGTCAACCTGCTGGAAGAACAAACATCCTCTTGTACACTTGAAACCACAGGAGAGGAAGCTGCTGAGACACATTTTTACCAGACTGCTGTGGACAAGGCCTTACAAAGTCCAAACGGACACCTTGACTTGTTCCTCCGTTTCCTTCTGTGTCTTTCTCTGCAGACCAACCAGACTCTCCTACGAGGTCTGCTGACACAGGCAGGAAATGCATCAAAAACCAGTCAGGAAACAATCCAGTACACCAAGAACACGATCAGTGAACATCTGTCTGCAGAGAAAAGCATCAATCTGTTCCACTGTCTGAATGAACTGAATGAAGGTTCTCTGGTGGAGGAGGTCCAACAGTCCCTGAGGTCAGGACGTCTCTCCACAGATGAACTGTCTCCTGCTCAGTGGTCAGCTCTGGTCTTCATCTTACTGTCATCAGAAGAAGATCTGGAAGTGTTTGACCTGAAGAAATACTTTGCCTCAGAGGAGGCTCTTCTGCAGCTGCTGCCAGTGGTCAAAGCCTCCAAGAAAGCGCTGTAAGTACAAAGACAGGTCTGCATATAATCTTGTTTAAAAAAGGAGGAATTTACAAGGAAGGTTGTTGGGATTAAAGGAAAAGCTCTAGGTTGGTTTAAATCAAATCTATATGACAGATTCCCATTTGTTCATAAGGGTTCTTCAGTACAGACAAAGGTCTGATATGGTGTCCTACAGGGTTCACTGCGAGGACCATCTTGTTCTCTTTATACATGCAACCCTTGGAAAGTATTATCTAGAACCATGGCATCACCTTTCATTGCTATGATGATGATACGCAGCTGTATTTGTTCATGTCAGATGAAACAGAACGGTTTGCTTCCAACTTGTCTTAAGGACATCAAAACCTTGATGTCCATAAACCTTTTGCTTCTAATTTCTGATAGAACAGAGGTTATTGTTTTTGTTCCCAAACACCTTAGGGAGAGATTAGATGATGCAAGTAATTCTTTGATTGTCCCTAACCTGATCCAGGGATAGGATGGGATCATCCCCGCAGCCACAGACTTCTGAACATATTTTTCCATTGACTGTAGTTCAGGATGAGAGCGGTTATACAACTTGCCACAGGGGATTGAAGATCCAGGCAGCTGCTCAGTAGCACAGTAGCAACGCTGGCTGGGGTGGGGGCGTGCCCCTTTCTGAAATCCAGGGTCAGCTCATGATAAGCAGCAAGAACAGAAGACAAATCCAGCAAAAATCAGCAGGCAGGCAGAACGCTACTAAACAGCACTGACAAGGCCGGAGCGGAGACTAACTCGGTAGAGTTTACAGTCTAGCGCCAACTTGGAGTTTCACTGGAGCTCTTGTAGGCTGGGACTGATTTCTGGATGAGGACCAGGAGGTGTGGAGCTGAGGCCCAGCACCCAGCATGCTGAAGCCAGCCACAGAGGACGTGACAGTAGGACTTGAAAGATTTTCAGTTGGATGTGGAAGTATCTCTTCTGCAAAAGTACTCATTTAAATGTTCCTTGTCTCTGGTTTATTTTTGCGGTTTAGACTTAGTGTCAATAAGTAAATATTGAAATTTAAGTTATGTAGCGGTACATTCAGATTATGTGATGCCTCAGAGTTTTGTGGTAACACAACGTGCTCGCGCTCCCGCAGTACAGGTCAGATACACATGCACTAGCAAGGACACTCCTGGACAGCAGGGGGAGGTGGAGAACAACGGTTCTGGTAGGGGGTTGGTAGGGGAAAGAACATTGTATTCCTTCACTTTTTCTTGCCAGTTACTGGATTGTTGGGAAGTTCCTGACCTCAGCTTTAATGGTCAAGCTCCTTGTTACTGTCGTCTAGTTTATTCTAGTTGGAATACTCTGATTTTTCCTCTTTCAGTCTTGAACACCGCTGTCCTGGAGCAACATCTGTCCTGCAGCACCCCTCCCAGAGCAGCAGCTGCTCCAACTAGAAATCCTATCAGAGTAGATTATCACACTTTTCCCTTTTGCCAATTTACAGCCTAGGTCAATGGCCTCGTGCCCTGCATGCATACCACCCATCAGTCTCGCTCAGACCTTGCAGGACACAGCCGACGGGTACCGGCAGGCCAAGCAAACCGCAGCTCGGGCGGTCCGGTCTACGCCCTCACCCTCACCTATGTCCATGAACTTTGGGTAATGACCGAAAGGACAAGATCACGGATACAAGCGGCCGAAATGAGTTTCCTCCGAAGGGTGGCTGGGCTCTCCCTTAGAGATAGGGTGAGAAGCTCAGTCAATCGGGAGGAGCTCAGGGTGGAGCCTCTGCTCCTTCACATTGAGAGGAGTCAACTGAGGTGGCTTGGGCATCTGTATAGGATGCCTCCTGGACGCCTCCCTAGAGACGTGTTCCAGGCATGTCCCACTGGGAGGAGGCCCCGGGGAAGACCTAGGACACGCTGGAGTGACTATGTCTCTCGGCTGGCCTGGGAAGTGTCTGGGGTGAGGGAGGTCTGGGCATCCCTGCTTAGACTTCTGCCCCCACGACCCGGCCCCGGATAAGCGGAAGAAGATGAATGGATGGATGGATGGACCAGACATTATATTCTTGAGAACTTCAAACTGCAGCAGATTATTGAAATAAGAAAAAAAAATTGTTATCCTATGAAGAGTTAAAGTTTAAGGTTATTATTGAGGTATATTTAACTAATTCATATATCAGAAGGCTGTGATGGCCTGGCAACCTGTCCAGGTGGATCCCTGCCTTTCGCCTACTATGCGTCAGGATTGGTTCCGACAGACCCCCGTGACCCGGAGACGGAGTAAGCGGGTATAGATAATGGATGGATGGACATATCAGAAGAAAGTTTAAAAAAGATGCAGCGGGTTCAGACCTCCTTGACCACTCACATAAGTCGCAGGGAGGTCCACGCCGTGTCCGTGTACCACAAGCTCGAGTCGGTGGTGTTCGTGGAGGGCAGCACACCTTTTGTTGTGGAAATTTCTGGTGATGAAGAACAGTTAGACGTCCAGGTTGAGTAAAGCACATTTATTTCTGACATGCAAAAGGAGAGTCACATTCTCTCAGGCTGTTTACAGCAACATTATCAGGAAGTCAGGTTATGTACGCCTCCCGTACGAGGGTTTATTACAGTTATAGATGTATTTTCAAAACAGGCATACGTTAGTGTTTTAAAGACAAAAACTGCAGCTGAGGTGGTTTAAGCTTTTATACCATTTTCAGAGAGTCAGACCCCGGAAAAGGTTCAAACAGATGCAGATAAAGAATTTTTAAACAAGAAATGTGAAAGTCTGATGAAAAAACATGGAATTATGCATTTTCACTTTCAGCACGTAAACATGGACATTACAGGGTTCCCACGCCGACACACGCCCCAGCCTGCGGCTGGGGGCGTGTGTCGGCCCTCTCGCGATGCTGGTGCCCTTTGTGGGGGAGGTCCCTGACGGTGGGGCGTGGCTGGCGGCCTGGCTCCTGTGACTGCGTGGGGCTCGCAAGTGATGCGCCCCTGGTACTGGTTGCCGGCCTCTCCACCACCCCCTTCTCATATTTATATATTTAAAACAAAAAAAAAAAAAAAGGATTTGCATGTATGTATGTATATATGTATATACACATATTAAAAAAAAAAAAATAATAATAATATTAATAGTTATTAAAGTAATAATTATAAAAAAAACAAAAAAAACTCAAAGAGACAAACATGACAAGAAGAGCTGGGGCCTGCAGGGGACGTCCACCCTGCAGATGCCAGTTTCTTTTGTTTTTAATGCACCATGACCATATATAGATGATTATATATATACACAATAGTGAGCACTGGTATGTGTAGGGAGTGCTCACCATACATGTACCAGCTGCTCTTTTTAATGCACCCAAACACATTAACAAAGGAACGGAGGGAGGGGGAGGGGAAAAAAAAAAGTGTGTATATATGTATATATATATATATATGTGTGTGTATATATATGTATATAGATATATGTAACAAAAAAATAAATAAATAAATAAAAATATATAAAAAATTGAGAGATCAATGGGCCAGGTGGGGGGAGGAGGGTAACAGGAGGGACTACCAGGGGAGCATGTGCTGGACGGCCCCTGCAGATCACTGGGTGCCTGGGGATCGGACCCGCGCTACTGTCTGGGTCTTGTCCTGAGGGGGGGGGTACCTGGGTCTGGGGGGGGGGCTGCTCCTTGGGCGCGAGCCTGGTACCGGGACCGACTACTGGGAGGGGCCCCCTGGTTGGAAGTAGTGTGGGGGCTGACCGCCGTCCGGGTGTGTATGTGTTGGCGGGCTCCTTTTCCCTGGCCTGGGTGGCCTCTGGGTGTCGGCTGTGTCCCCTCCTGTGATTATTATCATATTTTGTATATGTATGTATTTATGTGCACAAAGAATTATGAGTATGTAGGTATTTCCATATATATATATGGGTTTCCATGTTGTCGGTGTGCATGTACACGTGTGTGTGTGTATGTGCGTGTGTGTGCGTTTACACGAGTGTGTGTATGGGTGTGTGTGTGTGTGTGTGTGGGTGTGGGGGTGTGCGTACACGTGTGTGTATGTGTGCGTGTGGGTGTGCGTGTGCATGTACACATGTGTGTGTGTGTGTGTGCGTGAGAGTACACGTGTGTGTGTGTGGGTGTATGTGTCTGTGCACGTGGTGTGTGGTGTGTGTGTGTGTGCGTGTGTGTGTGTGTGTGTGTGTGTGTGTGTACGTACACATGTGGACGTGTGTGTGCGTGCGTAGAGGTGTGTGTGTGTGCATGGGAGTACACATGTGGAGGTGTGTGTGTGTGGTGTGTGTGTTGTATGTATGTGTATATATTATATATATATATATATATATATATATATATATATATATATGCACTAGGTGTTTATATGTTACTGTGTATATGTAGATGCATTTCTATATGTGTATTTATTGATGTATGTGTATATATATATATATATATATATATATATATATATATATATATATATATATGGACAAATACAGGATATATGTATATGCACATGAAACTAAAAAGCACAGGTGCACATGATTGTATCAGAGTATATTAATATGTATGAATAACTACTTACTGATGCACATGTATCTTACATGATGCTTCGAGGTCAACACACGGATCTTTGCTGTGTGTGTGTACGTGTGTGGTGTGTGTGTGCGTGTGTTTGAGTGTGTGTGTGTGTGTGTGTGCATTGATGTACAAATTGAGTTTCTCTGTTTACAATGTATAAAGAATATGTACTAGATAACTGCATACATGTCCACATATGTATGTGTATGTATGTATGTAGGTATTATATATGACTACTCAATACTGCCTCCAACACCCCCCAAACGCTCAAACGATCAGACATGTGATTGTAAATAGAAAGCTCCTCCCCCTTTTCTCTGCTTTCTTTTTTGCTTATAACGCTTGATTGTCTTGTGTCCACCTTTTACTCTTTAAACAACACATTACAAACTTCTTGACAAATACTACAACACAGACACCAAACTGCACCACCACTGTCTCGTCTCTCTCCTGCTCTCTTTCTCTCCACTCTCCACACCTGGTGACTCTAGCCCTCCTCTGCAGAATATTTACACCCCTCTTTCTGACTCTTTCTTTACTTTTATCTTGTTTGATTTCTCCAGGGATCAATAAAAATATAGTTTGACTGTTATGAGGGCTGGTGAAGGTAGCACACTCGCACACACCCACCCACACACACACACACACACAAAAACACCCTTGGTTACCAGATTAAAATGCATATATACAACTCCGGTTATACCAACATGGTATCAACCATAAATATATGTGCAAACAAGGGGAAAAAAAAAAATAAATAAATAAAAACTGCTTTAAAAGGAACTCTAATAACAGTGACGAGTCCTTCAGGTCTCCTGAAGAGCAGTTCACCAGGTTTTCCACTCCATGACTTCTAATTATATTTTATATGTATTAAAATATAGTGCACGTGAGTTCTGAGCACGTGTTCCCCGTCCTGTAGACCGGTGTCATCTACTCCGCCGGTGGTCTGCAGAGTGACGGCGAGAAGACTCGTCACTTTACAGATTTAGAAAGCTTGCAAGCACGAAGAAAAAGAATCTGCAGTGTAGAAGAGACTTTGCAGGACATGAGAGAGGACGTGTGATGGAGACGTTTCCCACTCCATTGATGAGGACATGGTTGATGGTTGACGAGATGCAGCTCCTGGTGTTCTTGCAGTGACTGTGGACCTGACACGGCCTCCACCCTGTTTCTGACGTGCCAGTGGTCGGATAACAGTTTTTTTGCCGGCTGCAGGATGAAGTCCCACCTGGGGATGAGGAGGAGGGAGGAGAGGCCAGCCATATCTAGAACGTTACAGAACGTTACGACTGACCATCTGAATGGAGCTCAATCTGTCAAGAGAACATGAAGAGAACAAGCGATTATTGTTCTGTTGTTGGAAAGACAGCGATGTATTAAAAAGTAGTGATTTAATAAAAACTTGCAGAACTTTTTAGTGAAACTTTGACCACTGGCAGCAGAGATTTTAGAAGTTTTCACTTTCCAGACTGGTTGTTTTGGAACATTTAGTCGTACCCGAGTCACTGAGGTTTTTCAGCTACTAAACTATAAAACTGGTTTTATTGATAAATGTTGGGTTTGTTGTATCGTGACTTGTTCAGGATGTTCTAGCACCCCCATGAGGAACAGCTGCTGAGCTGTGTTGCGTTTTTATCCTTCAAATAAGTTTTTTTGGATATTCCAGGTTTTCAAAAATGTAATTCCTATTTGACTATAATGGAGACATTTTTAAATCCTTGAAAAACCTGGTTGAGACCTGGTTACTTCAGACTCTCAGCTAGAAACACCATTCAAACTTTAAACCAGTCAAGATTTTGCACTACAACATGCAGTTGATGCAGTCTACGTAGATGCAGTCTACGTGGAAGACGTGGAAGGCTTTGTCAATGATATAGAGGACCTCAGACGGTCCTACCACCTTAACGGCAGGGAAGTCCAACAAGTTTGGATGACTACTCTAGGCAGTGACTGGTATCATGTCAGAGGAAACTGGGACCCCAACATTGTGGTAAGGTTTTGGATCCAGACACAGAAGAACTGCGACGCAGAATAAAAGAACTCGCTGACAGAACAAAACAACGGTTCAAAAAATGGCTAATTACACAGAAATAGGTTGCGTGAAGCAACGTGATAACGAAACTTTTCAGGACTACATCATCAGAATGACTGGAGTTTTTAAACAACACAGTGGACTGACAGATGACAATGACCCTACAGGACCCTACCAACAACAATTAAAAAATGCCCTACATGCAGGCTCCAAAGACTTAATCAGACACTGGGTGGAAAAGTATTATGCTCAACTACCTTCCAGTAATCTGCAGAGCTATGTAGACTATGCTTTACATGCTGAAAAGGTTGTACAGGAAAAAAAGACAAGAATTAATACTCTCTACACAGAACTGACAGAGGAAGTGTTCTATCAAGGACACAGAGGCCAGTATGGCGTGGGCGTGGTAGATGGTTTCGCGGTAGAGGCAGGGGATGGTTTGGACAGGAGAACAGAAACAGAGGGTGTTGGAGCCGTGGTAAAGAGGGACATATTTCCAGGAACTGTCCACAGATAAAACCTCAAGCATGGCTAGATTGCTCCAATCCTGACACGGGCCGACCTGCTGCGACTGACGAGTGTTTTAAACTTCCAAGACTTATTGCTAATGGATGATGTCAAACCACAGATTGATCTACTAGTGAATGGAAAAAAAATGACTTTTCTCTGTGACACAGGCGCCTGCAGAACCACTATCAAACAAAGCATTCCCGGGTACCATAAATCTGACACGGGATCGTAGTACGATCAGCTAGCGGTCAGACCACGTATGTGGATGAATCAGAACCGTGTGTTAAGAGACCCAGAGGGAGAATCCTGCCAACTGTCTGTACTCTATTTTCCAAACTGTTCCGTCAATCTATTAGGAAGAGATGGACTGCTGCTTTTGGAATTCGCTTTACTGCCCTCTGCCGAGGGGAACATTGTGGTACGAAGGAAACGGGACCTAGTGAGTTGTGACACACACGTACTTCAGGGCCCAGGAGAGCCTTATCTTTATTATGCTCTTGATATCCCAAACAAACCACCAGCACAGACAGGAGATGCCCTCCTCGCACGGAGCAAAGACTCTGTTGAAGTAGAGCAGGACAGAATGAGTGCAGATACTGCAGACTAGGTTACTCTGTACTGCAAAAACACCCCGGGGTCAGATAAGGGCTATGAAAATCTGCTCAACAAAAGCACACCAACAGCTGTCACGGTTAACTATCTGTATTCAGATCACAGTACAGCGGGTAGCAGGAGTAACTTTAAGAGACAGTCAGAAACCCTTATTCAGAATGTGGACTCCTCCACATATTCCCGTTTAAAGCATACACGCAGAAATGGCAAGATTTGGGAAAAGTAGTCCAAATCGGTGAACGTGCCAGATTGGGTGGCTACTTCGGTTAATACATGGTACAGTGCATCTACTGGACTGACCAGAACCGCCTTGTTCTGGACAGTGCAGGTCAAGAATAGTATTCACATGCGAAACAATCACTTGATCTTTTGTTTTGACTACGGAAGGAAGCAATGTTGCAGGATCTTCCACCACAACTTTGGTCTGAGGGACCGTCGGACGTGGGATTATTAAAAAGAGCAGACCCAGTAATAATTCGCCCACAAACTGAATATAAACCAATTAAAAACAGTATCCACTAAAACCTGATGCCTTAGAAGGGATCAGGCCAGTCATCACAGATTTAAAACAAGCTGGAGTTATAATTGAATGTCCTGACTCACCGTGCAATACACCTATTTTTCCAGTTAGAAAACAAGCTCCATCTACCGGCTGGAGGATGGTACAAGATTTACAGGCAGTCAATAATGTGGTGATTCAGCGAACCCCCTGTGTACCGGACCCACATAAGCTACTAAACAGCCTGAGGTCAGATGCGTCTGTCTTCACAGTGGTGGACATCAGTAACGCTTTTTTCTCTGTCCCCGTCCATAAAGACAGCCAATTTTGGTTTGCATTTACATTTGAAAGGAAGAAATACACGTATACCAGACTGCCTCAAGGTTATTGTGAAAGTCCCACCATCTATTCCCAGATTATGAGTGCCAGTATGTCACGTTTTCAGCCGCCGGGGAAAAGTCAAGTGTTGCTTTAGGTTGATGATGTTTTGCTTGTGTCGCCAGACAAGGAGACCTGTAAAAAAGACACAACTGCTCTTTTAAAATATCTTGCTAGTGAGGGACACAAAGTCAACAAGAATAAGCTACAACTCTGCCGAGAAAGAGTTAAATACCTTGGCCACATGTTATCTAAAGGGGGGAAGACTATCTTACAAGATAGGGAATCTGTCATTTTGCAGGCTCCAAAACCGATAAACAAAAAAACAAATGATGACCTTCTTGGGGGCAGCACGGTGGCTTAGTGGTTAGCACTGTTGCCTCACAGCAAGAAGGTTCCCGGTTCAATTCCCGGCCCGGTGGGTCTTTCTGTGTGGAGTTTGCATGTTCTCCCCGTGCTTGCGTGGGTTTCCTCCGGGTACTCCGGCTTCCTCCCCTAGTCCAAAAACATGCAGGGTAGGTTAATTGATCTTTCTAAATTCTCCCTAGGTGTGAATGTGAGTGTGATCGGTTGTTTGTATGTGGCCCTGGATAGACTGGCGACCTGTCCAGGGTGTACCCCTGCCTTTCGCCTGATATGCATCGGGATAGGCTCCGACAGACCCCCGTGACCCGGAAACGGATAAAGCGGGTATAGATAATGGATGGATGGATGGGACCTTCTTGGGCCTCACGAACTACTGTCGCAGCTGGGTACCCAACTACGCTGAGATCACAGCTCCTCTTAGCACTATGATGTATGAAAAAGATATGAAAATTACTTCTCCTTTGTCCTGGACTACTGAAGCTGAAAAAGCTTTCTGTGACATCAAACGCATTTTAGCATCCTCTACGGTGCTCTCACTACCTGACTATGACAAACCTTTCATTCAGACTGTGGACTGTAGAGGCTATTTCATGACTTCTGTCCTCTTACAACAACACGGTGATAAAACCAAGCCTGTGGCATATTTTTCATCAAAATTAGATGCGGTGGCTTGTGCTATGCCTCATTGTGTCAGGGCCGTTGTTGCAGCTGCTATGGCAGTCGAACTCAATGCAGGCATAGTTTTGTTCCACTCTCTCACCCTGAAAGTGCCACACGCGGTGTCGGCGTTACCGCTGCAAACAAATCTCACTTTCCTGTCCCCCGCCAGGCATTTGATGTGCATGTCCATACTGTTGACGGTTGAACGCTGTACTGCGCTCAATCCTGCACTCTCCTCCCCCTTCCACACGAGGGGGAGGCTCATGACTGTCAACAGTTAGCTGAAACGCTGTGTAAAAGTCGCCCTGACCTAAAACCTGTCCACAGGGCAGGTTCTGTTTGTGGATGGTTCATCTAGAAGAAATCAATTTGGAAAGACTGAAACTGGTTATGCTGTAGTCACACAAACTGAAGTTTTGCAGGCTAGAAAGCTTCCATCCACTTACTCGGCTCAGGCTGCAGAACTTGTCGCTCTCACTGAAGCATGTAAACTCATGAAAGACAAATCAGCCACGATTTACACTGATAGTCAGTATGCATTTGCTACGGTACACACTTTTGCGCAGTATTGGAAAGATAGAGGCATGTTCTCTTCAACTGGGAAGCCTGTCACACATGCTGCACTACTCAGAGACTTACTCTCTGCTGTGCAGCTGCCACAACAACTAGCGATATGCAAATGTGCGGCACACACAAACAACATGGACTCCGTGGCTGTAGGAAACGCTTTTGCTAATAAGCATGCCAAACTTGCTGCTTCCTCCTCCTCCTCCTCCTCTTATTTCTCTGAACCAGCGATATTGTCCCATGATATTCTGGTCGATATGCAGCACCAGAGCCTTCTGAAACCGCATTGTGGGTTCGCCACGGTGCCACGCTGAAGGACAATGTTTATGTGTGACCCTTGACAAAGCCTATACTCCCAAGGAATCTGTACAGATGAGCCGCTGTGTTGAGCCATGGGGCTAGCCATGTCTCCACAGGAGGGATGGTGTCACAGATTAATCCGCACTTTACAACGTATGGGTTTCATTCATCAGCATGGAGGATGGACAGAGAACTCAGCCACATCTCCGTTGCTCTCATCTCTGTCCCCACCCACCCTCTGGTGGCCTCTTGAGGCTTTTATTGAAAATAAGGAGGTCACAGACGACATGTAGATAAGCAAAAAGTACAAGATATATTTTCTGACGTGTACAACTATCTTATAAGACAAGCAGTATACAGTTCGTAAAATAAAAATGAGATTAAAAAAAGAGTGTGTTAAAGTTTTAACCCTATCAGTAGCCGAGAGAGCAACTTGGATCCACGCAGTTTGAAGTGATTTTGTATAAGCAGGTCGAGATAACCAGGTTGAGATCACCTGTTCTCGCCTTGGCTCACAGGACTTGAATCACCTGTTCTCGTCGTGGCTCACACGACTTGAGATCACCTGTTTTCGCTTTGGCTCACAAGACTTGATAACATGGTCTCGCCTTGGCTCAAAGGACTTGATAACCTGTTCTCGCCTTGGCTCACAGTACTTAATCACCTGTTCTCGCCTTGGCTCACAGGACTTGAGATCACCTGTTCTCGCCTTGGCTCACACGACTTGAGATCACCTGTTTCGCCTTAGCTCACAGGACTTGATAACCTGTTCTCGCCTTGGCTCACAGGACTTGATAACCTGTTCTCGCCTTGGCTCACAGTACTTAATCACCTGTTCTCGCCTTGGCTCACAGGACTTGATCACCTGTTCTCACCTTGGGTCACAGGATATGATAACCTGTTCTGCTTGGCTCACAGGACTTGATAACCTGTTCTCGCCTTGGCTCACAGGACTTGATCACCTGTTCTCGCCTTGGGTCACAGGACTTGATAACCTGTTTTCGCCTTGGCTCACAGGACTTGAGATAAACTGTTTTCGCCTTGGCTCACAGGACTTGATAACCTGTTCTCGCCTGGGTCACAGGACTTGATCACCTGTTCTCGCCTGGGTCACAGGACTTCAAAACATGTTCTTGCTTTGGCTCACAGGACTTGATAACCTGTTCTCGCCTTGACTCACAGGACTTGATAACCTGTTCTCTCCTTGGCTCACAGGACTTGATCACCTGTTCTCGCCTTGGCTCACAGGACTTGATAACCTGTTCTCGCCTTGGCTCACAGGACTTGAGATCACCTGTTCTCGCCTTGGCTCACACGACTTGAGATCACCTGTTCTCACTTTGGCTCACAGGACTTGATAACCTGTTCTCTCCTTGGCTCACAGGACTTGATCACCTGTTCTCGCCTTGGGTCACAGGACTTGAGATCACCTGTTTTCGCCTTGGCTCACAGGACTTGAGATCACCTGTTCTGCCTTGGCTAACAGGACTTGAACCTGTTTCGCCTTGGCTCACACAACTTGATCACCTGTTCTCGCCTTGGGTCACAGGACTTGAGATCACCTGTTCTCGCCTTGGCTCACAGGACTTGAGATCACCTGTTCTCGCTTGGCTCACAGGACTTGATCACTGTTCTCGCATTGGCTCACAGGACTTGATAACCTGTTCTCGCATTGGCTCACAGGACTTGAGTCACCTGTTCTCGCCTCGTCTCACAGGACTTGAGATCACCTGTTCTCGCCTTGGTCACAGGACTTGATAACCTGTTCTGCTTGACTCACAGGACTTGATAAACTGTTCTCGCCTTGGCTCACAGGACTTGAGATCACCTGTTCTCGCCTTGGCTCACGACTTGAGATCAGCTGTTCTCGCCTTGGCTCACAGGACTTATAACCTGTTCTCGCTTGGGTCACAGGACTTGAGATCACTGTTCTCGCCTTGGGTCACAGGACTTGAGATCACCTGTTCTCGTCTCGGCTCACAGGACTTGAGTCACCTGTTCTCGCCTCGTCTCACAGGACTTGAGATCACCTGTTTCGCCTTGGCTCACACGACTTGAGATCACCTGTTCTCGCCTCGTCTCACAGGACTTGAGATCACCTGTTTCGCCTTGGTCAGAGGACTTGATAACCTGTTCTTGCTTTGGTTCACAGGACTTGATAACCTTTTCTCGCCTGTGCTCACAGGACTTTATAACCTGTTCTCGCCTTGGCTCACAGGACTTGATAACCTGTTCTCACCTTGGCTCACAGGACTTGATAACCTGTTCTCGCCTTGGCTCACAGGACTTGATCACCTGTTCTCGCCTTGGCTCACAGGACTTGATCACCTGTTCTCGCCTTGGGTCACAGGACTTGATCACCTGTTCTCGCCTTGGTTCACAGGACTTTATAACCTTTTCTCGCTTTGCTCACAACACTTGAGATCACCTGTTCTCGCCTTGGCTCACAGGACTTGAGATCACCTGTTTTCGCCTGTGCTCACAGGACTTGAGATCACTGTTCTCGCCTTGGCTCACAGGACTTGAGATACCTGTTCTCGCCTTGGCTCACAGGACCTGATCACCTGTTCTCGCATTGGCTCACAGGACTTGATAACCTGTTCTCGCCTTGGCTCACAGGACTTGAGGTCACTGTTCTCGCTCGTCTCACAGGACTTGAGATCACTGTTTCGCTTGGCTCACAGGACTTGATAACCTGTTCTCGCCTTGGCTCACAGGACTTGAGATAACCTGTTTTCGCCTTGGCTCACAGGACTTGATAACCTGTTCTCGCCTGGGTCACAGGACTTAATCACGTGTTCTTGCCTTGGCTCACAGGACTTGAGATAACTGTTCTCGCTTTGGGTCACAGGACTTGATAACCTGTCTGCTTGACTCACAGGACTTGATAAACTGTTCTCGCCTTGGCTCACAGGACTTGAGATCACTGTTTCGCCTTGGCTCACACGATTGAGATCAGCTGTTCTCGCCTTGGCTCACAGGACTTGAAACCTGTCTCGCCTTGCTCACAGGACTTGATCACCTGTTCTCGCTTGGGCTCACAGGACTTGAGATCACTGTTCTCGCCTTGGCTCACAGGACTTGATCACCTGTTCTCGCCTTGGGTCACACGACTTGAGATCACCTGTTTTCGCCTTGGCTCACAGGACTTGATAACCTGTTCTCGCCTTGGCTCACAGGACTTGATAACATGTTCTCGCTTGGGTCACAGGACTTGATCACCTGTTCTGCTTGGCTCACAGGACTTGAAATAACCTGTTCTCGCCTTGGGTCACACGACTTGATCATGTTCTTCGCCTTGGTCACAGGACTTGATAAACCTTTTCTAGCCTTTGGCTCACAGGACTTGAGATCACATGTTCTCGCCTTGGCTACACGACTTGAGATCACCTGTTCTCGTGGCTCGCAGGACTTGATCCTGTTCTCGCCTTGCTCAAGGACTTGAGATCACCTGTTCTCGCTTTGGGTTCACAGACTTGGAACCATGTTCTCCCTTGGTCACAGGACTTGAGATCACCTGTTTCGCCTTGGCTCACACGACTTGATAACCTGTTTTCGCGGCTTGGCTCACAGGACTTGATAACTGTTCTCGCTGGCTCACAGGACTTGATCAACCTGTTCTGCCTTGGCTCACAGGACTGAGATCACCTGTTCTCGCCTTGGGTTCACAGGACTTGAGAACCTGTTCTGCTTGGCTCAAGGACTTGATAACCTGTTCTCGCTTTGGGTCACAGGACTTGAGATCACTGTTCTTGCCTTGGCTCAAACGACTTGAGATCACTGTTCTCGCTTTGGCTCACAGGACTTGATCACCTGTTCTGCCTTGGCTCACAGGACTTGAGATCAACTGTTCTCGCTTGGCTACAGGACTTGAGATAACCTGTTCTCGCCTGGTTCACAGGACTTGATCACTGTTCTCGCCTTGGCTCACAGGACTTGAGATCACGTTCTCGCCTTGGTCCACAGGACTTGATAACCTGTTCTGCTTTGGTTCACAGGACTGATAACCTTTCTCGCTTGGCTCACAGGACTTGAATCACCTGTTCTGCCTTGGCTCAAAGACTTGAGATCACCTGTTCTCGC
>CM026220.1:20836072-20923980 GCA_014839995.1 Xenentodon cancila | reverse complement strand
TGCAGTAGTAGTGAACAGTACTGACTTGTGTCCTTTTTCTTTTGTTTTTGGCTGTTTTCCTGCAGAAAAGCCTTAAGATTGCATTTACAGAACATGACCTCCGAGCACTCGATTAAAGAGCTCTGCTCCGTCATTTGAAGTTTGATTCTATAATAACATTCTGTCTTATCTGCTTAAAAGTTGAAATTATAATAATAAACCTATATTATGGTTTTTTACTATACTTGCTAAACAGCTGTAACAAGACAGATTTTAAAAATGGATTATTTAAAATAACATGGCAGGTTCTGCATAACAGTTGTTCACCAGAAATACTGGATCAATAAGACCGGAAACTGATCAATGCAAACATGTCTTGGTTGTGGTTGATTTCAGAAATGAAACTGACATGTTATAATCAGCAACATCTTGTTTCATTTCTTGGTTGTGGAACGAGTGAAAGTTTGAGCTGAGAGAAAATATACAGCAGAACAGTGGGGTCGGGTCTTCAAATGATTAAAGATTGAGTTATAAAACAAAGCCAGCAAAGGAGGGAGAAATATTAGTGAGATAATGTCACATTTTAGTTGAAAAACAGAAGAGGGTTAACCAACATCATCACTGACTTATTTCAAATGAAATGTGCTCAGCTTCTCTCAAATGGATCTAACTGGTTCCCTCCATTAAACGATGACTTCTTGACAACGAGATCACTGGGTGATCCAGCGGCTTTTCCACTCATCTTTGACCCACCAGTGTCTGAGAAATAAGACTAATAATAACTCCTTGCATTACTGGACACCTGAAACATGGTCTGATTAAGTTCATCAGTTAGTTGATCCAGTCCAACAGGATCCAGTCTGACATTTGCTCTATAAACCTTTACAATCTCCTCAGTGTGAGAACATTGAAATAACTTTTCCAAGTACAGATGCAGCTCCGATGAAGCACCTTGGATGCTTCCCTCATCACTAATAACTCAACTTACAATAAATATTTAGATGAAAAGTAACAAGGTAAGAACATTTGTAAATTCTTCTAAATCTTCCACATTTCAGTATAAATGACCTGAAGCATCATCAGATCATCCAGCATCAGTGAAAGAGCGTCGAGGACTTTTGAAAAGTCTGGACTGTAGCAGGACAGTTCAGCACCCGGACTCTTCTCCTGTGGAGCCGTGCTGCTGTGACAGATGCAGCATGTTGTTTAGTGTCGTCATGCTGAAAAACAGAAGACCTTCTCTGACAGAGACGTTGTCCTGATGGGATCATTTGTTCCTTTAAAGCCTTTATGTTCTGTACAGCATCGACGGCGTCTTTCCAGATGTGTAAGCTGCCCACGTCAGAGGCACTAATGCAGCCCCGTACCATCAGAGATGCAGCTGTTTTACATTCAGTCTTTAGGCGATGCACACCAGCATGGTGAATGCTGACATCTAGTGGTGACTCACATGTGTTGCAGACATTTGTCTTTGCTGGACAAAGAAGCTGCAGACGAGTCTGGAGGAGTTGAAGGTTTCTGCTGTTACAGCAGCAGCAAAATGAAGCTGATGTATCTACAAGTTCAGGCTGACGAGGAGAAGAAAACATCATCCAGACAATCTCACTGTTATTCTGATACCTTTCTTTCTTTAAAAAGACACAAATATAAGTTCTTCTAAGTCACAGCTTTACAGAAGATCAGTGCTGTGTAAGACAGGCTTCATCTAGAACTAGAAAATACCATAATAATAATAAATAAAACTGTTTAATTCAGACGTTTAGGGTCCAGAGGACTGCAGTCAACCTCCCTGGATGTGAACACCAGAGGAAAACTAACAACAAATGAAAGAGACGGATTATACAAATGGAAACAAAAGAACCCAGAACAACTTCCAAACATGAACTCAACTTCAAGATGAACTCCGAGGTCAAAGTCCGTCAGTGTCAGATCAAACCATCCATCAGTTCTGGACTTCTGCAGGACTTTGGGCTGCTTCAATGGAATAACTTCCAGGTGTTTCATGATTGTTTCTCCATAAAAAGGATGATACACAGGAATGAAAGTCCTCTGTGATGCAGTCAGTCGTACAACTGATGTTGTATCCATGGAGACCGTCCCAGTCTCACACAGTCTCACAGTCTGGTCATTTAAGAAATGTTCCACCTTTATCCTCCAATTCTGACTTGAAAAATAGTTGTTCTTGTGTTTTACCTCACTACACTAATATTTACTCAGGGAAGTTTGTATGTTTTCAAGCTGCTGTGAGAAAAAAACAGTCTGTTGTTCCTACTGTTTATTTAAACCAGTAATATTTATAACCTCCAGAACCACCATCCTTTCTGATGTCATTAAGACAGCAGTTTTACTTCTTTTATTGAGAAAAACATTTGATGTTTGCACCTTGTGGTGAGAGGTCCCAGGTTCAATTCCCGGACGACCCCCAGAGCTGTATGTTACTAACCTTCTCTCCTTGAAGTAGAACCTGTTTCTGGTGTTCTGGTAAACAGGTTTGAGTCTGGTTTTCTGGTCATGTTGATAATAACGTCACCTACTGCTGTTCTTGTCAATTATAGAGAGGTTTTACACCAGGAAGTGGTTTATTAGTGTCCCACAGTTCAAATCCACCAAACTTCACTGCAGTTCCTCATTTTATCACCTTTGCAACTATATGAAGATGGGTTGAAAATAGTTGAAGGCTTGAAAATCAGTGTGTTCTTGTCACGTTCTGCTACATATTGTACACACAGAGTCTAAAATAAGAGGGTGTGAATGTGTGAATAGGAAATAAGTTAAATCACTTTGCAGAGCCTTTAAATGATTAAAGTAAATAAATGAAGTATATGAGTTGTCCCTGAATGACAAATTATGAAACCCTTTTAAAGATGAAGAAACTTCCATTTCACATGATGTCTTGGAATGAAGGATTATCAAGTGTACATGTGGGTTTACAGTATTTATTCATTATTTATTTTGTGTTTTACTACAATCAGTCATCCTGGTCAAACCACAATAAGTCCTGGGGCTCATCTGGGAATTGATCACGGGACCTCTCACACCCAAAGCTAAAAGCAAATTACTAGACCAATGAGCCACATGACACTGTTGAAAAGTAAAAAATGTTTTTAACACATCATGAGAAGCCGGTGATGTCTGTTATGTCAAACAATGGTCAGTTTTATGTCACGTTAGTTCTAGTTAACATAGTTTACTAGTTAGTGAGTTACTGCGCCTTTAAGAGCTGCAACACAGGGTACGGCAAGGGTCGTAATAGGATATGGGGGTGGTGGCGAATAAAGGAAGTTGAACGACAACACGGTGTGGTCATTGTCTCCATGCGGACACAACAGTCGGCCAGGGGTTTTGCAGGTTGGCAAGAAAATGTTGCTTCAAGAGATTTTCATATGAAGTCATCAACTGACCTGGGTAATCAGCTGGTCTCTGCATGGCGCTGAAGTCATGAAGAAGGTACTCCAGGAGGATAGCCCGCCGTTTCAGCAACAGCAGAGACACACGGAGCCTGTGGCGAGGGATTCAGGCCATTACCAACTACAAGCAGACCTGTGAGAGCAGCACATCCCTGCTGAATGAGCTGAACACCTTCTTCGCCCGCTTCGAGGCACACAACACCATCGCCGCACAGAAAGCACCACCCCCTCCCAGCGACCAGGTGCTGACGCTGTCACCGGACAGTGTGAGGAGATCCCTCAGCAGGATCAATGCTCGCAAAGCTCCGGGTCCTGACAACATACCTGGTCGTGTACTGAGAGACTGTGCAGGAGAACTCACGGATGTCTTCACAGACATCTTTAACATGTCACACTGAGTCAGGCGGTGGTTCCCACGTGCTTCAAAGCAACCAACATCCGTCCGGTCATCTCCCTCCTGCTCCAACGACTACCGTCCAGTCGCACTGACTCCCATCATCATGAAGTGCTTTGAACGGCTAGTCATGCATCATATCAAGGCTGCTCTCCCCCCCTCTCTGGACCCCTACCAGTTCGCATATCGCTCCAACCGGTCCACTGACAACGCCATCTCCACTGCCCTCCACACAGCCCTCACACATATGGACACCAGAAACGCTTATGTAAGAATGCTTTTCATCGACTTCAGTTCAGCATTCAAAACCATCATCCCCCAGCAAACTGTGAAGAGCCAGAGCCCCGGCCCCCATCAGGTACACCTTCTACAGAGGCACCATCGAGAGCATCCTGACCAGCTGCATCACCGTGTGGTACGGAGCTGCACCGCAACCGGCCGCAAGTCTCTCCAGCGCGTCGTGAGAGCAGCTGAGAAGATCGTTGGTGTCTCTCTCCCCTCACTTCAGGATATTTACAGCAGCCGTCTGACTCGCAAAGCCCTCAGCATTGTGAGAGACCCCACCCATCCGTCACGCAGCCTCTTCAGTCTGCTGCCATCAGGGAGGAGGCTGCGGACCCTCCGGGCCAGAACCAGCAGACTCAGGGACAGTTTCATCCACCAGGCCGTCAGGACGCTGAACACTCTCCCTGCTCTCCCATCGTTTCCCTCCCTGCCCCCCCCTCACTCACTCTGACCTCTGTATCTGCTTCAGGCACTTTTGGCAGAACTCGACCGCCTACTTTGCACCAGGTCACTTTAATCAGACCAAAAAACTGTTGTACAAATGTCATGTCACAACTTGTTTCTTGTCTCTTCTAATTTGCACTTTATGTTTAAAAATTTATTTATTGTGTAGCACCGAGGGTTTAATAGTAATGTAATTTCGATTCTCTGTATGTATCTCACATGTAGTAGAATTGACAATAAACTTGACTCTGACTCTGACTCTGATACTGGAGACATCCAGTTTATGAGCCTTTAGGGAGGGTGAAAAACAAACTAAACTTCTAGGAGGCTTATACCAGTCCTCAGCTTAGGTGAATGTTTTTACCCACGGTCCCAGATCTCTCCACTGGTCAGAGGGTGATCTGGCCAGAGAGATGTGTAGGAAACTATTTTGAACCAGAAAAAACTCAGACTGAGTGGAAGTTAATAAAACAGACATTGTGCAATGCGTGTCAGACTAAAACAGGGCACCCGTTGCCATTTGATCATTCAACATAGCAAAAAAACCTTTCTTCATAATCGTGATCTTTGGTACGTGTTACATTCGCAGTACAATGCAGGTTTTCTGGTTTCATCATGTGAACATCAGAAGGAAACATTCTCTGCTTTGCCAGGTCACACAGTTCTAGAGAAGACTCATAGTTGAGCCACCATTGATAAGCCTGAAGGGGAGGGTGGTGGTGGCATCCTTAACCAGCTGATGGACATGATTGGAATTTTGACTGACCATCATCCCTTCGGGAGTTGAACGTAGTTCAATGCCCAAGGTGAGCATGAGGTCACGCCCAAGCAGGTTAAAGGGGCAGCATTAAAGATTAAAATTGAATGTTGAATGGTGTCTGGGAGTCAGCTGTGCATGTCAGAAGAACAGAAACATTTTCTTTGGTTTCTGATCCACTGGCACTCACAGAGTAAAGATATCTACCGCTTAATTTTGTACCTGGCAATTCAGATGAACGGATTACAGAGTAAGTAGCAATAAATTCAACAGATTATTAAAACAAATTTTCCAACAGCAGTCACAGTTATGGAGGGGAGATGCAGAATCTTTCTTCATCAGAGTGATGTAGGAGTGTGTGTATCTGTCAAGGGCTGTGGTGGACCTCCAGGTGATCTGTCATCCAGAACTCCAACCTCCACCCCGCCTCAGTTGATAATGATGAAAGGGAGGGCTCTGGTTGTAGTGGCCACGCCCACGGCCTCGAAAATGCTCTCTGCCTCCCCTGCGTCCATTTCCGTGTCCTCTGCGCTGACTGGCCTTCACTGAACAGTCACGTGCCCAATGTCCATTCTACACAGTAGAAACAGGCATCCCTGCTAGGGGAGGGGTCAAAAAAAAGAGGCGCCGGCCGTTGTGATGGCTGAGTTGCCATGTGCTGGAGGAGGTGAAGTTGAGCACGGTGTTGAGTTTCACCCTTCAGTTGTTTGTCTGCTGACTCCTTCTCCGCCATGCGGCTTTGTTCATGTTTAGCGTATCTCACAACTTCAGCGAAACGAACAGTACCGTCCTCACAAGCTACACACGAGTCTTTAGTTCGGTCGGCCAGGAGTTTTGCAGGTTGGCAAGAAAATGTTGCTTCAAGAGATTTTCATATGAAGTCATCAACTGACCTGGGTAATCAGCTGGTCTCTGCATGCCACTGAAGTCATCATACATGGAGTGGAGTGTAGTAGGGAGATCTTCTGTTTGCAGGCGCTTACGCGCAACAGATTGCAATGCACCGGAAACCCGGTGCGGACACCTGCCACCAGTCCTTGAGCCCAATCTGTAGTTGCGGTTTTTAGGCGGCTCATCCTAGTGAATTTCTCTCCAAGCAGGACTGACAGGTTGTCTGTACCCTTCAAAAAGGCGTCTAATGACAGAAAATTGTGTAGGTGAGAAGATTTGCATCATTACCCTTGCCATCTGGTGAGAAGTAGGTGCATATTCATTGATGAAAGTTTCTAGTTCTTTCGCCATCGTTTCTCCTCCTTTTTCAGGCTTTGGAAGGTGTTTGGAAGCCACAGCGATGTCATCAGAGGTCCATGGGCGAAACAGGAACATGGGGTTGCCATCGGGGCCCGCCACCTGAACCATAGGAGTAGTGAACACAACATCTTTCTGATTCATTTTGCTTCTAGTGCGGTTAGCTATGGGAGAGAAGTTAACTTCTGCATGTATGGCAGCCTCTTCTTGTTTTATGGCATCTTCACGCTTCACCGGGCCTTGGAATGTTGTAAGGGGGCGATAGGGACAGGATCAACGGCAGCTATTGCCCCTGCGCCAAGGTCGGCGTCTTGTTCCAGGGGGCGCGGTGGAGGCAAGTATGGTGGAGGTATGGAGTCCAGAGACACATCAACCGGAGTTCCCCACGAACCCTGGAGAGAAGGATAGAGGGGTGCTGGAGAAGAAAAATTGTTAGGAGCAGTCGTAGTCTCTGATGAATTGTTTTGCTTGTTTTTCTTGGTATTAGTCACTTTTAGTGCAGTCAGAGTTTTACACGCTTGTTGTCTCTCTCTTTTTTCAGACTCGGTTTCTTAATTGCTCAAAGATTCTGACATTTTTTCCATATATTGAACATCACTCACTTTCACCTTCTTTTTGTCATAAATTATTTTCTTTTTTGTTCAAGCAATTGATCTCTCAACTGTTGAAGTGGGTTCTTGCTCAGAGAACCACCTTCAGGAAATCCATGATGTTTACACCAATAATTCACAAAATCACAACATTCTGTACCATATTTTTCTTTCATAAATTTCACCAAAGAAGAATCTACGGAAGGGTTCATTTCTTTTCCATTTACATTTCCCATTGTGTGCACAATTATCACTGGTCTTCCTCAAATAAACTCACGGTTATTTAATCTGGTCTTACTTAACAAAGAAATTGTCAAATTCACAGATTTTTCTTCCTGTTCTTGTCTTAGTCAGACTCACAGGGCTACTATTTTCTGGTCTTGCATATACTCACAGATTCAGTCTGGTCTTGTATATACTCACAGAATAATTAACCTGATCTTGTCTTAGTCAGACTCACAGGACTTAAAATCACCTGAACTTGTTTCAGCTCACAGGACTTAAAATTACCTGGTCTCGTTTCAGCTCACATGACTTTCACCTGTTCTTGCATCAACTCACAGGACTTAAAATCACCTGTTCTCGCATCAACTCACAGGACTTAAAACCGGTCTTGTTTATTTGAGGTCACAGTATTTACCTTCCCTGGTCTTGGCTATAGACATCTTTACCTCACAAGCTTTACAGGTTTAAACAATTCCCTTTTTTTTTTTTTTTTTGAACCCCAAAAGAAATAAAAAGAATTAAAAAGTTTAAAAAAAAATAACACAATTCAGAAATAAAATGGAATACTTCTCAATGGATTCAATCCACCGCTGCTATTTAAGCAGATCTCGTCACGGTCAATCGGAACGATGGACCGAGGTCCCGTAGGGAAAGGTTGGCCAGCCTCCATGGTCCAGCTCCGATGGACACGTCCGGGATCCCACTTCTGACACCAAAATTGTGGTGGAAATTTTCTGGAATCCAATGAGAGAGCAAACAGTTTCAAGTTTAACACAAAAGTTTATTTGGAGAATACACGTTGATCAGACATGCAGAGAAGTCTCACTCAGAGAAATCCGTTAAGAATGACCTATGTACGATCAAGAAAAAGAAAATAAAGTAAGGCAACCCTTTGGTTTAGAGGTTACAGTAGTTTTTTTTGCAGCGCTGCAGCATTGTGTTTCTATAGTGATTTGCTGCCACCTGCTGGTCACATAAAATGTTGCATTTTATAGAGTTGCAGATTCTATGAGCTTTCATTACACCTTTACAATATCATCAAAAATAATTATCATATATACATGATTATATTTAATTACGCCCGGGATGACACCAGGTTTTAAAATTATGTACAGAAAGCTCAGAAGGACAATGATATGGCATATTACGCTATCAAATTATTAATTTAAACATTTGTTAAAAAAATGCAAGTTAAGAAATTTTATTTTGTTTCTAATATTAAAGTAAAATTTAAGATTGTTCAGATTTTCTAGAGCGCATATAGAAGATTAAGTTTTTATATAAAACATATGATATTGTATTTTATATATATTATATATATATATATATATATATATATTATATATATATATATATATATATATATATATACCATTATGACATTACTATTATAATCAAATATTAAAATTTTTACATTAAAAAAATCATTATAATTATTAGATCAGCTTTTTTTTATTTAATAGCTGTTAAGTTTTTTTATGTGACTTATTAAAATTCACTTTTGTTAAATGAAAATTATGTTTACGTTCAAAGAAAAGTAAACAGCCAATCAGAAGCAGTGAACTTTTCAGCTCAGCACAGCTCATGAAAACATCCCATAATAACTCATGTTACCTGACACTCATTTTGGGTAACTGGATTAAAAGACCAGTTAACATGTAAATGTTGGGTTTGAGCACAACTCCAGACTTGTATACAAACGTTCCCTTGGCTGTCTGATCTGACCGGTCATGACGTGTTTAGTCACATGTGGTCCTTCACCTGTCTGGGTGGAGTCCAGAAGGAACTTCAGTTTGAGTCACACAGGATGTGAAACGGGATCGTAACGAGGATTTCTAGTCTCACCATCCTCACAAACCCCACTGGTGTCAGAAGATTGTTGTGGTCACAGGACTGTCTGTCTGCTCCTTCTGTCAAGTAAAAACTCTTGTTGCTTCATCAGGACCAACCTGAGTGGACTCATCATGACCTCACTATGACCTCACAGAGTGAAAACCTCCATCACAACACCAAAGAAAGAAAACTAACAACTCTGCCAATGCATGTGATAGAAGGTCATCCTTTGTGACATCAATAATGACATCACCTGCTTCTCATGATGTGTGAGCAGTTTTCTTTTAACTTTTTTTATTTTTAGAAAAACATTTTTTACTTTACAACGGTGTCTTGTGGCTCGTTGGTCTAGTAGTTTTCTTTTAGCTTTGGGTGTGAGAGGTCCCGGGATCAATTCCCAGATGAGCCCCCGGACTTATTGTGGTTTGACCAGGATGACTGATTGTAGTAAAACACAAAATAAACATCAGCATAATGGATAAATGCTGTAAACCCACATTTACACTTGATAATCCTTCATTCCAAGACATCATGTGAAATGGAAGTTTCTTCATCTTTAAAAGGGTTTCATAATCTGTCATTCAGGGACAACTCATATACTTCATTTATTTAGTTTACTCATTTATAGGCTCTGCAAAGTGATTTAACTTATTTCCTATTCACACATTCACACCCTCTTATTTTAGACTCTGTGTGTACAATATGTAGCAGAACGTGACAAGAACACACTGATTTTCAGACCTTCAACTATTTTCAACCCATCTTCATATAGTTGCAAAGGTGATAAAATGAGGAACTGCAGTGAAGTTTGGTGGATTTGAACTGTGGGACACTAATAAACCACTTCCTGGTGTAGAACCTCTCTCTAATTGACAAGAACAGCAGTAGGTGACGTTATTATCAACATGACCAGAAAACCAGACTCAAACCTGTTTACCAGAACACCAGAAACAGGTTCTACTTCAAGGAGAGAAGGTTAGTAACATACAGCTCTGGGGGTCGTCCGGGAATTGAACCTGGGACCTCTCGCCACAAGGTGCAAACATCAAATGTTTTTCTCAATAAAAGAAGTAAAGCTGCTGTCTTAATGACATCAGAAAGGATGGTGGTTCTGGAGGTTATAAAAAGCACTCGTTTAAATAAACAGTAGGAACAACAGACTGTTTTTTCTCACAGCAGCTTGAAAATATACAAACTTCCCCGAGTAAATATTAGTGTAGTGAGGTAAAACACAAGAACAACTTTTTTTCAAGTCAGTATTGGAGGATAAAGGTGGAACATTTCTTAAATGACCAGACTGTGAGACTGTGTGAGACTGGGCCGGTCTCCATGGATACAACATCAGTTGTACGACTGACTGCATCACAGAGGACCTTCATTTCTGTGTATCATCCTTTTTATGGAGAAACAATCATGAAACACCTGGAAGTTATTCCATTGAAGCTGCCCAAAGTCCTGCAGAAGTCCAGGACTGATGGATGGTTTGATCTGACACTGACGGACTTTGACCTCGGAGTTCATCTTGAATTTCTTTGGAAGTTGTTCTGGGTTCTTTTGTTTCCATTTGTATAATCCGTCTCTTTCATTTGTTGTTAGTTTTCCTCTGGTGTTCACATCCAGGGAGGTTGACTGCAGTCCTCTGGACCCTAAACGTCTGAATTAAACAGTTTTATTTATTATTATTATGGTATTTTCTAGTTCTAGATGAAGCCTGTCTTACACAGCACTGATCTTCTGTAAAGCTGTGACTTAGAAGAACTTATATTTGTGTCTTTGTAAAGAAAGAAAGGTATCAGAATAACAGTGAGATTGTCTGGATGATGTTTTCTTCTCCTCGTCAGCCTGAACTTGTAGATACATCAGCTTCATTTTGCTGCTGCTGTAACAGCAGAAACCTTCAACTCCTCCAGACTCGTCTGCAGCTTCTTTGTCCAGCAAAGACAAATGTCTGCAACACACGTGAGTTACCACTAGATGTCAGCATTCACCATGCTGGTGTGCATCGCCTAAAGACTGAATGTAAAACAGCTGCATCTCTGATGGTACGGGGCTGCATTAGTGCCTCTGACGTGGGCAGCTTACACATCTGGAAAGACGCCGTCGATGCTGTACAGCACATAAAGGCTTTAAAGGAACAAATGATCCCATCAGGACAACGTCTCTGTCAGAGAAGGTCTTCTGTTTTTCAGCATGACGACACTAAACAACATGCTGCATCTGTCACAGCAGCACGGCTCCACAGGAGAAGAGTCCGGGTGCTGAACTGTCCTGCTACAGTCCAGACTTTTCAAAAGTCCTCGACGCTCTTTCACTGATGCTGGATGATCTGATGATGTTTCAGGTCATTTATACTGAAATGTGGAAGATTTAGAAGAATTTACAAATGTTCACGTGTTACTTTTCAGCTGTATTTTGCAGGAAACATCCAAATGTCCCAGTGAAGGTGTTGGTCACAGTGAAGGTCAGAGTCACTCTGTGGTGATCAGCAGCGTCGGGGAGTGAATGTACGTAGTTTTGGTGGAACTGTGTGGATGATCGCTGATGTAACGCTGCCACATATACATTTGTTTAGTTAGTCTGGTTTAAAAACACGTTTCTGAAGGCGAGTACGTCGTTTGAAAGATGTTGTCATGTCCTTCCTTTCTAACAGGATATTCAACACGAGAGCAAAACCAAACAGTCATTTTTAAACCAACGTGGTCATGTGACGCCTCGCAGCTTCACAAGAGACGACCTCGACTTAGAGCAGACATATGAGGTCTTTTTTCTCAAGAGGACTTCACGTCCTGAGATCTTCAAAAAAGCTCTGTTACACACGTTTCTTTAACAGTTCGGTCCTGTTTTCTTTCTTTTATTTTCAATACAACAGCTGAGTGGTGTGGTTCATGACTCTTTTATTTTAAAGATGTTACAGCTGCAAAACTCTACAATTTCAGAGACTGTTTTTATTTCAGATCTAGAGAGTTTGTGTCTGTGATCATCTAAATATTTATTGTGAGCTGAATTATTAGCGATGAGGGAAACATCCAAGGTGCTTCATCGGAGCTGCATCTGTACTTGGAAAAGTTATTTCAATGTTCTCACACTGAGGAGATTGTAAAGGTTTATAGAGCAAATGTCAGACTGGATCCTGTTGGACTGGATCAACTAACTGATGAACTTAATCAGACCATGTTTCAGGTGTCCAGTAATGCAAGGAGTTATTATTAGTCTTATTTCTCAGACACTGGTGGGTCAAAGATGAGTGGAAAACCCGCTGGATCACCCAGTGATCTCGTTGTCAAGAAGCCGTCGTTTAATGGAGGGAACCAGTTAGATCCATTTGAGAGAAGCTGAGCACATTTCATTTGAAATAAGTCAGTGATGATGTTGGTTACAGGTTTATTTTCTGCATCTGACTTTCTCAGTTACAGTTTTCTCAGTGAACAAGTTGTCCAGAAACTTATTCATCTATCTTGCAGGCTGCAAAGCGTCTTAGATCAACTTTCTCTTCACCACATGTTGGACAACAGTTCATCATCCAACTATTTGGAGACTCAATGCAGTTGACATGTACACACAACTGTGTGGTTTAAAGCAGGTGTGTCTCTAGACAACATCTCAGCAGGACTGCATGTAACTGAGGACGTGTGAGGACCAGGTCTGGAAACCTTCTACTTGGACGGGAATCAACTCTGATCTGTTCTAGTCCACATTAGAGATGGATCAGTTTTACACATGAAATACACTTAAAATGTACTGTTGTCGTAAAGTATGACGTTCAAATACCTTCAGAATAAACTATTGTTTTATAAAGAAAACATCTTATTTTCAGATGAAGTATATTCCAAAACTTTACCAACTTCCAGTAGTTTTCCTTGTGTGACACATGACTTATGTTTGTAAAATTATTTAGTTGGGAATTGAAAAAAAAAACAAAAAAAAGCCCTAACCTTTCCTTTGAATGCAGCAGTGAACTGGGGCTTCAACATAAGAAGCTCGTCACCAAGCAGCAGTCTCTGCAGATGCGTCTCTGCAGATGCGTCTCTGCAGTCTTCCAGTGATTCAGAGCAGTTGACTGACGTCTAGTGGTCGGGTTGTGTACTGCAGACTCATTGGGAAATTTTCCATGTCACTTGAGAACCGAAACATTCAGGTATTGTGGTTGAGTGATCAATAATAAAAAATAAACTTCAGTTTTGATATTTTTACAATCAGTGGTCTCTAAATATGTTTCCTAAAATCTTGTATCGTTCTCCATCAACTCTGCTCTCCACCAAGATGTTACAACTTCCATTGTGGGAGCTCTGTTAGAACTGACAAAAAAATCCTGTCTAATAAAAAGGAGATTCTGGGTTCAAATCCCAGCACAACCTCTAAACTTAGCTGTCGTGTAGGGACAGAAACAAAGACAGATATGAATTGTGTAAACCCCACTTCAGGTAGAATTTCTTCTCTTGAATATCATAAAACAGCACATATTTTGTTCCCTTATTTTAAAAGGCATTCTACACACAAACAGGTGGAAACTGAACCAGGAAACTTGTCGGTGTCAGGAAAATGAACCAGCCAGTTTTAAATTATGGTTTTGTGTAGGTTGAAAACCTCCAGTTTCTAACAAATTTCTCGGTTTTGTGTTCATAAAGGTTAATCTTATGTTGACCAAATTTGAACATGCATGGGGAAACTCCAAATGATTTGCAACCCATCACCTAAACTCCACCAGTCAGATCTTCACCAACATCAAGCAATGATGAAGACCTCTCTTCTGTGCAGGCAGTGCTCAGCCACCTACAACTTCTGCAGCTTCATATTTTTTTTTGAAAGAGGGAATAGACCTTTTATATTTCCTTGTTCTTTTAATCTGTCAAAAATGTCCCTTTTTTCAACAAAATGGTTTAGTAAGGAAGAGGAGGAGGAAGTTGAGGAGGGTTAGTAGTACTGCTGTTTCTTAATGGTTGCTGTCCAGTGCTGAAACCGATGACACTCCCACACTCATGTTTGACAGCAGGACATCGTTATAGGAGATTCTGCCTCCACACAGCAACGTCCCTCCAGATTAAATCAAGATGAACAAAAGCTCACAGCAGTGAGGTTTGTATAGTAGTAAAGGTCTGTAAAGACCTGCCCAATTCTCTAGTGGTTTAATTAACATATTGTGCTCAATTGTATCAAATGCAGCACTGAGATCTGACAAAACTAAGACTGACATTTTGCCACTGTCTGTATTCAAGTATATGTCATTAAACCTTTGGTCAGAGCCATCTCAGTGCTGTGGTGCTGTGTAAAACCTAACTGGAAGGCATCATAGCAGTTATTTTGTGTTAAAAAACTAATTGAGCTGTTAAAAAAACTGCTTTTCCAATTATCTTTCTTAAAAATGGGAGATTTGAGATCACACCCGATGATTTTAGTCCTCTTTGGCAGATAATTTATTGCCCCCTTCTTTATCTTTTATTTTTTTTCTCCTGGGATCAATAAAAAGCTCTTGGGTTCTACCAAACTTGGTATTAACCATTATTATGTGTGCAAAGAAGGGAAAAGAAAGCATTCCAGATTCCAGCAAGAATTCAACACAAGACAAGACAAGAGTCTTCAATTCCAGTTTAACAACCTTCCCCTGGACCTTCAGATTAAAGTGGTCTACGATCTGCAGCAGATCAAGTTTGAGGCAGATCTCAAGGTGCTCAAAAGAGGGAGGAGCTAAACAACAGTCTAGACTTAATACAGACCCCATGTAGAATTAAGTCAGAGAAGAAACTGGATACCTCATGTCTGGCATCGGACTTAAAACAGGGATGATTATTTATTACATTTCATTCTTGTCAGTATGGACATAGTGCATCGTGACCCACACCCTCCACTCCCCATAATGATTTATCAAGGTGTGGAGCTTCAGAGGTACACCAACAGTCCTTGACCTGCTTCTTGTTTACCAGGAGTGGGGTTTGAACCCACGTGAGCATTTGCTCATTGGATCTTAAGTCCAACGCCTTAACCACTCGGCCATCCTGGTTGTCAGACCCCCATTTGAACCCATTTAAAAAAGACTGCTGAGGCAGACATTTGTTGACAGCTTCCAACAAGTTCTCATGGTTCTCCACTTGTGTGTCAGAAAGATCAGTCCCCAGCATCATCTGACAGTTCTTCTGCATTTTCCTCAAAGGTTTGCATACACACGATAACTTTCACGTTTGGAATTGGAAAATTTGGAACTGGTTTTCAATTAGCTTCAGTCCACTTGACCTTCAGTTCAATCTTACATTGAAAGCTGGAGTCAGTCACAAACACCCCAGAAAGGACTTGAACCCACAACCCCTGGCTTAGACGACCTTCTCCATTTGGCCACTGGGACTGATAGAGATGTGAACAGTTACTGATCCAGATGTTGCCCTCTGTTCATGAAAACAGCAACCTCGAACAAACATAAATACAAATGTTTGTGTGTTTCTCCAGTAAATGTTACCTTGATGGAGCCATGAGACTGAGCTGCTGGTCTCCATCATTTATTGACTCACCTGCAGGTCCTTCTTCAGGGTCACTGCTGACATGTTTTCATGCCAGTCTCAACAGTCTCCAGGACTGTGCACAACGTGAGAGAAATGATGAGCATCTTTCACACAGTCATCTATTTCCACAAATCTGAAGACCTGGAAGACTTTGACTCGTCTTTGCATGTCCTGCTGGCTGAGAGGTTTTCTACTGTGATGCTGCGGTGTCCCAGTTGACATTTGATTATATTGCTGGTAAATTGATGTTTTGTCCTCCAGGGTTTAGAGTCATCTAGGAGTGAGTGTAAGTCCACTAGGGGACACTCCCAGACTGTTACTGTGGGGGGAAGTGAAGCAGCCACACTGGGTCCTGTGGGGATCAATGAGCTGAAGAGGTGCCGCTCAACTGTTCTGTAGTTTCTTTTATCTGAATCACTGATTAAATCAAACAAGTTCTTAACTTCATTGATGCTGTGGACATTTGCTTTATGGTTGGCCAACACAGTATCACACATGCTGATGCAGCTGATGGAATTCACATCAGGATTTTTCATCCTGCAGAACCTCAGAAGTCACATATTAATAGGAAACTTTTGTTTCATTCAGTTTTATTACAAGTATCTCTGATGGGACATTTGTTAATGTTACCACTGAATCCTCCACAACATATGTGTAATGAAAAAGGAGAGAGGAGGAGGAGGAGGAGGAGGAGGAGGAGGAGAAGGAGGAGGAGGAGGAGGAGGAGGAGGAGGAGGAGGAGAAGGCAGGACAGATGCCAGAGAAAATGACTTTTCTGTCTTATCTGTGTCTTCTTCAGAAATGTAAGATGATGAGGACCTGGAGAGACTGATGCTCTCTGTATCCCCATCCAAACTCCAGCTGTTACAGGGGAAACAAAACCACACACACACACACGCACACACACACACACACACACACACACACACACAGTAGTATTATTACTGCTTCTCATTCCATTAGATGTCTTTAGTTCATGTTTTACTAAAGGGGAGGGAGATATAATGAAGACGATGTCAGGACCCACATGTCCACCAACAACCCCAAACCAACCACGTGAGCAGCACAGACATGCACATGTCCAGCATGTTGTCTAGAATACAACATGTTGAATATTTCTGTACAGTGGACTCATGTATATGAGTTGTTAGAGCGTGGCTGAATCTCCTCTTGACTTCACCTGGGAGATCACTTGCATCAGTCTGGATTGTTCCACCAGCACTGATGTTTCACTTCACTTTGAACGCTCAGCCTTTTTTTGCTCGTACTTGCCTTCTCTTATCAACGTCCCCAGATCTGAGGACTTTAGGGTTTTGAGTTAAAAGAAGAAAAACCTGCAAAGTTTCAGGAACTGAGCAGGACTTCCTGTCATGTTTAAGAGGAAAAACCAATGAAAGTTCCTCCAGGACTTTTCAAAACCTTTGAAAGCCTTATATTTGTAAAAACACAAAGAAAATGATGAACAAAAACCTCCAACTTCAACCTGAGTAGCTCAGCTGGAAGAACATTACACTTTAAAGCTGAGTGTCCAGGGTTCCTGTTCATGTGGTTTATTCATTGTTTATTGTTTGATAGTGTTCAAAGGTTTCTTTTCCATTTTTGTACCAGCTTTGTGGGTTAAACCATTACTTACGTCCCCCCTCATTGGTGCCGTTTATGGATGAGTGGTTAAGTGTGAAGTCCTAGAAATCTGTGAGGGATTTCCTACGCAGGGTGGAGTTCGTTCAAGCATTCTGACGAAAGTACTGTGGCTTAGTTGGTTGAAGCACCTGTCTTGAAAGCAGGAGATTGTTGGTTCAAATCCCAGCAGAACCTCTGAACTGAACTGTCTTTGTTTGACATTAACAAAGTTGTGAACTTTGATGAAAGATCTTGGTAGCAGGAAGAAAGAATCTGATGAGACCAAGATTTATTTGAATAAGTAATTTTGGATCATTCTAATATTTTTACTTACAACTAAATTATTATCAAATGTAAAATAATGAAATTGGCTCCAACACATGTGTCCGGTTAGGACACTTTCAACATTTTATTAATTATCCATTCATCCATTATCTATACCCGCTTAATCCGTTACCGGGTCACAGGGGTCTGTCAGAGCCGATCCCGACACATAGTCCTAGGGGTCCACCTGGACAGGTTGCCAGTCTATCGCAAGGCCACATAGAAGGACAGACAAACATGCACACTCACACCTACAGGAAATTTAGAATCATCAATTAACCTAATTAACCTTCCATGCATGTTTTGGACTGTGGGAGGAAGCCGGAGAACCCAGAAAGAACCCACGCAAGCATGGGGAGAACATGCAAACTCCACACAGAAAGACCCACCGGGCGGGGAATTGAACCAGGAACCTTCTTGCTGTGAGGCAACAGTGCTGACCACAAAGCCACTGTGCTTCCTTTACTAGTCATCTTTATATGCAAATAATTATTTTCAGGAACAAAATAATTCCACCTTTTTCCAAATGTCTTCAGACCAGCCATATGTTCCTGTTTCCGTTTGTCTGCCTAGGCACATCCTGAAGCTGGAGGATCTGGAAGATGCAGATATGGTCCACCAGTCCACCACAGATCCCAACAGCCTGCTGCACCCCACTTCCAGGATTCATGTATCCTGCTACATGAAGCGCTTGGAAAAGCTGCTGAACAGCAGCTCATCCTGGAACATCAGCCAAGAAAAGCTGTGGAATTCTCTCACAGGAGGCAGTGACACAGCTGGTGTTTCCATGGTAACCTTGGAGCCTGCTGTTGTTAACCTGCTACACCTGACCTGACCACACCTCTGACACAGGACTGTATTATCAAGTATATAAATATACTTTTGCAGTAAAACATGAGTAATTTTAAATGTTTCCGAACTCATATTTGAAACATTTGATCATGTTGTTGCTGGTATTCAAATCCAAATTCTGCAGAAAAATGAATTAAGCTGTAAAATCATTTGTAGTGTGACTGTTGCAGTTTTACACATCATGTTCACTTCTGCCTCTGCTAGTCTTCTGCTGAAACCCGGGATTGAACCAGGGACCTTTAAATCTTCAGTCTAACGCTCTCCCAGCTGAGCTATTTCAGCACATAAGTTTTAACTCTCCTCATGACAGTAAACAGGAGTGTGGGAGTGTCATCGGTTTCAGCACTGGACAGCAACCGTTAAGAAACACAGACAAGGAAACTATTCTGTCACTGAAGGGAGCTCTTTGTATTAACAACATGACCCACAAAATCAAGAACAGTTCCAATAACACATAGACAGCACGACAATAATACCACTAGTAAATATTTCAAATGTCCCAGTATCTTCATTCAAAGAAACAATGTTCTCTTCCACCTGAGATCTCTCAGGAAAAAGGAAAAACAGTAATTCAAGTCTCTTTTAACGCACCATCCGAGTCAGGTGGCTCAGATAAATCCTACCACACTGCAGATCCTGAATGCGAAGAGGATAATGTCCATTTCTTCCTCCAGATGATTTCTAGGGTCTGGGTTGGCTCGCCATCTCCTCCATGAAGAGAAATTTCAAAGGCAGGTGAAGCCAATCCAACGGAACACCAGCCGGAAATAAGAATAAAATCCAGATTAAATTGGATAAACACCATAAAATGTAACATGGCATCAGTCTTTACTTCTTAGATAATAGTATTAACTTTTTACTCACCAAGACGGTCAGCAGTAAGAACAACCAGCGGGAAAACAACCTAATACTGGTTGTCTTACACACTCCAGTTTCTTTCTCCTGAACCGAATCTTTAGTTACAGGTCAGATTGTTTCTTCCACTTTCTCTGTCTCATCGCGCGTCACTCGACGTTCTGACGACCTCGCCCTTCCTGGGCCAATAGGGAAAAATAAAGTTTATCACCAGAGTCAGTGATTGATCCATCAATTACACAAAATGGACTCTGTAAAAGTTTATTTATAAGAAGCTCAACTCCTCTGGGTTATAATTACGTCACAGTGTTTTCATGCTGACACAAGATGCAGCAGAACTCAACAAAGAACTGTGGATCAACAAGATGCTGGTCTTTGCATGTGAGAGGTAGAGGGATCAATACCCTCATTTTCCATGTTCATCTCTTTTTGGTTAACCTGTGAAAACTCAAATCAAAAGTAGATCTGATGCATATTGTTATAAATACTAACTCCATCATGTAGCCTTGGAAAGTCAATTAAAGGCGTGTGATGTCATTGATGACATAACAAAGAAGAATCATCAAAGTGAAGATCTATTATTGTTGTTATTATTAACACCAGAAAACCAGATACAAAACTCTTTAACAAAGACATGTGATGTCATTGATGACATCGAAAATAAGAATCTTGCTGGATGTTTTATTTAAAAGCAGTTTGAATGTCTCGTCTCGTCTTGTCTCGTCTAAGAACTGTGTCCCAACAGGGAAAAAAAAAAAAAAACACAAAACAATGCTATTGCAGTTTGTCCGTTATTTGTCCTCATATAACTTTCACTTATTGTTGTATAAGCACAGACTGTTGCAAGTTAAAGTGCTGGCAGAGATTTTCTAGCTTCTTTAAAGAGTTGCAACAGTTCTTCTGAGCTTCCGCTCACTTCTGCCTTTTGTAATCCCAAACGGACTCGATGATCCTGATATTTAGGATTCTGCGTGGGCCATCTCCTGCGGGACTTCTTGTCCTCCTCTTCTCTGAAGATGGTTCTTTCAGCTATCTTTCTTTGGAATTTTGTGGTTTTGGATGTTGTCATGCTGCGGAAGTCTATAGATCGACATCAGACACTCCCCGATGGCACTGAAAGATGGAGAACTGTACCTTGAAACAATGCACTGCACAGCGCTCTGTACAATATGTGGTGCAAATATTGCTGATGAATCGCTGTAAGAGAGCAAAAGTAATTTGACCAGTCATGCTGTGCTGCAGAAGCAGAATTATGATAGACGGAGAAACACTGAAGGATCAGCAATTAAACAGAGGAACAGCATGTATGAACACAGTAACTCATTTCAACGGTACTTTGAAGTGAGACCAATTTCTCAGTTGCAGCAACATGTAATTTCAATGAGTGTAAAAAGCTATAATAATTTCCTCTGGGAGGCTGATTTACTGCAAAAACAGCAATGATAACATTTGCACTCGATGACACTGAAAGTCCTGGACCAAATTACTGCAATGATAATACAATAATATAATAATTATATAATATGACGAGATTCAGATCCTTAGACTCCTTTGAGGATCTCATCACTTCTGACTCTCCTTCATTTACAACCACAGTAGTGACAAAGTCATCACAAGTAAGTCTCAAGTAACTCCTCTCAAGTCTAGAGTCCAGACCCAACTCCAGACCAGCAAGTCCAGACTCAAGTCCAAGTCCTAAACATTAAGTTTCCCGTCTCAGCCAAGGCATTATGAGTTTTTCATCAAGTGCAATGTTATAAAAAAACACTTCAAAGTATGTCTATATTAATTTTAAACAAATCAAATGATGAGTCAGTTTGGTTCTGATGTGTGATGTCCTACATAAACTATGGAAATGCCATAAATCCAGATCTTGACAGTCTCAACAGCTAGAAACTGAAGACCAGCACATTTTAACCACAATGCAGATCCACAAAATTATGATCAATCTAAATCAGGGGTCCTTCTGGACTCCTCTGGACACCAACAGACAGTTGGAAGACCACATGTGACTGAACAAAGATCAGACAGCAGTTTATCTTTGAACGTGAACAAAGAGCAACGTCACACTGAAATGTGAACCAACCAGAACTCAGCTTCAGTGGATTTCTCCAAAGAACACAAAGTAGAAACAATCTCCTGACGTGACGCCACTGAGCAGCAGGAACGTTGCTGCTTTCTCTGACCGGGAATTAAACTGGGGTTGAGAACCAGAGTTATAATAGTTGGAAATATTTCAATACTTATTATTTTCATATCAGTTTATTCCTTTTTCATATATTTCATCTCTGATATTCAAGTTTAAATTAAGTAAACTTTATACACCTTCATTCATCCTTCCTTCTGTCAAAGTAACACGAAATCATGCTGAGGAGAAATTTTAAACCAACATCAGGAATATAGGGTCAAAGCCAAGGTGGGATCATGATGAGTCCACTCAGGTTGGTCCTGATGAAGCAACAAGAGTTTTTACTTGACAGAAGGAGCAGACAGACAGTCCTGTGACCACAACAATCTTCTGACACCAGTGGGGTTTGTGAGGATGGTGAGACTAGAAATCCTCGTTACGCTCCCGTTTCACATCCTGTGTGACTCAAACTGAAGTTCCTTCTGGACTCCACCCAGACAGGTGAAGGACCACATGTGACTAAACACGTCATGACCGGTCAGATCAGACAGCCAAGGGAACGTTTGTATACAAGTCTGGAGTTGTGCTCAAACTCAACATTTACATGTTAACTGGTCTTTTAATGACCAGTTACCCAAAGTGAGCGTCAGGTAACATGAGTTATTATGGGATGTTTCCATGAGCTGTGCTGAGCTGATACAGGTAGTCTGTGGTGACTGAGTGAAGGTGATTGTTGATGATAAGAATTTTCAAATGTAGAAGGAAGCTGATCATTCCAGTTTTCACAGATGAACCATAAAGAGTTGAACATGGAGAATGAGGGTATCGATCCCTCTACCTCTCACATGCGAAGCGAGCGCTCTACCATTTGAGCTAATTCCCCTGAGTTACAGATGTTTAAAGCAACTTGATTCTCTGCATGCAGGTTTCCTGTATTTTGAAAGTCTTTGTCTGTGGTTGGACTTACAGATTTGAAAACATACAAAACAAATAGAACTAAAATACAACCAGTAAAACTGATCTGTTTAATCAGAGTTTGTGATACGAAGTAAGACGACACACAACACAAGTAGAGACAGGAAACAAGCAAACGGACAAAATGCTCCAGTTGTTAGTTGTCAAAGTGTTTCTAACAATGTCAGAGGACAAAATGCACAGCAAAACAAAATTCTGTTTTCTCACAGCAGCTTGAAAATATACAAACTTCCCCGAGTAAATATTAGTGTAGTGAGGTAAAACACAAGAACAACTATTTTTCAAGTCAGTATTGGAGTATAAAGGTGGTCCGACCCCATCAGGGCAAAAGTTCACTGCTTCTGATTGGCTGTTTACTTTTCTTTGAACGTAAACATGATTTTCATTTAACAAGAGTGAATTTTAATAAGTCACTTAAAAAAACTTAACAGCTATTAAAGGAAAAAAGCTGATCTAATAATTATAATGATTTTTTATGTAAATATTTAGATATTTGATTGTAATAGTTATGTCATAATGTTATATATATAATATTTATAAAATACAATATCATATGTTTTATATAAAATCCATGACGTCTTTGTAACCCAGTAAATCTTTATTTAATCTTCTAAATGCTCACATCAAGAAAATATTAACCATCTATAATTTTACTTTAATATTAGACACTAATTTTAACTTTGTAACTTGTATTTTTTAGCAAATGTTTAAATTAATAATGTGACAGCGTAATATGCCATATCTTTGTTCTTCTGAGCTTTCTGTACATAATTTTAAAACCTGGTGTCATCCGGAGTGTAATTGAATATAATCATTTATAAATTATAATTATTTTTGATGATATTGTAAAGGTGTAATGAAAGCTCATAGAATCTGCAACTCTATTAAATGCAACATTTTATGTGACCAGCAGGTGGCAGCAAATCACTATAGAAACACAATGCTGCAGCGCTGCAAATAAAACTACTGTAACCTCTAAACCAAAGGGTTGTCCTACTTTATTTTCTTTTTTCGTGATCATACATACGTCATTCTTAATTTATGATGACAGAAGTTATTGATGTATTTACAATGCATTTATAGTCAAAATACAATATAAGTTACTTTAACTAGTTTCAAGTAAGCAGCTGCATTCAGACTCCTGTAATCAAACAAGCTTTCTATGTAAATGTAATAAATTTCAACCACACGTGTAGGTCTCATTATTTTGATTGGTTTGATTTAATTGGCTATAAATAAGCATAGTAAATATTTAAACATACTGCACTTTACTGTGAGGACTCCTGCAGGGGGACCCCACCATGATCCACTGACCTGCAGTCCCACCCTCTGACCATCCCAGTGTTTACCTCCACCTGTCTGTATGGATGTCTCTGTTGGATACCTGCAGACATCCTGACCTGCAGTCCTCGTCTCTGTGGATCACCAACTAACCAGGTATCAGTCATATATACATGGAAGTCTTAGTTCTGCTGCTGACAGATGGTTGTACTTATGTATCTTATCAATCATCCAGGAACCATTGAACAAAACAACTGGTCTCCTTGTCGGGGAATTGAACCCCGGCCTTCTGCGTGACAGGCAGAGATACTGTCCACTATACTAACAAGGATTTCTTATTATAATGTATTTGTAAGGAAGAGGAGGCAGAAGATGAAGAGGGTTAGTAGTGCTGCTGATAAGCTTTTATTAATGGTTGCTGTCCAGTGCTGAAATGCTGGACACTCCCACACTCATTTTGACAGCAGCCCTTTTCTGTGTCCTGACCGAGTTTTCTTTTCTCCACGGCGCCTTTTGTCTACTTTTCATCATTTACTGTTTGTCACTTGTCACCTCACTGTTGTCCAACTCCAACCAGCCTTGCTTTAAAACAACTGCACGTCAGTATTGAGACATTAAAGACCTTCAATCATATATAAACATGGACAATGACTTCTCCAGCTGGACAACATTCCTTCAAACTAAAATCACAAATCCTTTCTAACAGTGTAGTTTGGATCAACTATATGAAGATGGAGTTGGAAATAGTTGAGGGCCTGAAAATCTGTGTGTTCTTGTCACGTTGTGACACAAGTTTAAAATAGGGTGTGAATGTGTGAATAGGAAATAAATTAAATCACTTTGCAGAGCCTTCAAATGAGTAAACTAAATACGTTTTAATTTTACCAACTCTTTCCAAAGACAAGTGGGATTCACATTCAAACAGACGCTTTGCGAGATTCTGAGGCTGCAGAACATAAACAAAAAATTCCTTCTGACCCTGACGTCAGATGAAGACAAACTTCTGATATGAAGTCAGACGCGCCACCGCTGGACCACAGAGTCGGTCCAGACGTCCTCTGACATAGTTTAAGTAACACCAATCTAATCATTACAACTCTTAACGATGCTGTTAATAACAGCATCAAGAAATCTTCACACTGATGACTGACATTCATGACCTCCAAAGACTGCTTTACATAGAACCTACAGCAGGATGCAAAAGAAACATTGAAGGTAGGTTTAGAAATAAAAAAACAATCCACCATTCTGTGATGTCATCACATGTCTTTGATGACTCTCCAAGGCTACATGATCGTTAGTATTTACAACAGTTTGTATCTGATGCAATATTCATCAACGACATCTTTGTTTCTCTCTGTGGTACAGTGGGTGAGTGAATTTGGTTGTTAACTGAAAGGTTGGTGGTTTGAAGCCACCCAGGGACAGGACGCTCTTCTTTCATCAGTCAAACTCTAGAAACTCAGATATGGTTGTTGACATTAAAAAAGTTATTTGAATGTCTTATCAGCACCTTAATGAGAGATTAAACCCAGTTTTTCTGTGTGTGCACAGTTACACGTTCTCATGGTTCCTAGATAATAGTTGTGGTTCTTGTTGTTTCTTTACAGTCACTTTCTCTGTCACAACTCTGTGATGTCATCAAAGGCATGGGATGATTTCACAAAGGATGAACTTTGGAAGTCATGAATGTCAGTCATCAGTGTAAAGATTTCTTGATGTTTTATTAACAGCATTGTTAAGAGTTGAAATGTGAGGATCCACCAGAAAACTGGACTGATGCAACAAAGCATGAGGCTGAAATCCCTTCAAGGAAATGTTGATCCTGTCCCTGATGGTCTAGGATTTGGTGCTTTCACCACCAGGGACCAAGTTCAATTCCCGGTCAGGGAAGAAAAGTCATGTGACTGTTTTTCAATCGTGAATTTCTTTGTGCTTTTGTCTGATCGTTGAAGCTGAGTTTTGGCTGCTTTACCTCTTAGTTTAGTGTGATTTTGTTCTTTTAAAAAAATTACTATAAAAACATTCATTTCATATTCCTAAATTGTCCTAAATTTCAAGGTTAATCTGGGGAACAACATCCTGTCCCCAAATGGGGTCTACAATCAGAAACTTTTCCAAGATCTTAGACACACCTATTGACACAGATTGACTGTAGCAAAGACAAGCCTCCACCCATCACCCACCCATGTCTCCTATGTATAGATTCTTGTCAGGTTCACTGATGGAGGAATTCCCATCTTCCAGCATTCTGGCAGGTGAGTGGGGACACAAACCAGTATTTGACATAACATTTGAGTGATCAGTCCAGTCAGATGTGTTTGTGAGTGGAGGAACTTTGTGGTTTAAATGTGTCAACTTTCAGTTTTTGCTTGTTGAGACTTCAATTGAATTGAATTCAATTTCATTTATATAGCGTCTGTTACAACACAAGTTGTCTCTAGGATCTTTCCAGAGACCCAGAACATGACCCCCGAGCAATTATTACATAAACAGCGGCAGGTAAAAACTTCCCTGGTGCAAGAAAAACCTTAAGCCAAACAGTGGCAACAAAAGAACAACTCCCCTTTAAGAGGGAAGAAACCTGGATCAGGACCTGGATCATAAGGGGGGATCCTCCTGCTAAAGACCAGCTGTGTAAAGAAGCAGATACAGAGAGAGGAGAGACACAGACACTCCGTCAAAGATACAAAAGACAAGATTGTACATATAAGTATAAGTACAACCAACCATAAACTAAATCAATGAAGTATATGAGTTGTCCCTAAATGACAGCTTATGAAACTCTTTTCAAGATGAAGAAACTTCCATTTTACATGATGTCTTGAGATGAAGGATTATCAAGTGTACATGTGGGTTTACAGCATTTATTTTTTATGCTCATGTGTATTTTGTGTTTTACTACAATCAGTCATCCTGGTCAAAGCACAATAAATCCTGGGGCTCGTCCAAGAATTGAACCCAGGACCTCTCACACCCAAAGTGAGAATCTTACTACTAGACCAACAAGCCACAAAATGCTTCTGTGAAGTAAAAAATGTTTTTCTTAAAAAAAAAAAAATATTAAAAGAAAACATCACGTCATGAGAAGCAGGTGATGTCGTTAATGACGTCACAAAGGAGGATGGTTCTGGATGTTGTAAATAACACTTATTTAAATAAACAATAGCAACAATATAAATTTGAATAAATAAATCAATGAAATCAAAACACATGAAAAAAAAACACTTCTTAGGTTCCTTTATCCAGTAAAGAAATTAATCTAGTAATGACCTACTTAATCGATCAATAATCAAATCCAGATCAACTGCTTGGGAAGCAGCCATGCTGAACACTATACCACCAACACTGTGAGAGCAAATCTGATATTGTGATAACACGGAAACATAATTGATGAAGGAAATTGTTTGTAATGTCCCCCAGGGGTCAGTATTGGGACCCAAACTCATTATATGTGTGATATGCAAAGTGTCGAAAGTAATGAACTTTGTTCTGTTATTATGTCAGAATATCATTCATTTCAAATAACATGAGCTAAGACAGTGGGAGATACAGTTCTGATCCCACCTGGAAAAAAGTTATGGTCCTGCTGTCAAATTCGAGTGTTGGATTGTCAAGCATTTCAGCACTGGACAGCAACCAATAATCAAAGTTTAACAGCGGCACAATACTTACATGTCATCAAAGACACATGATGTCACTGATGACGTCACAGAATGGTGCATGAGGAAGTTCTACGTGGCACACATTAAAGTGCTCTAAACAGAATGTTTTGGTCATTCCTTCCTCTTTTCACAAAAAGCTGCATGAACACCTCCAGTCAACGTGCACTGAGTCTGTTTGAAGATAACTGGCAGCTGCATGTGTGATGTTTTCCCGGTTGGCACCGGGAAGATCCAGCAGAACACTCAACAAAGAACTATGGATCAACAAGACTAAGAGACACTGGGAAAGAAAAAGACGAGTACAGCAGCTTGTTCTTACTCACGTTTTCAACATCTTTACTCAACAGTGATTTTACCTGCTATAAGATATAACTTTATTTGGAAGAGATGAGGTGAAAGCAGCAGAAGTGATCTGTGGACCGTCGTTTAAAATGAAGGACTCTGTGTTACCATGACGACTGAAGATGTAGGAACTGGGGGAGTGTCAAGCATTTCAGCACTGGACAGCACCCATTACACACTGACTCACACCACAAGAGCCCTTTCCCTATTATTCCAGGGAACATCTTTCTCTCAAAGAAAGCGTATTCCAACCAAAGGTAAACTTTACCCTCCCTTTTTTATTTCCTATTTTCTCGGGACTCAACATTTCTCAACGAACCACTCCTGACCCTTAACAATAGCATTTAAAAACAATAATTTACTTCTCTGTTGGTTCGTTTTTTTCTCCATTTGGATCTCGTCAATCCGCCATTGCCAGAAAAAGTTTGACCTAATAGTGCCTCCCAGGTCTTTGTCTCAGGTCTTGTTGACTCTGGCGTGCACGGGCTTCGGCGTGTCGTCACCTCCTGGCAGCGGGTGTGTATGTTATGATCCCATATTTTGGCACAAAAAAACTGATAGGGTTTTACGACTCCATGAGGATAGAGATGAACCACACGAGAGACAGTATTCCTGGTTAACCTTTGCAAAGGCGGGGAAGGTCGGCACAGATGTGTAAACACACACACGTGTAACCAACGCTATTCCCGTTTTCCCCCTTGCAGCGGCTTCTTTTATTCACAGAGAAACAGGGCGGTCACATGATATGTTGTAAACCAGCACAAGGCCTGTATGCAAGCGATAACAGATGGAGAAACAGAAAAAGTTTGGACCTGTTTTTTTAACAAACAGTGGATCTTAATCTTGGGTGTCCCTGTCTTTTCTCAGGCAACCAACACTAGAATCTTGTGAATACAGACAGTAGAAAAGTACAGCTGAAGGCAATCATGCAATAATATACTCATAACTTTAACAAGTAGTGTTACAGCACAGCTACATCGTATTAATAAGACCAACAACAGCTGGATACTAGATTTTGACTTCCGATTAACAACTACGCAAATTCAGCGTTGCCAGAAACATCCATTAAAAAAAAACAAAACACACCTAAAAAAACCACCTTGTGAAAGTCTAAAAAAGTTTTTTGTGATATTTGCAGTTTTTTTCAATAAGAAGAGTTTCAATTACAGGTATAACTTTGTGATATTTGGATTTTGCTCAAATATCAGGAAAATGAAAACACAAATAATGAAGAGTATCTCCATCCAACACCCGGATCTCTCTTTTGGGTAAATGGGAGGTGTTAAACTGTTGCACCAGCACAGCAGAAATGTGATTTTACCACATGTGACATCATGGAGAGAAACTGTTACCGTCATCAATGACGGGCACCTGAGCGTGTGGACTGACTGCAAACAGAGAAGCTGAAACATCAGTCTTCACATCAGGAGTCATCAGGAGCCCAGGCGGCCTCTGCTGGGCTGCTGGAGATCCAACATCAACTGTGACTTTCTTGTCATTTGACGTCGTTATATGCCACCAGGTACAAATGAGTCAACCTCTGCATCAGTAGCAGCACTCAGTAACTAGTGGAACTAGTTGACAGTAACTGAGCGGTCAGCGCCGGTCAGCACCGGTCAGGAGCTCTGTAATCTGCTGCACTGGTGTGGCTGATCAGGTCAAGCAATCTGATTCAACAAGTTTTGAAAATGTACCGTCTATTTAACATCTATACGGTGAAACCTCATGTTTGCAGAGACATTTCAATACGTCTTGATTCAATCTGGAGGGATGTTGCAGTGTAGAGGCAGAATCTCCAATAACCATGTCCTGCTGTCAAATATGAGTGTGGGAGTGTCCAGCATTTCAGCACTGGACAGCAACCATCAATACAAGCTTATCAGCAGCACTACTAACCCTCTTCATCTTCTTCCTCCTCTTCCTTACAAAAACATTATCATTTATTTAATAATTATTATGTATATGACATATTGATCATATATGGCCAACAATGAAACATTCAAGTGGAGTCAGAAGATAGAGCAGCTCTCTCGGTCAACCAACGAGCCGAAGTCCTCATTAGTATTAGTAGTAGTGGACAGTATCTCTGCCAGTCACGCAGAAGACTGGGAATTCAATTCAAATGTTTTGTTCAATGGTTCCTGGATGACTGATAACAAGATCAAAATTTTTCAGTCAGACACCATCAGCAGTTTCCTGCTGAAGAAGCTTCTCAATGCTGCAGCTGGACCAGAGTAAAGACTGCTTGAGGAAGGATGATGTGACATAAGTGATAGACACAAAAGCCCACAATATAAGTGTCTAAACTAAAAAAATTATCTAGTTTAATTTACCTTTCCGTTTATTTTAACAAGTTCTTCATTGGTAAAATCACACCATACTCATGTTTGTGCTGTTTGCTTCAGATCAGCAACACAGAAACTTGACAGCAGACGTGTCGTAAAAGACAGCTGTAAGCATGTGTTTATTATTAAGCAAGAATGTAATGTCAATTTATTCATAGTTAGTGTATCAAATACTTTACTGTTGGACGTTTACTGTCATTACAAGAGTTTTAAGAAAGATCTAAAGTTTTAAGAGAGATCTAAAGGTTGGAAGTAGTGTGGTGGCAGATCGCCGTCCGGGTGTGCCGGGATGTGTTGGCGGGCTCCTTTTCCCTGGCCTGGTGTTCTCCCCCTGTTCCTGTTCCTCCGCCTTGGCTCTGTATGTTGGCGACTGCGGGTGGTGGCTGTCTCGGTCCCCCGGGGCTGCTTCCTCTGCCCGTGTTTCCTCTGTCCGCCTTCTCTCCCGTCCCGTGTTGATCATATATGGCAATGAAACAACAACAACAATGAAACATGCAGGTGGAGTCAGAAGAGCAGCTCTCTGGATCACAACATTAGCTTTCATTTTTCAACAGAATTTGGATTTGAATGACAACATTATGAAATGTTTCAAATATGAGTCGGAAACACAATATGTTTATTTGTGCCTCTGCTTGTTTTCTGCTGAAACCCGGGTTTGAAAAAGGAACCTTCCGTCTAACGCTCTCCCAGCTGAGCTATTTCAGCACACAAGCCTAGTAAAACTCTCCCCATGACAGTAAACATGAGTGTGGAAAGTCACCTCACAATCAATACATGTGGATCCAAGGTTGTTTGTCATGGATCTACATCCAGATACTACAGATACAGGACAAGGACAGAAATCATTCAAATACCTCTGACTGTTGTATTTTTAGATTTAATTGAAATGCATCTGGTAAATCTTTTGGCTTCTTTCATTTGATTGCCTTTTTTATTGCCTTTGTCATAAATATATTATCTTACATTTTGCATTATAGTGCAGTCAAAGTGCATTTTGTACTTACCTGCAAACCAGAATATGCACATTTGCTGGAATAAGGAAAATTATATTCTATTGTATCTAACTGTCTTTATAAAAGATGGTTCTGTTTATGTGCTTCACCACCATCATGCACACATGTTCATATCTCACACATACCCGTACACAAAACATGATATTTCTGCTGTCAGTAGATTTGTCACTTAAGCTTAAGTATAATGTTCATAAGTTTGTGTAAACTTGTACTCGTTCATCTCTGTTGCTGATCCAACCTGGTTTGTAAGCAGACCCCATGGCACTGCTCCTAAAGAAAGAAGGTTACGACTCTCATGTGAACACGGTCAAACCAGAACATAAACCAGGTCCTGACAGCTGCTGCACCTGAGTGTGAGAGTCTCCGTCTGCAGATTTTATTAATTTTAACAGTTTTATTCAGTGTACTACCAAACACAGTTTAGCTTTCACTCAATCTGGGACAAAACCAACTTATTTACTTTTGATATTCCATTTGCATATTATTTTTAATTAAAATCAGTAAACATGATTTTAATTATCAGAAGTAGTTAAGTAAAGTGAGCATGAACAGAGATGTCCTGTTAACTAACCTGCTGCAGCAGCTGAAACAGACACATCAGTCAGTTCAGCAGCTGAAACAGACAGACCAGTCAGTGCAGCAGCTGAAACAGACAGATCAGTCAGTGCAGCAGCTGAAACAGACAGATCAGTCAGTGCAGCAGCTGAAACAGACAGATCAGTCAGTGCAGCAGCTGAAACAGACAGATCAGTCAGTGCAGCAGCTGAAACAGACAGATCAGTCAGTGCAGCAGCTGAAACAGACAGATCAGTCAGTGCAGCAGCTGAAACAGACAGATCAGTCAGTGCAGCAGCTGAAACAGACAGATCAGTCAGTGCAGCAGCTGAAACAGACAGATCAGTCAGTGCAGCAGCTGAAACAGACAGATCAGTCAGTGCAGCAGCTGAAACAGACACATCAGTCAGTGCAGCAGCTGGTGTCTGCTGCTCCTCACCTTCAGCTGCTGGCAACTCTGCAGATGAACCTGTGAGGAGGAAACACATCCAATAAGACAGCCGTGTTAGATGTGTGATACGTGGTCAACAGAGAAGATAAACTCAGTCAGCTCATCGTGGGGACGGTGAGACTTTTAAACCAGTCTGGAGTGAAGACATGACCCAAGATGTCATTTCAACTGGTTAGTTAGTTGACAGAGTTGCAGGATCTCTGACACTGTTAGAAGATCTGGTCCCAGTGGTTTAGATTTGTTGTCCAGCTGTAAATCATAAGAGCTCAAAAGTGTGTTTAAATTCTCTCTTGACTTCAGGAAGTTCTGCAACACTGGAGCTTCAGGAGGATGAGGTTTCAGCCACTGATCAAAAGTGCTGATATCTATAAAAAAGACAGAAAAACAACTTTACTGCAAGACCTGGGTAGCTCAGATGTAGTGCTGGTTCAATTCCCAGTCAGGAAGATTGTCAAAGTGTTTCTAACATTGTTAGAAACACTTTGACAACTAACAACTGGAACATTTTGTCCGTTTGCTTGTTTCCTGTCTCTACTTGTGTTGGGTGTCGTCTTACTTCGTATCACAAACTCTGATTAAATTGATCATTTTTACTGGTTGTATTTTAGTTCTTTTTGTTTTGTATGTTTTCAAATCTGTAAGTCCAACCACAGACAAAGACTTTCAAAATACAGGAAACCTGCATGCAGAGCATCAAGTTGCTTCAAACATTTGTAACTCTGGGGAATTCGCTCAAATGGTAGAGCGCTCGCTTTGCATGTGAGAGGTAGAGGGATCGATACCGTATAACTCAAATCAATAGTAGTTCTTCTCCTGTGAAGACTTGCATGCTGCTTTCACATGAATGTTATTTTGGCACTAAGCACCCACATGGCAACATCTGTTTTGCAGACTCATGTTGGCCTCCGTCACAGTCAGTTTACCTGTCCACTCCATGAACTTCTCATAGATCAGCTGTTTCTCCAGCTGAGAGGAGACAGTAGACAGGAGACAGTTGTTCAGGGTCTCCAGAGGGACGTCCACACAAAACTTGAGCCCCCTAGGATGTTGTTTGAGGACACGGGAGGTCACCAAAGGTCACCTTAGGCCTTCGCATGGTTTTACTTGCTCGTGGACGCTGTGTGCACTCAAAGTCAGTGACACTTGTCATAAAAACACTATAAACCTGTTAAAAGAATTTGTTTGATCTATGACCCACATCTGGCAACACCCCTCCTGAAGGTCAAAGGTCACCCCCATGAAAGAGCAAGAAAGAAGACGAGACAGTGGTGGTGCAGTCTGGCGTCTGTGTTGTAATGTGAGTTAAAAAGAGTTTATAATGTTCTTGTTTAGAGAGTAAAGGTGGACACAGGACAATCAGGTGTTATAAGCAAAAAGAGCTTTCTATTTACAATTGTTTTAACTGTGAGCATATCTGAGTGTTTGGGGGTGTTGGGGGCAGCATTAAAAAGTCATATTTATATATTTTAGAGGTCACCTGTCAAGTATGATGAAAGGGCGTCCATATTATTATTATTATTATTAATGACCTCATTTTTTAAAGACTGCACATTTCTTTATGTATCGATATTTAATCTCAATCTCCATCCATCCATTATCTATACCCGCTTTATCCGTTTCCGGGTCACGGGGGTCTGTCGGAGCCTATCCCGACGCATATCAGGCGAAAGGCAGGGGTACACCCTGGACAGGTTGCCAGTCTATCCAGGGCCACATAGAAGACAAACAACCAATCACACTCACATTCACACCTACAGAGAATTCAGAATGATCAATCAACCTACCCTGCATGTTTTTGGACTGTGGGAGGAAGCCGGAGTACCCGGAGGGAACCCTTGCAAGCACGGGGAGAACATGCAAACTCCACACAGAAAGACCCACCAGGCCGGGAATCAAACCAGGAACCTTCTTGCTGTGAGGCAACAGTGCTAACCACTAAGCCACCGTGCTGCCCAATCTCAATCTCAATACTGAGATTTCTACAAAAGAATATATTGTAACTGAGGAAAAGGTTTTGACACCCTCACATGTATTGCCACTCAAAATGGCTTAAATCACACGCAGGCGGATCACACGCAGGCGGATCACACGCAGGCGGATCACACGCAGGCGGATCACACGCAGGCGGATCACACGCAGGCGGATCACACGCAGGTGGACATGATGAGTAGATCATTACTCAGCAGTTTGAATGAGGCTTGCCCTAATTAAACCTCTGACATTTATTTTGGTGTGCTCTTTACTGTTGAAGAGCCAGGTCCTGCTCAAGGTTTCTTCCCTCTTAAAGGGAAGTTTTTACCTGCCGCTGTTTATGTAATAATTGCTCGGGGGTCATGTTCTGGGTCTCTGGAAAGCGCCTAGAGACAACTTGTGTTGTAACAGACGCTATATAAATAAAATTGAATTGAACTGAATTGAATTGAAGTGAGAGTGAGCACCATGGTGAAAGCAAAAGAGCTCCCTGAGGCCCTCAGAAAAAAAAAATATAGCAGCCTATGAGTCTGGTAAGGGATTGAAAAAGATCTCAATAGCTTCTAAAATCAGTCATTCCACTCTTCAGAAAATAATCTACAAATGAAAGGCTTTTATAACAACTGCCAACATGCCCGGGTCTGGTCGTCCCAGCAAGTTCACCCTATGAGCAGATCACAAGATGCTAAAAGAGGTGACCAAAAACTTTAAAATCTCATCAAGGGACCTACAGCAGGCTCTGGCTACTGTTGATGTGAAAGTGCATTTCTCTACAATTAGAACCTGACGGCACAAGTGTAACTTCCATGGGAGGTGTGAAAGGAAGAAACCTTTGCTCTCTAGGAGTGTCACGTCCGTAGCCAGACACCGCTCTTATTTTGAAACCTGGACTGGCTCGTCTACAACTTCCCTTTTGCTAGCTTCTCACCTGCACCTCATCTACCAATCAGCCCCACTATAATAACACCCCCACCCTTTACCCCCTGCCGGATTGTCTTCCTTCCACTAGCCTTCTGAGAGATTTTCCTCGTGCTTTTTGCTCCTCGTTTCAGGAACTCTTGTTGGTTGTCTGATTTTGATTTTGACTGGATCCTGAACCCCACTTCCCGGGGAACCCCCGTAGTCCAATAAAGTTGTGTTTGCCTGAGAGCCGTATCCCTTGCCTTGTGGTTCCTGCTACTGAGTCCTTCCCCGGTGTCCGGTCGTCACAAGGAGAAACATCAAGGCCAGACTGAAAGTTTGCGAGAGAGAATACTGACAAAATCCAGGACTTCTGGAATAACATTCTGAATTATTTGGCCGCTGGAACAGAGGACATGTTTGGTGTAAACCAAGCACAGCCTTCCAGCGAAGGAATCTCATACCAGCTGTGAAGCATGGAGGTGGAAGTGTGATGGTTCAGGCTGCTTTGCTGCAGCAGGACCTGGCCAGCTCACCATTATAGAGTCCACCATGAATTCTACTGTGTATCAGAGGGTTCTTGTGAGACCATCTGTGAGAAAATTAAACCTGAAGCGGAACTGGACCATGCAAGATGACAATGACCCAAAAAATACCAGTAAATCAACCAAAGACTGGCTGAAAAAGAAGGAGTGTCCTGGAACGGGCTGTAGATGCAAGAAACACAGCAAACATCTCACAGCTGAAGGAATTCTGCATCGAGGACTGGGGAAAACATTCCTCAGACCGATGACAGAGACTGGTAGACGGATATAAGAAGAGTCTCACTGCAGTTATTTCAGCCAAAGGGGGCAACAGTAGCTACTAGAGGGTAGGGTGTCCTAACCTTTTACTCAGTTACAATATACCTATTGTAGAATTACATTTACAGAATATCTTGAAAAGTGTTTTCTTCACTTTGAATTGTTTAGTTATATCACTTTAATCTCTCAGTATTGTTAACATTGAGGCTAAATTTGCATGTATAAAGGAATGTTACAAAATATCCAGATTGGCACAGGGTGTCCTCATTTTTTCACATGGTTTTATTAGACTGCCCCGGGTCTTCCAGAGCAGCAGGGGAGGGGAAGCAGGCCCAGACAGGCCCCAGACATTCCCGCTCCAGGACCAGTCCCAAAGAGTAGGAACGTGCACCAGGCAGCCGGTCATTCGGAGGCCCCACCGGGTCCCAGCAGCAGATGGCCAAGTGTCCCCTGACCAGCCCTGCGAACCCCTGCAACCGCATTTGACCCAGTTAAGAAAATGTCTGGTTGATGAGGTCAGAGGAGAAACACCAGACTGGCTCCAGATGATAAAAAGACAACCAAACCTCAAAGGATCAGGTGTTCCAACCCAGATGGTCAGAAGATCATCTCTGAACACACAACAGGTGGACAACACACAGACTCAACAAAACTGGACAGAGGGACGTTTGTTCAGGAATGTTCATGTGTTATGTAACCTGTCATAAACATTCCTTAACAAATGTGTGTTTTTTTTTACTTTCTGCACATTTACAGATTTTAAAAGACCTTTTTTGTCTGGAGGAACTCTCTCCACCTTTCACTGAAGTGGAGTGATGGATGGGAGACTCTTCAGAAGATTAAAGTTTATATTAAAGAGTTTTATTCTGACACAACTCTGTTGAACCCTGAACAAAAATTACATTTCTAACCTACTTATAATGTTATTAATATTGATATAAAACATGCTATCTTTTTCTGCTGAACGTGTGGTGTTTTTTTTTGTTGTGAGAAGTTTTCTTTCTTTGATAAATGAAGAACAAACAACTCTTCAGGCGTTTTCACTCTGTGGCAGGGATCCAGGTTCCAGTCATAACAAGGAGGATTCTGTAGAAGAGTAGGGGCAGGGGAGGATGATGGGTTTTGAGAAACAGCTGTGTCAGCTCATTTTGGTTTCTTCAGAAAGCCTTCAGGCAAATGAGGTGATTTCATAAATACATCTGAGGTTCAAGTCCTCTTATGACCCATTTGCACTGGATTCAAATGATCTGGGGACCTGTGGTCATTTATAATCATTACAGAAGACATGCATGAAACACAGATGTTGGGGTGTGATCTTTGAATGACTGCAGGTCCAGATGTGATTTTAGTCCGGTATGGACAGAACATTAGACTCTGTACTTCCTAGTTCTAACAGGATCCTAATAATCATTCATGCACTTAATCAAATCCTTGCAGCTCAGCTTGACTTTGTTCATCAAACTCTTCTTCTGGATATTAACAAAAAAAAAATGTTTTACCAGGATGTGGGGTTGACTACAGACCACCCCCACAAATCAGTGAGTTTAAAAGGGAACTCTTCGTAGAGTTTTATCTTCAGACCAGTTCCTCAAAGAACTTCTTGGTCTGAATAAAACAGGTAAGAACTCACTAGATACATACTGACAACAATAACGAAGCTTAAAAAGCTTCCAGGGAAAAAAATAAAAAATAAATCAATTATTTTAAGATGTCAGTTGAAAGTCTGTAGATGTTGTGTGCCTTGGTTGACAAGCCTCTGCAACATTGCCTGGAGGTCAGGGACAGTGCCGCTGGAGTGGAAAACTGGGGATGGTGGTCCCTCTTTTTAAAAAAGGGGACCGGAGGGGGTGTTCCAACTATAGAGGGATCACACTTCTCAGCCTTTCTGGGAGAGTCTTTGCCATGTTACCGGAGAGGAGAATTTGAATGATGGTCGAACCTCGGAGGAATTCAGGAGGAACAATGTGGTCTTCATCCTGGTCATGGAATACTGGATCAGCTCTTTACCTTCCACAGGGTGCTTGAGGGTTTATGGGAGTTTGTCCTTCCAGTCCACATGTGCTTTGTGGATCTGGAGAAGGCATCCGACCTTGTGGTAATTTCTTTGCACGACCAGAGTCGTACTTTGGTTCACATTGCCAGCAGTAAATCAGATCTGTTCCCAGTGCATGTTAGACTCCTGCAGGGCTTCCCTGTGTTACCGGTTCTGTTCATAATTTTTCATGGACAGGATTTCTAGGACTCCGGCTTCCTCCCACAGTCCAAAAACATGCAGGGTAGGTTAATTGATCACACTAAAATTGCCCATAGGTGTGTATGTGAGTGTGCATGTTTGTTTGTCTTTCTAGGTGGCCCTGCGGTGGACTGGCGACCTGTCCAGGGTGTACCCCTGCCATTCGCCTACTATGCGTCAGGATAGGCTCCGACAGACCCCCGTGACTCGGAGACGGATTAAGCGGGTATAGATAATGGAGGGGTTTCTAGGCGTAGCCAGGCTGGGGGTGTGGATTTAGAGTACCACAAAATTTCATCTCTGCATTTTGCAAACAAAGTTGTCCTGTTGGCTTTATCGGGCAGGACCTTCAGCATGTGCTGGGGCAGACAGGCCCCAGACATTCCTGCTCCAGAATCAGTCTTAAGAGTAGGAGCGTGCACCAGGCAGCCGGTGTCAGGTTTAAACGACCTAAACAGTTATTAAACACACAATAAGGAAGACAGACAAGTCAGTAAGTTTTTCATTCATCATCACGGAGGACGGACAGAGAACTCAGCCACATCTCCGGTGCTCTCGTCTCTGTCCGCACCCCCCTCTGATGGCTCCTTGAGGCTTTTATTGAAAATAAGGAGGTCACATATGACATGAAGAAAAGCAACTTGTAAAAGATATATTCTCTGATGTGTACAATTATCTTATAAGACAAGTAGTATACAGAGCGTAAAATAACAATGAGATAAACAAAGAGTGTGTTAAAGTTTTTACCCTATCACCTCTGTACCCAACGAGAATATTACACAGGTAAACGATATAGTAACTGCACAGCAGCGCTTTAATGGTACGAAATGGTTAGTATCCATGGAAACTATCTACAACTCCTTCATTTTCAATGCTGCATTTTCATTCTAGTGTTTAGAAAATCATGAAATGCTATAAGAAATGAAGATAAATAATGTCATGTTGTTTGTTTTTATACATGATGCTATCTGTGTGTTGAAGGGAAATAATTAGTTTTATTTATAGTACATCTGTTGTGGAAACGATCTCTGTTAAATAAAAATGGTCGATGTGGATGAGGGACCGAGCAGCTGCCAGCGCCAGCCCTGCCCCCGCCCCCAGTAGGGGTAGCAATCTCCGCCCCGGGGCGACAGGGCAGCCAATGATTTGAAAAAGACAAAAAAAACAAATTATCAAACTATCAAGGCAAAAGAAACCAGAGCACGACACCAATAACAACAATAACCACAAAGGTTTCTGCCCCACCCCCGACTTATGGAAGTAGTTCAGCGGATTATCAGGCTAACGATCCGTCTAATTGTAGTCAAGGATAATGAGGAGTAAAGCTGAGAGTTGTAGAGGTTGTTTATTTATTTATTATTAATTTTCCCTTTTTTATGTATTGGTTTTTGCTTTTTTAAATAGAAATGACAAAATCCACCTTTATTATCAAAGATCATTTGAGGGGAGATATATGTGTCTCGAATTCAAGAATAAAATTTTTTCCAAACTTTGAAGTTTGTTTTTTAATTGAAGCTGTTCCAGTGATATAAAATCAGTTAATAAGTTTTTCCAGAGGATGATATTGAAGAAGGAAGAAGCCCTCTGGTGCGTGCGATCACAAGGGTGGAGCCTTGAGCAGAATGTTTTAGCCTGAAGGAAACACGTGACAAACGTGTTGCAACAAGTGCGGGGAACAGACTTGCATTAACTCAGGATTGTACAAAAAGGAGGTGTACGCAGAAGTACTCAGATCTCATCTGTATGCAGGCTTTTACTCATCTGGTGGGATCTCCAGATGCATCTTCAACAAATGAGGACTCATCTTGGATTGATGAGTCTGAATGCACCCGTCCATGAGTCCAAGTCCAAGTGTGAGTTATCAGCGCTCATGTCCAAGTCCTTAAACTGCTGTGATGGTTTAAGATTTTCTGTTGAGTTGTGGTTTTCATGTGTTTTTAATATATTTTTCTCTTAGTTGTTCTAGTTTGGGCTTGTTTGTTTGTTTGTGTTACTTTTTGTTTTATTTTGAAAGTCTTATCTTGAACGTCTCTTCTGTTTGTTCACATCTGTGTCTCATTATCTGCTGTGAGTGTAAATTATCTTGTCTTATCTAGTCTGTTGTGTTTGTCTCTGGATGAGTTTTTATGCAGATTTTCTTCTGGTTCCTTTTACTGCTCGTTTATAGAAGATTCAGCGTTTTGGTCCTCCTGCTTGTGTGTGAGTGTTTTGTTAAAATACAGGATTATGTCCTGTACCTCCAGCCTCTAGATCAGCTGCATTCACTGTTTCCAAACGTACAATAATGATTGTATTGGTACAATCATTTGGTTTTGGGTATCTGCAACACTGCCTGCATTGGTTGTGCAAATGAAAAGATGTGACCACCACCGATTTGGTAGCTAAGACAGAATTATTCTTCCAGGCTCTAAACTCCAGAACCAGGGTTGTCATTATTGTACACGAAGAACATCCCAAGAATGTGACCCAGAACTACTGGAACAAGGCACATAAGAAGAAAAACACTTATTTGTAATCTGTCCAGGTCACAGTCAGCTGTAGTTTACCACCACCAGATGATCCAAGAGCACCTGGCTGCAGACTGCGTAGAGAATGGATCTCCACTGAAGTCCAGTCTGGACCACCTGACCTCCACTCTCCAGTGGTTAGGGTGAAGGTCATGTTTCAGGGAGGGGTCTTCCACAGGCAGAAGTCACATGGTTCCAGTCAACACAGTCTGCAGCAGGTCCCACTACCTGCTGCTTTGCTGATTGTCATGGATCCACTATTACAACCTGATACTAACAAGTGGAAACTTAGTCTGTGCACATGTTTCTTCTTGTTTCTTTCCCATCATGTTTAGAGACGATGATCATTTCTGATTTCAGCACATAATCTGATCAGTCTGGTGTCTCAAGTCAAATCCACACGATTGTTGAGTGATTATAATTTTATTTTGTGAGGAGCAGATACATTTTCTTAATAGAAGAAACTGAAGATTTTACTTCCTCAGCCTTGCTCCTGATGCTGGTGTGTCAGCGTATCTCAGTCTTCCACTTTAATCTGGAGGACACTGCTGATGCACCGCAGCAGAGGGAGTTTGTCCGCAGGCTTTTAATTTGCAGCTTCAGTCATTTTCAATATTCCAAGTTTGCTTCATACATGCTGATGCACGTAGCTGCTCCTATTTACCAACACAGCTACAGACCAGACTCTACTTGTACCTGCCGGCAGGTTCATATTTCATTTTACTTTACGTTCTGCTCATGGACATAGGCGATACACCTGCTGCCACACAGTCTTAGGTAAGTACTCGACATGTCAACAAAACGTTTTTTTGTTTTTCCTCTTGTTTGCACATATATTAATGGTTAATACTAGGTTTGGTAAAACCCAAGAGCTATATATATATATATATATATATATATATATATTCATTTTATCTTGCAACAGTGTGTGGTTTTATTGTTGTTTTTTTTTGTTTTTTTACGTGTGCGTAGGTGTTTGCAAGTGTGTTCCCTTCACCAGCCCTCATGACAGTCCATTTTTTATTTTATGAAGGGGGAATAAATAAATATTCTGCTGAAGAGGGCTAAACTCACCGGTGTGGAATGTGAAAAAAATAGAAAAAGGTGGGACATGAAAGAAAGACGAGACAGTGGTGGTGCAGTTTGGTGTCTGGGTTGCAATGTGTGTTGAAACAATCTGGAATGTGTCACTATCCAATAATAGTGTGAGATCATTGAGTCTAGAGATTTGAACTAGGGGGTTGGAGGCTTGATGGGGATCATTGAGACAAGATAGTTTACCATGTGGTTGTTGTTTTGTGAGTAAAGTCGTAATCACACAGACACCAACTGAACCCATCAATGTCTCGTCTTTCTTGCTCTTTCGTGTCTCTTCATGTCTTTCACATTCCACCCGGGGATCTTAGCCCTCTTTGGGCTCAAAGCACTGTTGATCAGAGCAGCGTTACATGTCTGTTTGAGGGACAGGAAAAGGCATGTGTGTTGTCTTCTTTCAAAAAACATCCAGAGTGCAGTTTCGGCAGTTGATGATGACAGCAACAAGACCAAAAAAGGAGCTTCCTGTTACCCAGGATCCTCCAGGTCCCTGAACCAGTGAGGCCTAATGAACACTACAACATGAAGTAATATCTGTCATTAAGCCCACAGCTGCTGCTTCTTCTGACATTCTTCTTTCTTTTACCTCTATGAGGGATCATTTATTGAGTCCATCAGTGTGCACAGAGTTAACCAGGGTGCAGTAATGTGACACCTGAAGCAGTTGAAGGGTGGGCTCAGACTAGTACCTGGGAGCTTCTCTGACTCAGATCTGTCGATATCAGACGTGAAGCTGAGCATCTGCAATAAACTGTGATGGAGCCATAAACAAGGCTCATCTGTATCTGTTATATATGTGGTCATTGTGTTCTTATCCGTTTATTATTTCAGATGGCTTGATGAGTGAACTTCTCCTCCTTCTAGTGAGAGTATTTCTAGGTTTTCTTTGAGTCATTGCCTCCACGAGTCACCACCTTGTGGTGTTGAAGGGATACCAGGTGTTATATTATCGAGGGCGGTTGTCCCAGGTTGGGTTTTTCAAGGCAAATTAGTCCTGGGGGAGTCCAGGTCAGGATCCAGGGTGGGAGCCAGGTCTGGAGTGACTGGCCTTTACCGTCCATGGGGCGTGGAATCCATGGGGCATGGCCATAGCTGGAGGCATGTGACTGGACTTTGGTACAGTTTTATGTCTGGTTTCTGTTGAATTGTTCTCTGAAAACATTTGCTCCTCGGCTCCTCTTGGTTGCACCTTCAGCAGCTTGTGCGGCTGCTTCAGTCTGTTGGGTCTGTCCATTAACAAAATAAACTCAAAGAGCCAGCTGGTTCTCTCTTTATTTCAGCCTCACATCCCGTTATTATTCTTTTTAAATGCTTCGTTCTGTAACGAGCTGTGTCTGAGGTCATCAGAAGAGTCTGATCACATGACCCTCTGAATACACTGATCACTGACGTGACAATAGACTTTAATTGAGTTTTATCACATTTCCTTCTTTACCTCCACACATTAGTGGGTTTTACGTGTCTGAAAACTCTGAAAAGCAGCTGAATCTCTTTTACTGCAACATTAAACACCTTAAACCAGCTGAGATCTGACATCTCTGTTAAAGTTTGGCTCCTTGTTTGGATACAACCGATCATTCTATGAACGTTGAATGATGGTAATTTGGGATCAAAGATTGTCTGCTGACATTAACTGAAACTTACAGAAATAAAGTCGTCAGTGTCAGCTCACTTACATGTCGGTGGATGCGTCGTATGTTCTGGGCTGAAGCTGCAGGTCTCCATCTAGTGGTCTGATTGTTAAACTACAGCCGATCTTTTTACTTCATCAGCGGTGTGTTTCCTCTGCAGATGATGGTAGGACGGTGATTTAGATTTGAAATCACCAGCATGGACCACAGTGAGGACACAGAGGAGGGAGTTCCTTCTTCTAAATCCACGTCGCCTGGGGAAAATGAGGACCAGAGCAAAGCTCAGAGGTGAGGTGATCATCTCTAACTGTCCATGATTCTTCTGGCTGTCGGAGCTCCGCATTAACGTCACAAAGCCATTATTCACAGAACAAACCTGAACTTCAACCTGAACCTGGACCTAGATCTGGACCTTCTGCTGCAAACAGCTCAGCAGCATCTACTGGCACAACATTTGAATGAGGGGTCCTCTGTGCTGAAAAAATGGGCCCCCATCTAGGACTGAATGCTGGTTTCATATTGGTCCAATGTGAATGTCCCACTTAGGCTTATTGATGTGGTTGTCCTAAGTGGGACACAAATGTTGGTGCCCATTCATCCTCCATGTACCTGAACATAACCATTATGAGCAATTCACATGGTCCAGCGTGGACAATCCCGTACATGAAGCTGTTTTTCAGACTGTTTACTTGCCAAAGGCCCACCTGAGATATAGATCACAACGTGGTTGGTGAGCTTATACCAAGTCCATCTGAAAGGACTTCACATTGCACATGAGCTAAGACTCGTCTCCACGTTCTGTGTTTGACTCGTCATACTAAGCAGTGCACAGTTCAGGAATGGTAGGAAGGAACAGGTTTGTGGTTTTTCTAACCGTGAGTTCTTTCTGAAGTTGGATTGTCCTTTTAGCAGAAGAACTTGCTCACACCTGACCTTGATCACAGCACAGTCCAGTCCAGTCAAATCAGCAGAAATATCCTGGATGGGATGGGACACTGACACTGACACTGACTCATGTTCTTATTTTTAGGACAGAGAAGGAGAGACCAGCAGATCAACCTCTCCTTCAAGATGATAAAGATCCAGATAACCCAGACGATCCAGACGATCCAGACGATCCGGAAGATCCAGAAGATCCAGCAGTTTCAGCAGGTAAGAGATCAGCAACATCAGACAGCAAATGTCAGCCCACTGCTCCTAGTGTAACTAGTGATGGGTTAAAAGCAGAGGACTACTTTCAGGTGTTTCGTGAGATTATATACTGACATATGAAGAATATTGTTATTAAGTACTACCACGGTCATTGCAGCACTAGGTTTACTAGTCAGTTTAGTTACTCAGCTGATGTACTGGAGGGTAATCGTGACCAGCTCTGGTTGGTCTGAAAGGGTCTAACCTGCACCAGATTTGCTGGTTTGGAAAAGTATAAGCAAAAAACGGTGCCGCTACTCTGAGGAATCCAGACTCCCTGAAGAAGCAGCGCTGTGAATGTAGGAAGGATGCTCCACAAAGACGCTGAGACGACTCTGGTCACAGTTAACTTGTCGCATTCAACTATTCAGCTGCCATCATTGTATAATCGTACCATAGTTTTTACTATGATTTCTATGTTCCTTTGTTTAACCAGGTACATTTTTCTGAATATAAAATCTCTTCTCCTAGAGCGCCTCCTGCTGTTACCATCAGGTGGAGATCAGTTGACTCCTCGAGCCCCTCGCAGCTGAAGTGACCAAAGCGTACAATAGTTTCTTCACCATCAGAAAAACAGAGGCAGTCATAGTAGTGCCACAAATGTAGTCTGATGACAAACTAAAACCCGACCAGAGAAGAACCCTGATTCACACACATTCTTGTTACATTTCTAAATGAGGACACTCAACAAGACATGTATGAAGACACAAAAGGCCAACGTTTGAGTTACATTCACGTCTACGTCTGCTCCTCCTCCCTGCAGAAACCATCAACAAGATTCGACCAAAGTTTGTGAACGGAGTGTCGATAGAAATCCTCAAACAACTCATTGACTTGCTCTTATCAGAGGGTGTCCTCAGTCGTCCAGAGAAAGAGGACATTCTTGAGAAGAACCAAACCAGAGCAGATAAGGCGCGAGACTTCATCGACTGTGTCACAAAAAAAGGACCTGAAGCCTGCAGGATGATGCTGAAACACCTGCAAAGCAAAGATCCAACTTTGTCCCGTCACCTGGGTTTGGACCTTGATCCAACTGTTCAGAAAGGTAAGAACGTACAAACGCTGAGCGTGAGTGCATCACATACATGCCGGATCACCTTCACTGTAAAAGGATGTAATATTAGTCCATTTTCACCAACATGCCCTTCACTGAGCAGTTCATGAGACATATGCTGAGAAAATGAGTCTCTTCACCTCCAGACCTCAATTCTTTGCTCAGAAGTGTCTTGTTCAGGGTTTTTGTGTTTGGGATTTGTTTTCTTCTTCTGTTTCTTGGGTTTTCTGGTTTTATTTTAAAGATTTCTTTCATAGTTTCTTAAGTCAACGTGTGTGGTTGTCTTTCTTTTTGTGGCCCTGTGATGGACTGGCGATCTGTCCAGGGTGAACCCCCCCTTTGATCTGAAGAAAGCTGGGATAGACTCCAGCAGACTCCCCGAAGCTGAAGTTTTTAATGTAGCTAAAAGAAAATTCCAATTGACTCCATCAAAAACTTTTTCTGCATCTAACGTGGCTATGATGGTATCTTGCTGTTGTAAAGCTGAAGAATGAATTAAATCAAACAGCCTGCATATGTTACCGGGGTGTGTCTTCCTTTAATGAAACCGGTTTGGTCTGGACGTATTATGTAAGGGGGACTTCTTCAGTCCTGAGAGCTGGAGCTTTGCTAATGATTTTTAAATCTACATTAATAAAAGAGATGGGACCATAATGTGATGGAAGTGTTGGGTCCTTGTTGGGTTTTTGTAGATGTGAGATAACTGCTGTGTTCATACACTTTGGACCTCTTGAGTTTACTTTTATTTCACTTATTGATCTGAGGAATAGTGGAGACATGACAACAACACAGTAGCAGAAGATGAGGAACAACGAAGAACAACAACAAAGACGACGTCAATATCTGTGCATGTTGTTGTTCTTCTACGTCTGCTTCAAATCTGCTGTATTTGCTAATTGTTCTAACTAACCGATGCTAACGCAGAAGGGCGTGCAGCACCATCTAGTGTCGGAGTCCAACCTTACTTTCCACCTCACTCAGTAATTCTCTTTCCATGCATGTATACAGGAATTTCTCTGAAACTCCAGTTAAATCCTTAGCTTGATTGCTGCCAATAGCTCGATTAAATGTGCACGTAACTGTACTGACTGAGGCGTTCCCAAACCCCCCAGGAGGCCTAATCTCTCCAGCATATCCTGATATTCTATGTGAATCTTTCCCAGTTAGACACACTCAAAACATCCCTCTGGAAAGGCATACAGATGTGACCTTCACCAGATGGGTGAACCACCTCAAATGCCTCCTAATCTGCAGGAGAACTGATTCTATTTCAGGTTCCTTCCAAATAGTGGAAATTCTCCTCGCACATTTAAAGGAAAGTCCAGTCACCCCCCAGAGGAAACTGGATTCTTTTGGTCACCTTCTGAGGTCCAGCAAAAGCATGTCCACAGAGCCAGAAAAAGCTTTTGTGATATCTGAAGTCAATTTAGAAACTTAAAATCTATTCACCTAGAAACAAATAAGTATACAGTAAAACATACACTTGTGAAAAAGTCTTGCCGTTTTATCTAAGTTAAAAAAAACCATCCATATTTATTTTCAGAGCCAGTTTTCCATCCAGACGGTCCCATACAAATGGTTTTGTTCTTAAAGCAAAGATCCTAACACGAATCAAAAGCTTGAACTGACCGATGAAACATCATGGAAGCTGGGCTCCCAACCCTGTTGCCCTCCACATATCAATGTACTGAATATAGTCAACAGGAAGGTTCAGCTTTTGTTCATCAAAGCCCTGAAGATGATCCCTGAAGTATGTTTACAGTCTAGAAACAACAGTTATCTTGTTAGACATCCTGCATCACAAAACCAACTGAGGATTTCCAGACTATCACTAAAATAATGATTGCAATCAAACAGAAAGTTCAAAGATCACATAATACGGAGATAAAGGTGAATATGGCGTAAGATGTTTGCAAATGGACCCCCCCAAAAACTAAGCTATGAAAACAGAATACCTGCATTGTCTTACTCATGCATTACTGACAATTAACTACAGTCTGAGATATTCAATTGAAAATGCGACAAACCTGCAGAATTTGATTACTTTACTTTGAAGCTAAAAAACTGATTATTGTGTCGGTTCTTTTGTCCGTTAGGGCTCCTTCAAACATGTCAGCGTCAACTCAAGTCTAACCTGACAAACAGGCTGGAGTCTGTCTTTGAGGGGACTGCTACACGAGGAAACTCAACCCTTCTGAATGACATCTACACAGAGCTCTTCATCACAGAGGGGGAGACTACGGAGGTCAACAATGAACATGAAGTCAGGCAGATTGAAGCAGCATCCAGGACATTAGACAAAGAAGAAACAAGAATCAGACAAGAGGACATCTTTAAAATCCCAAACAGAAGAAAGAAACCCACCAGAACCGTGATGACGAAGGGAGTGGCTGGAATCGGGAAAACCGTCTTAGTACAGAAGTTCACTCTGGACTGGGCTGAAGACAAAACCAACCAGGACATCCAGTTACTGTTTCCATTCACCTTCAGAGAGCTGAATGTGGTAAAAGATGAAGAGTTCAGTTTGGTGGAACTTGTTCATGAATCCTTTAAGGAAACTGAAGAAATATTTGATTTTCAAAATTTCCAGGTTGTGTTCATCTTTGATGGTCTGGATGAGTTTCGACCTTCTCTGGACTTCCTCAAAACTAAAACCATTAATGACCCTAGAAAAACCACATCGGTGAAAGTCCTGCTGACAAGCCTCATCAGAGGGAACCTGCTTCCTTCTGCTCGTGTCTGGATCACCACGCGACCTGCAGCAGCCAATCAGATCCCTCCTGAATATGTTGATGTGGTAACAGAAGTTAGAGGGTTCACTGACCCACAGAAGGAGGAGTACTTCAGGAAGAGGTTCAGAGATGAGTCCAGCAAGATCATCTCCCACATCAAGACATCACGAAGCATCCACATCATGTGCCACATCCCAGTCTTTTGCTGGATCACTGCTACAGTTCTGGAGGATGTGATGAAAGCCAGAGAGGGAGGAGGTCTGCCCAAGACCCTGACTGAGATGTACATCCACTTCCTGGTGGTCCAGACCAAACTGAAGAAGGTCAAGTATGATGAAGAACCTGCAACAGATCAAGAGAGCAGGAAGATGATGGAGCATCTCGGAAAACTGGCATTTGAGCAGCTGCAGAAAGGACATCTGATCTTCTATCAATCAGACCTGAAGGAGTCTGGCATCAATGTCGAAGAAGCTGCAGTGTGCTCAGGAGTATTTACTGAGATCTTTAAAACGGTGAAAGGCCTGTACCAGGACAAGGCCTTCTGTTTTATCCATCTGAGTGTTCAGGAATTTTTAGCTGCTCTTCATGTCCATCTGACCTTCATCGAGTCTGGTGTTAATCTGTTAAAGCTGACAAACCCACTTAGAACCTTCATGACAAGTAAACAGGATCTTTTTTATCAGAATGCTGTAGACAAGGCCTTACAAAGTCCAAACGGACACCTGGACGTGTTCCTGCGGTTCCTTTTAGGTCTTTCACTGGAGACCAATCAAAATCACCTACAAGGGATGCTGAGTCTAAAAGGAAGTTCACATGATGTTGAGAAAACCGCCCAGTACATCAAGAAGAAGATCAAGAAACTTAAAAATGCAGAGAAAAGCATCAACCTGTTCCACTGTCTCAATGAACTCAATGATCATTCTCTGGTGGAGGAGATCCAGCAGTCCCTGAATTCAGGACGTCTCTCCACAGATGAACTGTCTCCTGCTCAGTGGTCAGCTCTGGTCTTCATCTTACTGTCATCAGATAAGGATCTGGAAGTGTTTGACCTGAAGAAATACCTATCTTCAGAGGTGGCTCTTCTGCAGCTGCTGCCAGTGGTCAAAGCCTCCAAGAAAGCTCTGTAAGTACAAAGACAGGTTTGCATATAATCTTGCATAAAAAAGGAGGAATTTACAAGGACGGTTGTTGGGATTAAAGGGAAAGCTCTAGGTTGGTTTAAATCAAATCTATATGACAGGTTCTCGTTTGTTCTTGAAGCTTCTTCAGGACAGAGAAGGGTCTGCTACGTTGTCCCGCAGGGTTCACTGTGAGGACCAATCTTGTTCTCTTTATAAATGCAGCCCTTGTAAAGTATTATCTAGAACCATGGCATCAACGTTCATTGCTATGATGATGATACGCAGCGGTATTTGTTTATGAAGTCAGATGAAACAGAGCGGTTTGCTTCCAACTTGTCTTAAGGACATCAAAACCTTGATGTCCTTAAACCTTTTGCTTCTAATTTCTGATAGAACAGGGGTTCTGTTTTTGCTCCCAAACACCTTAGGGAGAGATTAGATGATGCAAGTAATTCTTTGATTGTCCCTCACCTGATCCAGGGATAGGATGGGATCATCCCCGCAGCACGGTGGATTAGTGGTTAGCACTGTTGCCTCACAGCAAGAAGATTCCCGGTTCAATTCCTGGCCCGGTGGGTCTTTCTGTGTGGAGTTTGCATGTTCTCCCCGTGCTTGCGTAGGTTTCCTCCGGGTACTCCGGCTTCCTCCCACAGTCCAAAAACATGCAGAGTAGTTTGATTGATCATTATACATTCTCCCTAGGTGTGAATGTGAGTGTGATTGGTTGTCTGTCTTCTATGTGGCCCTGGATAGACTGGCGACCTGTCCAGGGTGTACCCCTGCCTTTCGCCTGATATGCGTCGGGATCGGCTCCGACAGACCCCCGTGACCCGGAAACGGACACAGCGGGTATAGATAATGGATGGATGGATGGATCCCCGCAGCCACAGAGTTCTGAATATATTTTTCCATTGGCTGTAGTTCAGGATGAGAGAGGTTATACAACTTGCCACAGGGGAGTTGTGATGGCTGCAGTTGCTGCCACACCCAATGCCAGGTGAGGATTGCTGCAGCAGCTGCTCTTGATGAAGATGAAAAAAATGCAGGCATGGGCGCAGCACTCCTAAATACCAGACATTGCCAATCAAGGCGTACCAAGTCCTGGACTATGATGGGGGGAGGAAAGCCAAGTTTATTACTGTATTCATTTGCTTATATATTATTGTGTTTAGAATTGTAGTTTAATATATTATTTGATTTGCTTTCTAAGTATAACGGATCGATTAACCTTTATTTATGTCTACATAATATATTATAGTTTCGCTGAGTTTGTTAACCCCTTGTGTGTGTTAATGGTCTGATCAGACATTATATATGTCTTCCCCTCGTGTCTAATCAGGAGGTCAGTTTCTTTGTTTGGTGATCAGTTCAGTTGTGCTTAGTTGCCATGATAAATCGATTTAGTTGACCTATTTTATGGATTCAGTTTTGCAAGTTATGTTAAATTTGTTGGAAAATAAATTCCTTTTTGGTTTTTGATCCTTTTTCCTGATTCCTTGCTTTACTAGCGAAGCCATGTCTCTCACAGGAGTGGAGCTCCAGGCAGCTGCTCAGTAGCACAGTAGTAACGCTGGCGGGGGTGGGGGCGGGGGCGGGGGCGTGCCCCTTGCTGAAATCCAGGGTCAGCTCATGATAAACAGCAAGAACAGAAGACAAATCCAGCAATAACTAGCAGGCAGGCAGAACGCTACTAAACAGCACTGAGTCATTCCAGCAGAGTGACACAGACTGTTGTCACCAGTGTTCCAGCTGCAGGTCCTCTGATTCACAGCTGGAGCTCATTCAGCCAATCTCAGCTCCTCGTCCTCCCTTTATCAAGTATTCCTCTTTTAAGTGCCTCCTCAGGGCCTCCGAGCGTCTTCAACTCCTCTGTTCTTCTTCTGTTAGGAGTTTTCAAATATTTGACCAACATTTTACCATTTTCTTCAAATTTTTATCAGACTTTGGCAGTTTCTTTGATATTCAGGAATTTTAAAAAAGAGTTAAGCCCTCCTGAACATGTCAGTGTTCAACACAGCATTTTCAAAGAAAATTTTTCTAGTTGAGAATAAACATGTTTTTTACATATTTGTTTCACTACAAAAGTAATATAATGGATTTTATATCCCCATAAGTAGAAACAATAAAACTTTGTCATTTATGATGAGGGCGGTAACGAGGGAGCAGTCTGCTGGTAATCGGACCTTCATCAGCTGTGGAGTCATCCTGCTGGAAGATAAAAACAACCTTTTCAGATGGATTGAAACAAGAAAAGAGACTCTCCTCTACCAGAGTGCTCTGGACAAGGCCTTACAGAGTCCAAACGGACACCTGGACTTGTTCCTCCGGTTCCTCCTGGGTCTTTCGCTGGAGACCAACCAGACTCTCCTACGAGGTCTGTTGAAACCAAAACAAGGAAGTTCACAGAACAATCAGGAAACAGTTGGATACATCAAGAAGAAGATCAGTGAGGATCTGTCTGCAGAGAAAAGCATCAATCTGTTCCACTGTCTGAATGAACTGAATGAAGGTTCTCTGGTGGAGGAGGTCCAACAGTCCCTGAGGTCAGGAGGTCTCTCCACAGATGAACTGTCTCCTGCTCAGTGGTCAGCTCTGGTCTTCATCTTACTGTCATCAGAAGAAGATCTGGAAGTGTTTGACCTGAAGAAATACTCTGCTTCAGAGGAGGTTCTCCTGAGGCTGCTGCCAGTGGTCAAAGCCTCCAAGAAAGTTCTGTGAGGACAAACACAGACACATCTGTTTTAATTACAATCAAATGTTGTGTTCATGGAGAAAATCAGTTCAGTTCACTGTTCAGCTGAGTTCAGGTTCATGTAGGACCAGTTCTCAACAATAATTCATCTCAGGAAACTTTACATGAAGACGAATGCAGCGATCACTTTGATCCAGACTGTAGTGCAGCGATACTTAATGATCAATAGTTGAATTAATCAGTATTCACTTAAATGATCTGATTTATTCATTTGTTGAATGACATAATCAAAGTTTAAATGACATAAATATTTCCCTTTTCTCTCCTCTGCAGGTTGAGTGGCTGTAACCTCTCAGAGAAGGTCTGTGCAGGTCTGTCCTCAGTTCTCAGCTCTCAGTCCTCCAGTCTGACAGAACTGGACCTGAGTAACAACCACCTGCAGGATTCAGGACTGAAGAAGCTGTGTCCTGGACTGGAGAGTCCACACTGTAATCTGGAGTCTCTCAGGTCAGAATCCCTCAAGTGTTGAACTGCTGACCGTTATAACTGTGGTTTAGGTTGAAGGATGTTTTAGGATTTTAAAATGTGTTAGTGTGAAGTTCATGTGAGGGTTCATGTCTGACCTGCATTAGACATCAGTCACCGCGTTCTGTTGGAGAACCAGTTGGTTTCTGATGGTTTTACAGGACTAGTCGGATTTATCAGTATTTATGACAATTAAAATTTTTTTTTATTTCTTTAATGACATACTCAACTTTTAAATAACCTCATTATTTCTCTTTTCTCTCCTCTGCAGGTTGAGTGGCTGTAACCTCTCAGAGAAGGTCTGTGCAGGTCTGTCCTCAGTTCTCAGCTCTCAGTCCTCCAGTCTGAAAAAACTGGACCTGAGTAACAACCACCTGCAGGATTCAGGACTGGAGAAGCTGTGTCCTGGACTGGAGAGTCCCCACTGTAAACTGGAGTCTCTCAGGTCAGAATCCCTCAAGTGTTGAACTGCTGACCGTTACAACTGTGGTTGATGTTGAAGGATTGTTGGAGAGAGAATTGTAATAATTGTAACTGGGTTCAGATCGGGTTGAAGCCTGCAGACAGTCGTCACAACTGTGTTGGTGATGATGAGGAGAAGTTTCTATTTAATGGAGTTAGTCTGGATTGTTCTGCAGAGAATATCAGGAAGTGTGAGAAGTTATTCCTGTTGCTCTGATCCATTTTATCCAAAGCAGTTAATGTACTCTGTGTCAGGTTTAAACGACCTAACATTTATTAAACACACAATAAGGAAGAAAGACAAAGTCAGTAAGGTTTTCATACATCATCACGGAGGACGGACAGAGAACTCAGCCACATCTCAGCTGCTCTCGTCTCTGTCCACCCCCCCTCTGATGGCCTCTTGAGGCTTTTATTGAAATTAAGGAGGTCACAGATGACATGAAGATAAGCAACTTGTACAAGATATATTCTCTGACGTGTACAATTATCTTATAAGACGAGCAGTATACAGAGCGTAAAATAACAATGAGATTAAACAAAGAGTGTGTTAAAGTTTTAACCCTATCATTTCCCTCCTGCTTTAACACATCTTTGTTTATTTCACGTCGTCCAAGACCACTTCAGGTGGTCTTCAGTCATGGAGTCATTTTTCATGAGAACAAAGACATTTACGCTCAGAGGGGTTTCTATAAGGCAAAAAAAGAAGAGATATTAATATCATCATTATCATTGTCAGAGTCAAGACCCAAAATCAGAGACATTTGTGCCACACGGTCTTCCACGGGTGAGATGGTTGTGGTGATCAATCGGTTCAGCAGTGCACGCAGACATCGGAATGAAACAACACCCACACAATGTCAGAAATGCTGAAAATACAGCGATGGATACTAGTACAGAAGATACTACGGTTCGGTACTAGCCACATGCATCCAGCCAGGAGTCCCACATGGAGGTGTCAACACCGGAGTGCTCCTCAGCACTTTCACCATTCAGGGTCTGCAGCCCTCGTATGGCCTTGGTAAGACCACCATCTGCAGCGTTATCAAAAGTGCAACACTGTTTTCCAAACATGGCACACACACACACACACACACACACACACACACACACACACACACACACACACACACACACACACACACACACACCTCCCTTCTCCAGGACAATCCTGTTCTGGAAAGTCATAAGAGACGTGGCAGACAGCTGTCCAAATACAGCCTCGAACCCGTTCTGTGTCCAGCTTCTTAATTTCTGAACATTGTAGATGTTGTTCATTTTTTTTAACGTGCACCAAACAGAGGACTCAAATCCTGCTGCTATCTGGTTTACAAATTTATACTCATCTGACACCCAGTGGAGATCTGATGACATCAATGTATGTGGGATCGTTGTCAGAGGTCCAAGTGGAGCTGCTGGATCTCTTGGTTCTCCGAAGGCTTCTTGATGTTACGGCAGACAGTCGTCAGTTCTTCAGCTGAGATATCAGGATCCACTGAAACAGGAAGCAACAGGGTGACTACAACAACAAAAACTCAGGATGAGGAATAAAGTCACCATCCAGCATCCTGCAGCATTTCTTACCGTTTTGGTCATTTCGATTGAATTATTATCTCCTCTACTTGGTCAGGTGTTTTAAAACGCTTCACTGACTTTCGGGTCTATTCAGACTCTAAATGTCTGAATCCACCTATTATCAGACTTTGGCTCACCTTTCCTATCGGAGTCTTCAATCCAAATGACCTCTGACCCCTTCCCTCCTGTTGAGACATGATCATCATCATGGCTCACACAGCAGCCCATTGGTACAGATCTTTTTTTTTTTTTTTTCTCCTTCTTCCTTCTTCTTCCATCCAGAAATGTGAAACCAAACCAAGATCGGCTGTCTTTATGAATGGGGACAGAGAAAACGGTGTTCCTGATGTCCACCACTGTGAAGACAGATGAAGCGTTGAAACGTTGTTTTGTTCTGTCACCGAGTTCCTTCACTCTGCGTCGCAGCTGCATTTTATCTGGATCCAAAACATTACCGTCATACTGGGAGTCCCAGTCACCTCCTACATGACGCCAGTCACTGCCCAGAGCAGTCATCCAAACCCGCTGGACCTCTCCGTCATCAAGGTGGCAGGACCGTCCGAGGTCCTCCACGGCACAGACAGATCCCTCCACATCCTCCCCATGGGAGGTCAGGCCTTCTTCAGCCTTTTTAACATCGTCAGTGTTAGGATTTGCAACTTCAATGAGAGGAACAGTGTCAGCAGCTGGCGGAGAAGTAGGTGTGTTTTTCAGTTCAAGATTAGGAGGCGGTAACAGTGGATAGATTGGGATACTGTCAGAAAGAATTCTGTTATCGTCGTCCGTTTTTTCATCTTTCTGTCTTCTCTGTACAGGCCCGTCTCATCTGCTCTGTAAAACATGACCTCGGGTTTTTTCTGTCTACAGTCCCCCCTCCCTTCTCCTTGTTCACGCCTCGTCGCCTCGTTCAACCATATCTGGCTTTCTCCGAATCCGAGCTTCCGCATCTTCTTGGTGTTCTGTTTCGTGTCAGTTGTTATCTTATCCTGCAGTTCAACTATTTTCTGTGAGTTTAGAGTTCCCTTAAAACCATATTTACTGATCCACAGGTTCAGGTATTTATTGACTTCGGATCTTTTTTCTGCATGTATTTCCAGTCCTCACAAACCAATCCTCTTTTATGGTCGATTTTACTGATCAACTTCCCCATTTTTTTATTTATTTATTTTTTTATTTTTATTTTTAGATGTTTTAGTCCAGGTCGGTCTCAATACCTAGGGTATTCTAACACCTGGATTTTTTGTCAGTAGGACAGCAATTAAATCACCAGAAGTGGTAATCCTCACTTCAACTTGATTCCCAAGCGAAGGATTCTTGCCTCTGCTTCTACAACAGGTTGCTGTTTACATTTTTACTGGTTTACATGAGACAAAATACCTGCTGGTTTTGTATCTCCAGTCACACTCACAATCACTCAACACAGAAATGACGTCACTTTACCCACGGACTTTATCGGTTCCTCCGTCTATATTTCTCTTTTTACCGTCAGTGTCTAGAATTCCACGGCCTTTAACACGGACTTTATCGGACTCCGTTGTCCCTTAACACCCTATTCTTTCAGGGTAACACAACAAGATTTCACTTACCGACTCTGTCTTCCTTCGGTTCTCCCGTCAACCTTGGACTCCAGCCGATGAGGCGGGAAACCAGTCTTGAAATTTATAAACGTCCACAGTTACCTTGAAGTCCACCACACCTGCTGGATTCCTTGGTTTGTTGGGATCCGGCTCGAAGGACCAATTAAATGTCAGGTTTAAACGACCTAACATTTATTAAACACACAATAAGGAAGAAAGACAAAGTCAGTAAGGTTTTCATACATCATCACGGAGGACGGACAGAGAACTCAGCCACATCTCAGCTGCTCTTGTCTCTGTCCACCCCCCCTCTGATGGCCTCTTGAGGCTTTTATTGAAAATAAAGAGGTCACAGATGACATGAAGATAAGCAACTTGTACAAGATATATTCTCTGACGTGTACAACTATCTTATAAGACAAGCAGTATACAGAGCGTAAAATAACAATGAGATTAAACAAAGAGTGTGTTAAAGTTTTAACCCTATCACTCTGTCACTCCAACTTTACCCAAATTAATAGTAGGATACGTCATCTTAACAGATAAAACTGCAGCAGTGTTGTTCTCACGTCTGCCTCTAAATCTTAATAGTTTAACAATTTTAACAGAAGGATGTCAGTAGCAGTGGAGCCGGCTGTTGCAGTAAACGGCCGGAATAACCGGAGGTCAGAGACTCATTTTAAAATCTGTCATAAGAAATACCCGGTGGCTGAATTTCTACATAAATAATTTAAATTTGATCTGACAGCTTGTGTTTTTGTGACCGTCTCGTTGTCCTCTTTTTCACTTCTCCTGTTTCAAATAAATGTTGAGTGACATTGGAGACTGGCTGTCTTTAAAAATAACCAACATTCCAGATTTTTCTATTCACAGTCTTTACTACATTAATGATCTTGACAACAAAACATCTGAAGTAGTGAATATTGTTTTCTTGCTTAAATATCACCTACATTGTTGTAAGTGGAGAGACTCTGCACCATGTTTGATCATTTTTGAATGAGTTTAAACTTTATTACTCCTCATTGAGACTTCTTAAATCTAAGTGTGGCAGAAGAAAATCCACAAATGTATCCGGATTACTTTTGTCCTGAAAACCTGCTCCACTTTCTTTATTCACCTGACTGCTGTTTGTATTTTATTTACAGTCCCATGTCTTCAGTTATTGTTTTTTTTTATAGCACAGTTCATTGCTCCTCCACAAGATGTTGGACTCTATTTTGTTGAATAAAATAACATATAGAAATAAAAACATAAGCTGTGACCTGCACGAGTGCTGGGCTGCCTCGAGAGTCCTTTGATACGGGAGAGGAGCCCACGGACACACCGGAGTCTCGCAGAGAAACCAGTAAAAAACGATTCGCGCTTTCAAACTAGAGTCAACTAACATTTCCAATAAGACCTGAAAAAGTTGTCAGATTAGTTGTTAATCACTTTTTTTAAATAAAAAGTAACTAGAAACGTCCGAAAAGTTGCCAAATACAGCAACAAAGACGCTACGCTGTACCGGACAACTGGGTCAGGGGACCTCCCAGTTCTGCTCTCGGACTTTAATTGTGTGGTGCTTAGTGGGGGCTGGTGGGGGGGGGCCTGGTTTCAGGTGGTTTTGGTGTGTGTGTGTGTGTGTGTGTGTGTGTGTGTGTGTGTGTGTGTGTGAATATGTATAAATATATAAAATACAGATTCATACTAGTGTTAACATACAACAGTTTTGACATGTGGAACGAAACAATAAAATGAAAATTAAATGGATTTCTGATGGTTTTACAGGACTAGTTGTGCAAACAAGTTGAATTTATCAGTATTAATTTAAATTGTATAATTTGATTTTGTCATTCAACAAATGAACAAAGTTTAAATGACATATTTACTTTTCTCTCCTCTGCAGGTTGAGTGACTGTAACCTCTCAGAGGAGGTCTGTGCAGGTCTGTCCTCAGTTCTCAGCTCTCAGTCCTCCAGTCTGACAGAACTGGACCTGAGTAACAACCACCTGCAGGATTCAGGACTGGAGAAGCTGTGTCCTGGACTGGAGAGTCCACACTGTAAACTGGAGTCTCTCAGGTCAGAATCCCTCAAGTGTTGAACTGCTGACCGTTACAACTGTGGTTGATGTTGAATCCAAGGGGATGGTACCGACTGTCCAGACCTCTGCAGCTGCTGCACCTTGTGACGGCGCTGCAGTCTGTAGTCCTGAGCCGGTAGTTCAGAGTATCTGAGTGACGGTGCCGCTGCAAACCCAGCCAGAACCTTGTCCATCCTGCTCAGCATGACTGAGCCACAGCTCACAGCCAGTGGATCCTGGTTCTGAGGGGAGGTGACTGATGACGTGGGGCTCGTTACTCTCTCGCTGCCGTAACTCAAAGCCTCCAGTGGCTACGTGGTGTTCAGCTGGTCTGTTACGGTTGTAGCTGCTGCTGAAGTTTGACTGTGTAGACATTTATCTGCATAGAAGGACTTCGTCACCACTTCAGGTACCTCATCTCCAGGCTGGAGGCTGTCCAGCACATGTCTCTGCAGGTCATAGGTCACCCAGCAGGGACTGCAGGTCGGGTCAAAGGGAAGTACCTGCCACTGATGTCCTTCAGGAGGACGATGGGTCTGCAGATCCCACCACAGGAACCTCAGCAGGGACTTATCTTCTGAGAGCAGCTTCTTCATTTGAATCCACTCAACTGCAGACTCAGCTTAGGTCAAACACACAGACGTGTAACTCCAAAGACTGTCCATCACCACGGAAACAGCCAGCAACAGTCCTCAGGAAAGACAAACAAGTGTGAATACAAACACTTTCACATTTTACCAGCTATATAAATAATATCATGATGGTGTATAATAAAGAGTTGATTGTTGATGCACTAATATTGACAGCAGTTTTTATTCATAAATGTAAAAACACTCATGTAGACGTGAACTGTAACGAACAGCTCTGAGCTGCTGGCGGTGCAGCGATCTGATTGGTTAGTTCACCTGTCACTCAGCAGACCTTTGAACAGGGATGTTTTAGGATTTTAAAGTGTGTTAGTGTGAAGTTCATGTGAGGGTTCATGTCTGACCTGCATTAGACATCAGTCACCGCGTTCTGTTGGAGAACCAGTTGGTTTCTGATGGTTTTACAGGACTAGTTGGACCAACAACTGAATTTATCAGTATTCATTTAAATTATATAATTTATTCATTTGTTGAATGACATAATCAAAGTTTAAATGACATAAATATTTCCCTTTTCTCTCCTCTGCAGGTTGAGTGGCTGTAACCTCTCAGAGGAGGTCTGTGCAGGTCTGTCCTCAGTTCTCAGCTCTCAGTCCTCCAGTCTGACAGAACTGGACCTGAGTAACAACCACCTGCAGGATTCAGGACTGGAGAAGCTGTGTCCTGGACTGGAGAGTCCACACTGTAAACTGGAGTCTCTCAGGTCAGAATCCCTCAAGTGTTGAACTGCTGACCGTTATAACTGTGGTTGATGTTGAAGGATTGTTGGAGAGAGAATTGTAATAATTGTAACTGGGTTCAGATCGGGTTGAAGCCTGCAGACAGTCGTCACAACTGTGTTGATGATGATGAGGAGAAGGGCTCCACCAAGTCCAAATACATTTCTATTTGTACTTTAGTCAGTTTCAAGTTATTTCAGTGATCGTTGGTGTTTTTTTTCTTTCTTTAACTGAAGAGCATCAACAAGTTTGTCCACATGTGAACATCTCTAAACTCTCCTTTCTAATCTGATCTTTTCTTTATCAATAAAAGTTCTCAAATAAGACTTTTATGTCAGACTTTGAAATGTTTCCTATTTAATATTGAATTAGTTTCCCTAAAATGATCCAACTGGAGCACAAATAAGTGTCCAATGGTGACCAACCTCAGCAGCAGAAGTGTCTCTTCTTCTAACCTGGACTCAGTCTGTCTGGACGTCAACAAGGTTCTGGACTGATTCAGATTCTGTCATTGATCCATTTCTGATGATTGAATGGTAACAAGTCAGTGAACGAGCTGAACTTTTATTCAGAGTCAACACAAGTGACAGAAATCAACATCATGAGAACAATTGATTGATTCCATGTTTGTTATGTGGAGTTGAAACCAGCAGCGATGATGTGACATCATCCATGAGGTCTCGGTGGACCGCTGTGGTGCAGCTGAGTGAAAGGTAGAAGAGAAAACCAGGATCTGGATGAACGTGGACTTTCTCTGGAAGATGGTCCAGAATGAAGTTGATGATGACGCATCGACGGAGCGTTCAGCATCACCACTAGAACCAAAACATGGAAAAGATTTTCATGAACATTTCAGACTGAAACGTCCCAACAACATTTGTCTGATTGGGGTGAATTCCAGTGTTCTGCTGATCCTCTGACTGGTCCTTCAGCGCCACCATCAGGTGGACACGAGGACAGAGTCAGCTTCAGTTTCAGAGCAGTTCTCTCAGAGTATCTGCATGTGTGTTGTGTTGTGTGTCTGCAGGCTGTCAGGCTGTCTGCTCACGTCGGACGGCTGTGCTTCTCTGGTCTCAGCTCTGAGCTCCAACCCCTCCCATCTGAGAGAGCTGGACCTGAGCTACAACCATCCAGGAGAGTCAGCAGTGAAGCTTCTGTCTGCTGGACTGGAGGATCCACGCTGGAGACTGGACACTCTCAGGTATGGACACAGCTGCTGCAGACTCCCGGTGTCTGATGGAGGAGGACGTCTCTGTCCTTCACTCACATCTGTCGTTGTGTAAAGCTCTGTCAGCTTCTGCCTCCTCTGAGATAATAATCATGGAGCGGCGCTCCGACAGCTCCGACACTTCCAAAGAACAGCGTGAGGAACGTGATGTGTTTCAGCTGGTAGATGAAGCCACCAGAGCAAACTTCAACAATCCTCTGAACTCCACCATAACTGAGATGATCCTTACTGACGGAGCACACAGATACCTGCCTCTGGAGTTCTGATGTTGGTCATCACTGCCCATCACCTGTGTCCCACACTAAAAACACTGGATCCCAATGATCCCAGCTGGAACCAGAAGAACTTTCATCTCCAGGATGTTTTCCAGAGGTGTCAGTCTCTGACACTGATCACATCTTCTCTCTGCAGATGAAACAGTAGCCGTCTGGACGTAGAAGAACATCAGTGTGCTGGACTCTTCACGGTGCTGCTGTGAACATCATCTTTGTGGCTCTCTGGCTTTGACCAGAGGTCTTTCAGCAGATCAAGTTCTGCAGCTCATCTGGTGCTGCAGCAGAGCTGATAGATGCAGTTCACAGCTGTGAGGCGTCATGACTCAGTAAACATACTAGAACCACAGCAGTGAGGTTTTCAGGCCCATCACAGCACAACAGCAGCTGCACCTTCACTCATCCATGACGTGGTCTCCTCCTCCTCCTGGTTCAACACAGATGAAACCAAATGAAAAGAACCGCTTCAAACTGTGCTGGAACGTGACGACCACAGGACAGGACTTTAGAGATGCATGGGTCCGAGTGTGGGACGGTTCCTTCATCAGTGTAGAACAATGTGTGTGTGAGAGCCATGAAATGTCCATGTTTGCTGAGAGAGACTGTGCTGGTCTGACCCCCCTCCTCCTTTCAGGGTGGAGCCTGCTGGACCACGATGGTTGAGACCAGGTCTGAGGAAGTGTAAGTGTGTTTTGATTTCATTCACACATTCAACCATCTTCACACTGTCACATCACTCATTCATGAGTCCATCGATGATCAATGACAGATCAATAATAACTGCAGCTGGGTGGTGTTTGTTCTCTCCATCAGATTCCTGTCAACTCTCCATCGACACAAACACAGTCCACAAACACATCAAACTGTCTGACAACAACAGGAAGATGACGTTTGTGGAGGAGGATCAGTCGTATCCTGATCATCCAGACAGGTTTGATTTCTGTCAGCTGCTGTGTAGAGAAGTTCTGACTGGTCGCTGTTACTGGGAGGTCCAGAGGAGCGGAGATGTTTGTATATCAGTGAGTTACAGAAGAATCATAAGGAAAGGAACCTCTGTTGACTGTATGTTTGGACAGAACGATCATTCCTGGACTCTGGTCTGTTCTGGTGATGGTCGGTACTCTGTCTGTCACAATAACAGAAGAACATCTTCCTCCTCCTCTTCCTCAGTCTCTGACAGAGTAGCCGTGTATGTGGACGTTCCTGCTGGAACTCTGTCCTTCTACAGCGTCTCATCTGACAGACTGATCCACCTCCACACCTTCAACACCACGTTCACTGAACCTCTTTATCCTGGGTTTGGGTTCAGGTTCTGGTCCATGTCTGGTTCTTCAGTGTCTCTGTGTTCAGTTTAGTATCAGGAGTCTCCTCCTGTCAGAGAAACTGTCTCTGTTGGACAGATAGTTCAGTCTCTACATGTCTGTCTCTGTTTTCATCAGAACACATCAATCAAATGTTTGTCAAACGGTTCTGAATGATTCCTTGGAAACTTCTTCCTCTTCCGGTCCTTTAACGATGGAAGCTGCCGTTATTCCAGGATCCACATGTTGTTTTTCCGTCTGTTTCCCGTCAGAGCTTCCCAGTGAACACCAGCATGTTGTTTCTCTGCAGCTCAGTTCAGCTGAGATCATTCAGTTGGTGTCAGCTGCAGTTAGTTTGCTGCACATGTGACAAACGGTGACATCAGAGAGGAACCACTGAGCTGCAATCAGCCCAGATGACGTTCCAGCTGCTGCTGGTTTTCTATTCTGATTGTACTTAAACATTTTTTGGTTTTAAAAAAGCCAGCTAAACAAAAAAACTATATATAAATGCTGGAAGCCAAAAGATCTGAGACGCAGCAGAACTGCTTATGTCTAAACCTGATCTCGGTTTGTTTCCGTCTAGACTTGATAAAACTAACCTCACAAATGTTTAAACATCTTGAGCATCAATATTGTCAACATCTATGAAAACATTGATGCGTAAAAGTGACGGAAAGAATTCCAGTTGCTGTGATTCATGTTTCTTTAGGAACATAATCTTAATTTAAACAGCTCCGATGCACAAGAAAATTGTTTTCTCTGCGCTTCACTCGACAATTTCATAAAAATTATCACCTCGACTGAAGATATTTTGACTTGTGACCAAAACTAAAGACCCACAGAGAAAGAAAAAAGTGAAACAAGACACCTCCAAAATTGAATATGTGAGATTTGAGCACTTTGAAAGTTTTCTATGTGTTTTACTGGGGAGTCTTTCACAGGCGTCATAGTTTACTGACGTCATGCTGTTACTAATGGGAACAATAAAATCAAACTAAATTACTGGAATATGTCCAAGTATGTACTTTTAATCTTGATAAGAGGTACTGATTTAATGTAAAACAGGTAAATAACTGTTGATTGTTTATCATTATAGTAAAAATCACAGAATTAGGTTGTTTTAACTGTGGTACTCCTGTCTTAACTGTTATTTACCAGCAGCTTTCAAAGTAATGTACTGGTGTAATGTAGTGGTTTGGGAGTTAAAAAGACCAAATAAATAGAATGTTTACAATCACTGAGTCATATTGTGGAAGTTTTTCCCCCTTTGGACCAACAGCCGTTAGATTTCTGATGTGAGTCTGTGTTGCTGTAGGACACTAGAGTGGAGGATGACTGTGTCCTCTGACTTTGTTTGGTCTTTTACTCTGACCAATCATTAGATCTCATGTGGAAACCCGTTGAAAGCATCCAAGGACTGCAAAAGCTTCTCGCACTGTGTTTCCATGTAAATACTTTGTACCACGTTACTGGTGATGAATGAAAGTGGACTTGGTGCAGCTCTCGGCTGGTGAAGACGGGCTTGTCCATGTAGACCTGTCCTATGGGACCGGAGTCCAACCTCCCAAGTTTGACGTGGACCTAAAAGGAGAGTCAAAACCAAAGCAGCCACGAAGGAAAAGAGCCAGGAGACGGAACTAAAAATAAATGGACATTCATTTTAAATATGATTAAAAAGTTGTTTTTTTGTTCAGTATTGTGACTTTTGAAATCTTTTAATTTTTGGATTCTTTCACTCCAACTTCCTTCTTTCAACATCAGCAGCAGAGACTCCAACTCTTGTTTTCAGGTAGATTAACTGCTGATGCACACGTATAATGTTTAGGACATTGTGTAAACTTTATTTGTATTATCTATGTTGCTAAGGTAACTATTAGATTGAACGTGAACCTCAGGGACCGCCCCTGGGTGAAGCAGCTATGATGCCCCCCAAATAAATGTAATTCTTGTGTTACATTAGTTGGTTATGTATATGTATAATGTCCAGAATTTTGTGTAAACTTTAAAATAAATGTGATTCTTGTTTTTTTCCTACAACTTTGTGTGTGAATCTCACTCTGCCGAGTTTGTGTCTGAACAGAATTTTCTACTTTTTTCTTGTTCTGGAACAACATATAGTTGTATAAATACAACAATGCACCATTTCTTTTTTTTTTTCATTTTACATCATTATTTTTTTTTACTCTGATACTGTGAAGAAGCTCAGATGGATATCGTTCTTACATTAATATGTTTTTACATGAGTGGATGCAGAAATATGTCACTGATTGATGTAATTGAGGACTATTGTCATTATAAATATAATCCAGTGTATAATCTTTCACATCAACTTTCTATTTTGCATTCATTTTAGTTGTTAATGTTTTTAACTGGGATATTGAACTCCTTCAAAATAAAAGTCTCATTAGTCGTATGCATCAGTCGTATGAATGTATCTGAGTGAATTTCACTAGTAGTTCTTGGGTTCAGGTTAAGTTTAAGAACAGATGAAGCAACATTCAAGTGATACAGTATATTGAAAATGATTTATTTTTATTTTGACTGACAGTTCCTTACACGGCCACAATGCATTTTAAATAAAACAAGATGTGACCAGAGTTCAGACTTTCAACTTTTATACAAGAAATTTAAAAAAATACAGAAATGGACAATTTAGGAATTTCCACCGATTAAATAAAAATATATCAAATTTCAATGAAAGCAATGAAAGGAAAGGTGTAGAAAACGGTGGAGAGACCTGCAATATTTTATGGTTAGACACTGACACACTGGAAAAGACCCGAGATGGAAATATCCAAGGTTCAAATGTTGAGGTTCTCTTTGGGAGGTCATGAATGTCCGTCATCAGTGTGAAGATTTCTTGATGCTGTTATTAACAGCATCGTTAAGAGTTGTAATGATTAGATTGGTGTTACTTAAACAATGTCAGAGGACGTCTGGACCGACTCTGTGGTCCAGCGGTGGCGCGTCTGACTTCATATCAGAAGTTTGTCTTCATCTGACGTCAGGGTCAGAATGAATTTTTTGTTTATGTTCTGCAGCCTCAGAAGCTCTCAAAGTATCTGTTTGAATGTGAATCCCACTTGTCTTTGGGAAGAGTTGGTAAAATTAAAACGTATTTAGTTTACTCATTTGAAGGCTCTGCAAAGTGATTTAATTTATTTCCTATTCACACATTCACACCCTATTTTAAACTTGTGTCACAACATGACAAGATCACAGATTTTCAGGCCTTCAACTATTTCCAACTCCATCTTCATACAGTTGATCCAAACTACACTGTTAGAAAGGATTTGTGATTTTAGTTTGAAGGAATGTTGTCCAGCTGGAGAAGTCATTGTCCATGTTTATATATGATTGAAGGTCTTTAATGTCTCAATACTGACGTGCAGTTGTTTTAAAGCAAGGCTGGTTGGAGTTGGACAACAGTGAGGTGACAAGTGACAAACAGTAAATGATGAAAAGTAGACAAAAGGCGGCATGGAGAAAAGAAAATTCGGTCAGAACACAGAAAACGCTCTGCTGTCAAATATGAGTGTGGGAGTGTCCAGCATTTCAGCACTGGACAGCAACCATTAATAAAAGCTTATCAGCAGCACTACTAACCCTCATCATCTTCCTCCTCCTCTTCCTTACAAATTCATTTTAGTAAGAAATCCTTGTTAGTATAGTGGACAGTATCTCTGCCTGTCACGCAGAAGACCGGGGTTCGATTCCCCGACAGGGAAACCAGCTGTTTTGTTCAATGGTTCTTGGATGATTGATAACAAGATACATAACATAAGTACAACCATCCGTCAGCAGCACAACTAAGACTTCCATGTATACATGACTGATACCTGGTTAGTTGGTGATCCACAGAGACGAGGACAGCAGGTCAGGATGTCTGCAGGTATCCAACAGAGACATACATACAGACAAGGCTTGTAGTACCACTTTGTTCCAGTAGAGGTGGTTTGTACTGTAAGCAAATAAGAGAGCAAGGAATGTGCCGATGTTACTTCTGGGAAGGTAAACAAACCAAAACCTTTATCCCCCCTTTTAGTCGTACACCATTAGGTTATACATTTGCAAACAAGAATAAAGAAAACATCACAGCTGTTACTAAGCTTATACTTGGAAAAGTTGCTGTCTTGAAAGTATGTACAGTCTGGTGTCCGTATAATGAGCAGTGGTCCTGGTTTGAGTCTCTCCACCACTCTCCTGCAGTTCCTTTCATCTCCCCAATGTGTTTTTTTTTTTTTTTTTTTTTTTTTTACCAAGAACATGAAAAGACAAAGACAAAAAGACAAAAAACAAGTTATTTGTACATTCATTAGCACTGACAGCAGAACAGGCTCTTTTTGGTGATTGGTGTCACGTGTTCAAAGGGTTTCGGAGAACCATGCACGCCTGGAAAAAACCTGCAAATCAAAGGCATATCTAAACCAGCAATAAATAACATACAAACATAAGGTTTGCACCCTTAATCTTGTATCTTGTATTTGTAGTTTCTGTACAAACACGGTCAGGCAAAGACGGTGGAGGATAAGGCGTTAACTCTGAATTTACATAATGAACATTTAACCACACAGGATGAGGCTGTGAACTGTCCTCAGACAGCATGAATCTGTTAATGAACCCGTTCACAGAGATACAGCTTTCATCATATTATCATCCTTTCATCTGTTCTACAGTCATGAGTTTGTGCCGCACAATCTGTGGATATCACCAGAAACACATGTAAACTTACCAAGAAGATACAGTTGAAATGTTAATGAACATTTGCAACCAACAAATGAACAACCAACACATTTGACTTAGTTAAAATAAGAAGCCTTAACTGTGTTAATTTTCAGTATTCATATGACTCAAGGGGTGAATAGGGTACATTATATTACTAAACTAAGAACAATCAACCTGATGGAGCAGAAGAACAAAAAATAAAAATAAAGTAAAAAATAAAATAAATTACAAGTCTGCTCTGACTCTGAACCGCTGGTGGACCACGTCAATATACACACAGACGATCCAGCAGGACAGAAGTCTGAAATCAGAACAACATAAACAATCTGGTGGATTTGACCCTGAAACAGACTATGTGTGTGATGGACGTCTAAACTAAGGAAACTTATCAGTTTACTTTGGATTTAAGTTGTTACAGTATTTGAAGAAATAATGTTTGTGGGACAATTAGGTTTTGTGTGCTTTTGTTACGTTGTTCAGGTGTAGAAGAGCTCAAAAGGGGGGAAGAAATCTATTAAAATTCTCTCTTGACTTCAGGAAGTTTAGTGGAACATGTTTGGTGTATAAAAGCGAGTTTCACTACTTTATAGCTAGAAACTGTCAAATTTTGAGTCAGTATTTTTGCAGCATTCTAATATTTTTACTTACAACTAAATTATTATCAAATCCTAAATAATGAAATTGGCTCCAACACATGCTTTAATACTGGTGACATCGCACTGACTCCTGTTAGGACACTTACAACATTTCATTAATTATCTTTATATGCAAATAATTTTTGTCAGGAACAAAACAATTTTACTCTGTTGTGTTCCACCTTTTATCAAATGTCCTCAGACCAGCCGTCTGTTCCTGTTCCTGTTTGTCTGCCTAGGCACATCCTGAAGCTGGAGGATCTGGAGGATGCAGATATGGTCCACCAGTCCACCACAGATCCCAACACCCCACTTCCAGGATTCATGTATCCTGCTACATGAAGCACTTGTAAAATGACTTTTGAGACAGTTGTTTTCTTTTCTTTGAGTCAAAGTTGAGCAGGTTTTGGGGTTTTTATTGTAGAAACACTGTGTCACTTCTTATTTATGCTGTTATTTAGTTCTTCTGCTCCATCAGGTTGAAAGTTGTTTTTGGTGTTTCTGTTCAATTTAACAGCACTTTGATCAACTCCTTGTTTTACAATTGATATTTAAGAGAGTTCTGACTTCTACACTCATTCAGCTGTGAATAAACCAGCTGAACTGGGACTTGAACCCTGGACCCTCAGATTAAAAGTCTGATGTGGTGGAGAACCCACCAGGATGCGACGAGGTGACTGAGTGGTGAAGGTGATGGACTGCTAATCTATTGTGTTCTGCATGCATGGGTTCGAATCCCATCCTCGTCGTAAAGTTTTTATAGTCAAAACAATGTATCAGTGATTCTGAAGGATCTTCTAAAGCTGCTCCCTCTTGGACATCTATGTCCCACTAGACTTCCTAGTTAAATAACCAACATTTGGATGTATTTTCCACATGTGAATGTACAGAGTTGTGTCTTTGTCGTCACTCCTGACTGGTTCAGATGTCTCGGTAACGTCCTGGAGGCAGCACCAACTCACCTCAGACTCCTTTGAGGATCTCATCACTTCTGACTCTCCTTCATTTACAACCACAGTAGTGACAAAGTCATCACAAGTAAGTCTCAAGTAACTCCTCTCAAGTCTAGAGTCCAGACCCAACTCCAGACCAGCAAGTCCAGACTCAAGTCCAAGTCCTAAACATTAAGTTTCCAGTCTCAGCCAAGTCATCACGAGTTCTTCATCAAGTGCAATGTTATAAAAAAACACTTCAAAGTATGACTATATTAATCTTACATAAACAAAATATGGTCAGAAGTGTGTACTTGTTTATTTCAAAACTAACAAATCCAGTGAATAACTGTAGTTTTGAAAGTTAAAAAAGTGCTGACGTTGCACTTCCATTACACAGTTCTGTAAAACACTTCTCTTCTGAATTTTCTCTGTTTCTATTCAGTTTGTTATTTATCCAATCCCATATTTGAAAAATGTCTACAACTTTGTTTTTTCTGTTCATTTATCTGCTCTTTAACGTAATAACATGTTAACAAACTGATAAAAAAAAAGCGTTTTACTTATTCAGGTGTTTTGTCACATTTCTGTTCTCACTCTCACTTTTTTTTTTTAATTTGCTTTTTATAACCTCCAGAACCATCTTTTATGACGTCATTAATGAAATTCAGGATCAAATGTGGTTTTCTGTTGGTTGGATGGATTTTGACAGCGTTATTCCTCAACAATCCAAAAGCACAGAGAAAAATCCAACATCCTCTGTGACGTCATCAATGACTTCCAATGATGTGAAGGGTTCTGTTCTTTTTTTATCAGAAAAACTTAATTTTACTTGCATTTTTTGGTCTAGTAGTATGATTCTCACTTAGTGTGCAAGAGGACCTGGGTTCAATTTCCATCTGAGCCACAGTAGTTTACATAGATTGTAGTTTCCTCCTTCAAGTGTCCAACTTCCGGATGAGTTTCCTGACAGGAAACAGTTGTCCTTGGGAGACTATTGTAAACGTTCTCCACTATCAGGGACAATCAAAGTTGATACATTGATTGTGAGTTTCACATTTTTGAGTTTTGTCCCTGACTTACAAACTCGGTCAGAATAAATGAGTTTCTGATACATTTCTATGTGACTTTATTAGAAAAACTTTATCTCAAACGATGACTGTTACAGATGTTACAGATGATAAGTTGCAGACATCTCAAGCCTTTAAATGTGAGCTTTGATGAACCACAGTCCTTGAAACGTCCTCCAGACTACAAAGTGTCCAGACTGTGGCAGAGTTACAGCAGAATGAGCAGCTTCACCTTGACAGCAGTTTTGTTTCTATGATCCACAGTAAGTGTCTTGTTTTTTTGCAATATCAATAATATTATTGTAGTTAATAGTTTTCGCTGTTTAACGTTCTGAACGGATGTTAAAATGTTTATTTTGATCAGCTTAAAGGTGAATCTGATGACGTCTCTGCTGTTTGTTTCAGTCTGGATGTGCGAGTCTCAGACTGTGGAGGTCCAGTCTGGTGAAGACGTCCTTCTGCTGAGCTCCAACGTTTCCACAGATAAAACTCTTCCAGACTGGATCAGAGTGGTCAGCAGATCTGGACCCAGCCAGGTCTCCTCCATGTTTCATCTTCATCACCCTGCTTCACTCTGTGATGGATATCTAACTGGAAAATTTGGGATGAGCTCCAACATCAGCAATGTTTTTCTTAAAATCAAGCGAGTGGATTTCTGTGACTCTGGGTTGTATTTCTGTGGATTGTACAAAAACCAACAAACATTCATTTCTGATGTAACAGAGTGAATCATCGGAGGTCAGAGTGAGTTCATGTCTGATCTCCATCTGTGGAGTTTGTGTTATGCTTATTCATATTTACAGATGTCAAAAGCCCGCCTACCTCAGTCGGCAAAGCATGAGACTCTTAATCTCAGGATTCGAGCCCCATGTAGGGCAAAATTGTTTGTTTCAAAAGTTGAGATCAGTTTAAATGGGAGCAGAAAGACATCACCTACTGCTGTTCTTGTCAATTACAGAGAGGTTTTACACCAGGAAGTGGTTCATTAGAGTCACACAGTTCAAATCCACCAAACTTCACTGCATTTTATCACCTTTGCAGCGTGTTTGTGTCTGGTTGCTACAGCAACGGTTTTTACTGTTTGTCACTTGTCACCTCACTGTTGTCCAACTCCAACCAGCCTTGCTTTAAAACAACTGCATGTCAGTATTGAGACATTAAAGACCTTCAATCATATATAAACATGGACAATGACTTCTCCAGCTGGACAACATTCCTTCAAACTAAAATCACAAATCCTTTCTAACAGTGTAGTTTGGATCAACTATATGAAGATGGGTTGAAAATAGTTGAAGGCCTGAAAATCAGTTTGTTCTTACATAATGTACACACAGAGTCTAGAATAAGAGGGTGTGAATGTGTGAATAGGAAATAAGTTAAATCACTTTGCAGAGCCTATAAATGAGTAAACTAAATAAATGAAGTATATGAGTTGTCCCTGAATGACAGATTATGAAACCCTTTTAAAGATGAAGAAACTTCCATTTCACATGATGTCTTGGAATGAAGGAATATCAAGTGTACATGTGGGTTTACAGTATTTATTCATTATGCTGATGTTTATTTTGTGTTTTACTACAATCAGTCATCCTGGTCAAACCTCAATAAGTCCTGGGGCTCATCTGGGAATTCAACTCGGGACCTCTCACATCCACAGCAAGAATCATACTACTAGACCAACGAGTCACAAAAACTCTGCTTTAAAGTAAAACGCATAGTAGGCTAGAGGCACGGGTACACCCTGGACAGGTCGCCAGTCCATCGCAGGGCCACAGAGAAAGACTCATTTTCAGTATGTGGTTCCTTATCCTATGTTGTTAATTACAAGGTACAGCAGATTTCTATTATTTTGTTCTGGGCGTTCAAGTGTCGACTGGTCAAAAAACCAACACCATGACCACTAGTGGAGCTAGTTGACAGTAACTGAGCGGTCAGCACCGGTCAGCAGCTCTGTAATCTGCTGCACTGGTGTGGCTGATCAGGTCAAGCAATCTGATGCAACAAGTCATGAAAATTTACCGTCTATTCAACATCTGTACGGTGAATCCTCATGTTTGCAGAGACATTTCAATACGTCTTGATTCAATCTGGAGGGATGTTGCAGTGTAGAGACAGAATCTCCAATAACCATGTCCTGCTGTCAAATATGAGTGTGGGAGTGTCAAATATTTCAGCACTGGACAGCAACCATTAATACAAGCTTATCAGCAGCACCTCGTTAGTATAGTGGACAGTATCTCTGCCTGTCACGCAGAAGACTGGGATTCGATTCCCCGATGGGGAGACCAGCTGTTTTGTTCAATGGTTCCTGGATGACTGATTACAAGATCAAAAGGTTCCAGTCAGACACCATCAGCAGTTTCCTGCTCAAGAAGCTTCTCAATGCTGCAGCTGGACCAGAGTAAAGACTGCTTGAGGAAGGATGATGTGACATAAGTGATAGACACAGAAGCCCAGAATATAAGTGTCTAAACTAAAGAAATAAACTGTCTTATTTACCTTTCCATTTATTTTAACAAGTAAGTTCTTCACTGGTAAAATTACACCATGCTCATGTTTGTTCTGTTTGCTTCAGATCAGCAACACAGAAACGTGACAGCAGACAGTAAAAGACAGCTGAGAAGCCGCAGCCGTCACTTACGCTCAAACCGCCACCGACACAGAAGAGGGCGCTGTTGCTACATTTGGGAACGTGCACATGTTTTCTTGATCTTGAGCCAATCAGTTCCCTCAATCAGATGCATATGGATTGAAATACTTACTTGGTGATGTAGCCTTGGAACGTCATTAAAGATAGATAATAACAGATCTTCACTTTCATGATTGCTATTTAGCACATTCACACTTCATGATGTCATCAGTGACATCATAAAGAAGCTAGACTAGTACAAAGTTGTTGTGGCTGAGTGGTTAAAGCGATGGACTCGAAATCCATTGGGGAATACCCGTGCAGATTCAAATCCTGTCAACAACGATTAGTGTTTGGATAAAGTAGATCTGATCTGTCAATAATGAAAGTGCTGCTGCTACAAAAGGACATCTTCTGTCTGAGCCAGTACAGTTGGTTCTTTCTTCTTTTTTACATAATGCGCACATGTCCAGGCCATGTCAATGAACTAATATGATGTGAATGTATTCTGATTCACATTAATACAGTTGTGACTCCATCCAGTTTACTGAATATAAAAACAAAAACAACAAACAAAATAGGGGAACCGTTTTTTTTTTGTTTCTGTTTTATCACTATGATTTCACTCTAAACTACCTGATGTGGGTGAAGACCTGACTGTTGGAAGACTGTTGGATCAGACTGGTGAGGTCACCGCTGCGTTCAGTCACCAGTCTCACAGCCCAGTAATTTAAGAAATGTTTCACCTTTATACTCCAATACTGACTTGCTGAAGTTTCAAATACTGAAAACCAAATACTAAAAGCACAACAAGAACTCAATCAAACCCCTACATGGCCCATTCACACAAGTGTTAAGATGCAAACATGGATGTTTGTTCTTGGTTTGCTGGAGACCTAACAGGTTCCACTGAGATTTGAACTCAGGTTGCTGGAGTCAAAGTCCAGAGTGATAACCATTACACCATGGAAGCACACCCATCTGTAGCTATGGTTACCTGTCTCACTCTACGTAACCTGCTATAACATGAGGAAAGACAGTGGGAGATACAGTTCTGATCCCACCTGGAAACAGTTACTGTTAAGTTCATTCTTCTCATCCTGCATCTTCATCCATGTCTCAGAGCTGGACCACTGATCAACCATCAGTAGCTCCAGTACAAGGACTAGAAAGGATCAGTACTGTCCTTCACCTGTCCTTCACCTTTCCTTCACCTGTCCTTCACCTGTCCTTCACCTGTCCTTCACCTGTCCTTCACCTTTCCTTCACTTGTCCTTCACCTGTCCTTCACCTGTCCTTCACCTTTCCTTCACCTGTCCTTCACCTGTCCTTCACCTGTCCTTCACTTGTCCTGCACCTGTCCTTCACCTTTCCTTCACCTTTCCTTCACCTTTCCTTCACCTGTCCTCCACCTGTCCTTCACCTGTTCTTCAGCTGTCCTTCACCTGTCCTTCATCTGTCCTTCACCTGTCCTTCACCTGTCCTTCACTGTCCTTCACCTGTCCTTCCTGCGGCCAATCAACATGTAGCGTATCAGCATTATTACAATGAACATCTGGACCAGTCAAAATCTCACATGTACTCTTGTGAGAGAAAGTATGAAAAAGGGCCAGAAGGAGCTCTATGTTTATTTATGTTTTCCTTGTACATTTTAAGAGTTCATTTAAAGACAATTTAAGGTAGACTGGATACATGAAAAGACCAGGTGATGAGTCCTTAAAGAGATGCTTCATTTACGTTTTAACTGAACAGTTAACATATAAATGTTGAATTTCTGAACAACTCCAGACCTGCATGGTGAAGTATTATTGAGCTGTTATTGTAAGTATTCATTTACAATTCTGTCAGTACAAGTTTTCATGTGACAGTTTTGTCCTGTACTTTCACAGTCATAAATGACTTCTGCTTCTTTCTTCATGGATCAGTGCAGGTCACTGTAACATATCACACATATCTTCTGGTGACTTCAAGCAATTACAAAAATAACAATAATACTATAAACTCATTAAATCTCCACAGAATCAAGAGAAACAGAAGTTATCCAGAACTGCACTATTGTAGCTTCTGGGTGAGTTTAGGGCTGAATTGGAACCAAATCACAAACATGATGGGAGGAGGAAGATGAAGAGGAGATATACCTCAACCACGGGCCGTGGGGGGCAACAGCCCAACGCTGCAGGATTGCAGAGGTGCATCACTCTGATGCATTTAGTTTTGGTTGTTTAATCCAATAACAATCAGGATGAAGCAGGGCGATTTACTGGAGGTTCACTCCAGACAAACAAACAGAACTGTAGTTAAATTGAAGGTGATATTATATACGTCCTTGTTTTTGAACTATGTGTTTTTTTACATGGTTTTAGTTACTTCAATTCAATTTTATTTATATAGCGTCTATTACAACACAAGTTGTCTCTAGGATCTTTCCAGAGACCCAGAACATGACCCCCGAGCAATTATTACATAAACAGCGGCAGGTAAAAACTCCCCTAGTGGAAGAAAAACCTTAAGCCAAACAGCGGCAAGGAAAAACTCCCCTTTAAGAGGGAAGAAACCTGGACCAGGACCTGGATCATGAGGGGGGACCCTCCTGCCAAAGGCCAGCCGGGTAGAGCAAGAAAAAGAAAGAATAGAGACATAGAGACACCGTCAAAGGTACAAGACAGGATACAATAGTAACTATCATCAGTAGTCCAATTAGACTTCTGTGAATATGGGTGATATATGGATAGACGGTGATGATCAAGGGGATGAGGACTGCAGGTCGGGATGTCAGCAAGTATCCAACAGACATCCACACAGACAGGTGGAGGCAGACACTGGGATGGTCAGAGGTGGAACTGCAGGTCAGCAAGCAGCTCCTGAGGTTCTGGTCTGCAGGACATGTACAGAAGAGGAAAAGAAGGGCCAGACAAGCACAAAAAACTACCAGAACAATGGACAGTCAGTGTGTCAGTGTGGACATCGTGCACACGCTGTTTGTACAATGCACACCGAAATTAGTCTCTGCTTTTAACCCATCAACTAGTTTCACTAGTGAGCAGTGGGGCTGCTAGCAGGGCAGCGCCCCGGGGAGCAATTGGGAGTTAAGGGCCTTGCTCAGGGGCCCCCAGTGATTTTTTTACCATTGTGCGCTTGAATCTGGGTCCTCCACGCCCAAGCCCACCACTGTAACCACTAGGCCACCACTCCCCCTAAATTCAACTTCTTCTTCCCTGACCGGGAATTGAACCCGGGCCGTGGCAGTGAAAGCGCCAAATCCTGACCACTAGACCATGGGGGAGGTGAAGAAGAGACAGAGAAGGCAAAGAGAAACAGAGAAGGTGAAAGGCACCACTCAGTGGATCATGTTGGTGCCCCCCTGCAGCAGAGGCCTATAACAGCATATCTACACCGAAGCTGTTTAAGATGAGCTGCTCTAATCTGGTCCTGCAGCTGCAGCTTTGACTACTGGCCCTGACACATTAAGGTACTAAATATACACTAACTATATGCTTTATTAAACAGAAATGTTTTAAGTTTAGTTTTAAAGGTGGAGGTGGTATCAGCCTCCTTAACCCAAACTGGAAGTTGGTTCCAGAGTGATGGTGCCTGATAACAGAAGACCGTCCTCCAAATCTACATTTCGATACTCTAGGAACTTTATGTAAACCTGCACCCTGAGAACGGAGAGCTCTATTAGGAACATACGGTACTATCAGGTCTTGTAAATATCGCGGCGCTAGGCCATTTTGGACTTTATATGCCAGTAATAAAACTGAATTTTGAACTTTGAATTGGATTCTAAATTTTACAGGGAGCCAATGGAGGGAAGCTAAAACTGGAGAGACGTGGTCTCTCTTGTTGATTCCTGTCAGCACTCGCGCTGCTGCATTTTGGATCATCTGGAGGATCTTCAGAGAATTACTTGGACATCCAGCCAACAACACGTTACAGTAATCTAGTCTAGAAGATACGAATGCATGAATTAGTTTTTCGGCATCACTCTGGGAGAGGATGCTCTTGATCTTTGCGATATTACGGAGGTGGAAAAATGCAGTTTTACAAACCTGATTAATATGCTGTTTAAATGACAAATCCTGATCGAATATAACGCCAAGGTTTCTCACAGTTTTACTGGAGGCCATCGCAAGACCATCTAATCCCTTCCTAAGCTGTTTGGGACCACAAACAACAACCTCTGTTTTATCAGAATTTAATTTTCATAAATCTGAATGTGTTTTTTTTTTTGTTTTTTTTAATTAACTTGTAATTTGAAATTTAGTAATTTGAAGGTAGGCAGCACGGTGGCTTAGTGGTTAGCACTGTTGCCTCACAGCAAGAAGATTCCTGGTTAGATTCCCGGCCCGGTGGGTCTTTCTGTGTGGAGTTTGCATGTTCTCCCCATGCTTGCGTGGGTTCCCTCCGGGTACTCCGGCTGCCTCCCACAGTCCAAATACATGCAGGGTAAGGATAATTGATCATTCTAAATTGCCCATAGGTGTGATTGTGAGTGTGATTGGTTGTCCAAGGTGTACCCCTGCTTTTCGCCTACTATGCATCGGGATTGGGTCCGACAGACCCCCGTGACCTGGAAACGGATAAAGCGGGTATAGATGATGGATGGATGGATGGATGGATGGATAGTTGCTTGTCTGTACTTTCAGAGAGACTGAAAGGACTCTGGTTTTATTTTAATTTAAAGTGTTGACTGGTCGAAGGCCTTCTTGTGCGTTGACCAAATGGCCTAATGGACTAGGCATCTGACTTCGGATCAGAAGATTGAGGGTTCACGTCTGTCTGTGGTTAATAGAAAGCAATATATCATCATCACCATTGATACACAGTGAGAATTAGCTGCTGTGCTCCTCCCTTTCTATCCCAATTGTCTCTTAGTCCAGCATCTTGGTGATCTACAGTTCTTTGTAGCTGCATCTTGTGTCAACATGAAAACATGATGATGTAATATTGAAATAATGATATATAAAAATGATGAAAAGTTGAGACAATTGCTAGAAATGAGGTAGAGCGTTGTGCATCCTGGTTGAATGCATCTTCTTCCTGAAAATGATGATGTGGATCCAGATTATTTGTTCCACTTCAAGTGCTTTAAGCATCTGCAAAACGCTGTGTATGGGATGTGAGTTGCTGTGTGTTACTGTGCACGCTGACATGTAGAAAGATGTCTCTATAGACAGATAGGGAGCACATGTGGAAAATACAGATGTGAATTAAACCACAATGTTACTACTTTGTGAGTGGAGGAACTTTGTGGTTTAAATGTGTCACCGGTAAGTTTTTGCTTGTTGAGACTGAGACTTCAGTTGAAATGAATTAAATGTTATTTCTATAGCGTCTATTACAACACACGTTGTCTCTAGGATCTTTCTGAGACCCAGAACATGACCCCCAAGCGATCAGCTTCAGCAAAGGGCAGGTAAAAACTCCCCTGGTGGAAGAAAACCTTAAGCCAAATAGTGGCAAGAAAAACTCCCTTTAAGAGGGATGAAACCTGGATCAGGACCTGGATCATCAGGGGGAACCCTCCTGCTAAAGACCAGCTGGGTAAAGAAGGAGTTACAGAGAGAAGAGAGAAACATACACACCGTCAAAGGTACAAAAGACAAGATACATAAGTACAATCATCCGTCAGCAGCAGAACTAAGACTTCTATGTAGATATGACTGATACCTGGTTAGTTGGTGATCCACAGAGACGAGGACTGCAGGTCAGGATGTCTGCAGGTATCCAACAGAGACATTCATACAGACAGGTGGAGGTAAACACTGGGATGGTAAGAAGGTGGGACTGCAGGTCAGTGGATCATGGTGGTGTCCCCCTGCAGCGTAGGTCTACAGCAGCAGATCTAGGATGAAGCTGTGTTGAAGACCAGCTGCTTCTTAGAAGAACTTCATCAATTACAGGTTTCAGGTTGATTCCTGCAACATTGGTGGTATAGTGGTCAGCATGGCTGCTTGCCAAGCAGTCGACCTGGGTTCGATTCCCAGCCAATGCAGCGTCTGTGACCTCTGAATCCCTCCGTTATTGATGGAAGCTCAGCAGCATCTATGAAAATGAGCTCCAACTCTGAAAAACAGGGTATAGAAACAGTTTCTTTTTTCAAGACGTGAATCTCATTCCTGACGTGAAAACAGGTGGAATTAACTTGTTTTCTATGTAAGGCAAATTAAAACCAGGAAAAATATGTTTTGGACTAAAAAACTTGATTTCAAAATCGAGCCTGAACTGATGACTTGACAGATGTGTAATCTCACAGATGAAATACTTCTTTGTTGTAACAGCGGTTGTTGACAATAAATCTGATACCGTTGAGAAGCCTGTTTACTCCGCTTTTTAATGGTGAAACATTTGTCAGGAACGTGCATTTGTGGGATGAGCAGCAGAGCTGAGAATGAAGGTTGGACCATCAAATATTTGTCAAAACTTCTCAGTCTCCAAACACTGTTTATCTTTGAAAATCAGACCTGCGAGCATGTTTGGACATTTTTTAAATGTAATTTGAGACAGCTGTTTTCATGGCTTTTAGTCCTAGTTGAGCAGGTTGTTTTTCTTGTAGAAACACTGTCTTACTTTTTATTTATGCTGTTTTTTTGTTCTTCTGCTCCATCAGGTTGATTGTTCTCAGTTTAGTATGTTTTGTTGTTACTGTCCAATTTAACAGCTTTTTTTGATAATCTCTATTTTAAAAGTGTATATATAAATAAGCTGTGATTTTTACACACATTCATCTGTGAATAAACCACCTGAACAGGGACTTGAACCCTGGACCCTCAGATTAAAAGTCTGATGCTCTACCAGCTGAGCTACTCAGGTTGCAGCATAAGTATTTTGTACCATATTTTCTTCATGTTTTTACAAATATAAGGGTTTCAAAGGTTTTTAAATATCCTGGAGGAACTTCACCACACTACAAGCCACATTCACCCGTTCACACACACGGAATCAAAGAGAATCAAACCAACAACTTTGAGGTTGGCAGATGATGGATCGACCTGAATCACAGCCAGTGTGTGTGTGTGTGTGTGTGTGTGTGTGTGTGTGTGTGTGTGTGTGTGTGTGTGTGTGTGTGTGTGTGTGTGTGTGTGTGTGTGTGTGTGTGTGTGTGTGTGTGTGTGTTCACACCTGGTGATTGACATCCAAGATCAAGGCGTCATCGTGTGACCTAAAATGAACAGAAAGGGACCATTTAGAGCTGGAAAAGTAAGTAAACAAGAAAAGAATGTTTCATTTTGGTGATAAAGTTCCTTAAATTCAACTTTTCTTAGTCTTTGAATGTTTTGTAGACGTACCATCACTCATATTTTTAAAGCTGCCACAGAAAAAAAGTCTCTTTTTTATTTTAGCAGTTTCAACATTACACTTGTGTTTATACATTTGAAAACAGAAACCTGAACAACTTAGCAACAAACTAAAGACATTCGTTGCAAAAAAATGTTTTTTTTTCCCATTTTTTGTGTTTCATAGATGAAACAGCAGGAGTCCTCACAGTAAAATGCAGTATGTTTAAATATTTACTCTGCTTATTTATAGCTAATCAAATCAAATCAGCAAAATAATGAAACCGACACGTGTGGTTGAAATTTATTACATTTACATAGAAAGCTTGTTTTATTACAGGAGTCTGAATGCAGCTGCTTACTTGAAACTAGTTAAGGTAACTTATATTGTATTTTGATTATAAATGCATTGTAAATACATAAATAACTCCTGTCATCATAAATCCATTAAGAATGACTTATGTACGATCACGAAAAAGAAGATAAAGTAGGACAACCCTTTGGTTTAGAGGTTACAGTAGTTTTATTTGCAGCGCTAAAATTTAAGATTGTTAAGATTTTGTTGAGCGCATTTAGAAGATTAAGTAAAGATTTACTGTTGTACAAAGACGTCAGGGATTTTATATAAAACATATGATATTGTATTTTATAGATATTATATATATAACATTATGACATAACTATTACTATCAAATATCTAAATATTTACATAAAGAAATCATCATAACATTATATATATATATATATTTATTTTATGCAAAGCATAGCATAAGCAATCTACTTGGTTATATAGGCAAAACACACACAAAGAATATAACTTGGATTATATGAATGAAGCATGCATATAGAATATTATACAGGTATTTCACACAAGTTCACACACAAAATCACACTCACTGTGATTCTAGCAGGATCAATCACTTTGGTTTTCATATATACATAAACCACATCTACTGTGATGCTGGGACCAGCCTGTGTCCCCCGCAGAGCACAGCCAAAGTCAGTCACTTCAGTTATCATAAATGCATTACTCACAAAAACTTCAGTTTATCATAAATGCATTATTCTCATGTACTATGATGCTAGGATGAAAGTGTCGTTCATCCCCTGCAGAGCATAGCTCCAAACAACCATAGGAGAAGCGTTCCATCCTTACCGTTGACACACGGACTGGAGAGCCAAACAGTCCCGGTAAAAGCAGCTTCCAACCTTGCTGGGCGTCCGTACGTGACCCGCAGCTGACTCTGACCCGGACAGAGACTTTCCGTCGCTATATTCTCTCGTACAAGGGCCGTGTGTGAGATGGGGGGGCCAACCCCTCCCCACAGACAGACCCTGCTCTTGGGAACAGATCCTGACGTACAAAACATGTTTTGTAAACCAGGAACCGTTCTCAGAACATGCTATCAAAACAACAGACTTTTCCCAGCTCTACTCACAAAAAAACAAAAACTTCTCTCAGGCACACAAAAGAAATAACAAGCCTTTTCTCAGGAACTAACAAAATAACAAGACTTTTCTCAGATATAAGCGAACAATTAGAAAAACATCTTACATAACCAATGTTTGGTCTGACCAGGACAACTAACAATAATTCTCCTTACATGTGTGTTCTTTCTTCTCATTTTCTTCTTCTCTGCAGTAAAATGATGCATCATTGGTGGTGACTGGGCTGCTGACTGATACCTGTCGACTCTCACAAAACACCTCCTGGAACCAAATGAGGAACATCAGCATTATTTGAACATGGTCTTTCAGACTGAGGAACAGTTGTTGATGACAGACTGATCTCCAGATGTAGATGTTTCTACTGATACAAGACTTGTGCATGAATGAGTTTTAGATCCTTCAAGGCTGCTCAACTTTCTGAAGCTGACAACAACTTAAATTTAAATTTACATAGAAAGCTTGTTTTATTACAGGAGTCTGAATGCAGCTGCTTACTTGAAACTAGTTAAAGTAACTTATATTGTATTTTGATTATAAATGCATTGTAAATACATACATAACTTCTGTCATAAATTCCTTAAGAATGACCTATGTATGATCACGAAAAAAGAAAATAAAGTAGGAAAACCCTTTGGTTTAGAGGTTACAGTAGTTTTATTTGCGGCGCTGCAGCATTGTGTTTCTATAGTGATTTGCTCCCACCTGCTGGTCACATAAAATGTTGCATTTAATAGAGTTGCAGATTCTATGAGCTTTCATTACACCTTTACAATATCATCAAAAATATTTATCATTTATAAATGATTATATTCAATTACGCTCCGGATGACACCAGGTTTTAAAATTATGTACAGAAAGCTCAGAAGAACAAAGATATGGCATATTACGCTGTCACATTATTAATTTAAACAATTGATAAAAAATGCAAGTTACAAAATTAAAATTAGTTTCTAATATTAAAGTAAAATTATAGATGGTTAATATTTTCTTGATGTGAGCATTTAGAAGATTAAATAAAGATTTACTGGGTTACAAAGACGTCATGGATTTTATATAAAACATATGATATTGTATTTTATATATATTATATATATAACATTATGACATAACTATTACAATCAAATATCTAAATATTTACATAAAAGAAATCATTATATTATTAGATCAGCTTTTTTTCCTTTAATAGCTGTTAAGTTTTTTTAAGTGATTTATTAAAATTCACTCTTGTTAAATGAAAATCATGTTTACGTTCAAAGAAAAGTAAACAGCCAATCAGAAGCAGTGAACTTTTGCCCTGATGGGGTCGGACCACCTTTATACTCCAATACTGACTTGAAAAATAGTTGTTCTTGTGTTTTACCTCACTACACTAATATTTACTCGGGGAAGTTTGTATATTTTCAAGCTGCTGTGAGAAAACAGAATTTTGTTTTGCTGTGTGCATTTTGTCCTCTGACATTGTTAGAAACACTTTGACAACTAACAACTGGAGCATTTTGTCCGTTTGCTTGTTTCCTGTCTCTACTTGTGTTGTGTGTCGTCTTACTTCGTATCACAAACTCTGATTAAACGGATCAGTTTTACTGGTTGTATTTTAGTTCTATTTGTTTTGTATGTTTTCAAATCTGTAAGTCCAACCACAGACAAAGACTTTCAAAATACAGGAAACCTGCATGCAGAGCATCAAGTTGCTTCAAACATCTGTAACTCAGGGGAATTAGCTCAAATGGTAGAGCGCTCGCTTCGCATGTGAGAGGTAGAGGGATCGATACCCTCATTCTCCATGTTCAACTCTTTATGGTTCATCTGTGAAAACTGGAATGATCAGCTTCCTTCTACATTTGAAAATTCTTATCATCAACAATCACCTTCACTCAGTCACCACAGACTACCTGTATCAGCTCAGCACAGCTCATGGAAACATCCCATAATAACTCATGTTACCTGACGCTCACTTTGGGTAACTGGTCATTAAAAGACCAGTTAACATGTAAATGTTGAGTTTGAGCACAACTCCAGACTTGTATACAAACGTTCCCTTGGCTGTCTGATCTGACCGGTCATGACGTGTTTAGTCACATGTGGTCCTTCACCTGTCTGGGTGGAGTCCAGAAGGAACTTCAGTTTGAGTCACACAGGATGTGAAACGGGAGCGTAACGAGGATTTCTAGTCTCACCATCCTCACAAACCCCACTGGTGTCAGAAGATTGTTGTGGTCACAGGACTGTCTGTCTGCTCCTTCTGTCAAGTAAAAACTCTTGTTGCTTCATCAGGACCAACCTGAGTGGACTCATCATGACCTCACTATGACCTCACAGAGTGAAAACCTCCATCACAACACCAAAGAAAGAAAACTAACAACTCTGCCAATGCATGTGATAGAAGGTCATCCTTTGTGACATCAATAATGACATCACCTGCTTCTCATGATGTGTGAGCAGTTTTCTTTTAACTTTTTTTTAATTTTTTTTTTTAGAAAAACATTTTTTACTTTACAACGGTGTATTGTGGCTCGTTGGTCTAGTAGTTTTCTTTTAGCTTTGGGTGTGAGAGGTCCCGGGATCAATTCCCAGATGAGCCCCAGGACTTATTGTGGTTTGACCAGGATGACTGATTGTAGTAAAACACAAAATAAACATCAGCATAATGGATAAATGCTGGAAACCCACATGTACACTTGATAATCCTTCATTCCAAGACATCATGTGAAATGGAAGTTTCTTCATCTTTAAAAGGGTTTCATAATCTGTCATTCAGGGACAACTCATATACTTCATTTATTTAGTTTACTCATTTAAAGGCTCTGCAAAGTGATTTAACTTATTTCCTATTCACACATTCACACCCTCTTATTTTAGACTCTGTGTGTACAATATGTAGCAGAACGTGACAAGAACACACTGATTTTCAGACCTTCAACTATTTTCAACCCATCTTCATATAGTTGCAAAGGTGATAAAATGAGGAACTGCAGTGAAGTTTGGTGGATTTGAACTGTGGGACACTAATAAACCACTTCCTGGTTTAAAGCCTCTCTCTAATTGACAAGAACAGCAGTAGGTGACGTTATTATCAACATGACCAGAAAACCAGACTCAAACCTGTTCACCAGCAAACCAGAAACAGGTTCTACTTCAAGGAGAGAAGGTTAGTAACATACAGCTCTGGGGGTCGTCCGGGAATTGAACCTGGGACCTCTCGCCACAAGGTGCAAACATCAAATGTTTTTTCTCAATAAAAGAAGTAAAGCTGCTGTCTTAATGACATCAGAAAGGATGGTGGTTCTGGAGGTTATAAATAACATTCGTTTAAATAAACAGTAGGAACAACAGACTGTTTTCTCACAGCAGCTTGAAAATATACAAACTTCCCCGAGTAAATACTAGTGTAGTGAGGTAAAACACAAGAACAACTATTTTTCAAGTCAGAATTGGAGGATAAAGGTGGAACATTTCTTAAATGACCAGACTGTGAGACTGTGTGAGACTGGGACGGTCTCCATGGATACAACATCAGTTGTACGACTGACTGCATCACAGAGGACCTTCATTTCTGTGTATCATCCTTTTTATGGAGAAACAATCATGAAACACCTGGAAGTTATTCCATTGAAGCTGCCCAAAGTCCTGCAGAAGTCCAGGACTGATGGATGGTTTGATCTGACACTGACGGACTTTGACCTCGGAGTTCATCTTGAATTTCTTTGGAAGTTGTTCCGGGTTCTTTTGTTTCCATTTGTATAATCCGTCTCTTTCATTTGTTGTCAGTTTTCCTCTGGTGTTCACATCCAGGGAGGTTGACTGCAGTCCTCTGGACCCTAAACGTCTGAATTAAACAGTTTTATTTATTATTATTATGGTATTTTCTAGTTCTAGATGAAGCCTGTCTTACACAGCACTGATCTTCTGTAAAGCTGTGACTTAGAAGAACTTATATTTGTGTCTTTTTAAAGAAAGAAAGGTATCAGAATAACAGTGAGATTGTCTGGATGATGTTTTCTTCTCCTCGTCAGCCTGAACTTGTAGATACATCAGCTTCATTTTGCTGCTGCTGTAACAGCAGAAACCTTCAACTCCTCCAGACTCGTCTGCAGCTTCTTTGTCCAGCAAAGACAAATGTCTGCAACACATGTGAGTCACCACTAGATGTCAGCATTCACCATGCTGGTGTGCATCGCCTAAAGACTGAATGTAAAACAGCTGCATCTCTGATGGTACCGTGCTGCATTAGTGCCTCTGACGTGGGCAGCTTACACATCTGGAAACACGCCGTCGATGCTGTACAGCACATAAAGGCTTTAAAGGAACAAATGATCCCATCAGGACAACGTCTCTGTCAGAGAAGGTCTTCTGTTTTTCAGCATGACGACACTAAACAACATGCTGCATCTGTCACAGCAGCACGGCTCCACAGGAGAAGAGTCCGGGTGCTGAACTGTCCTGCTACAGTCCAGACTTTTCAAAAGTCCTCGACGCTCTTTCACTGATGCTGGATGATCTGATGATGCTTCAGGTCATTTATACTGAAATGTGGAAGATTTAGAAGAACTTACAAACATTCACGTGTTACTTTTCAGCTGTATTTTGCAGGGAAACATCCAAATGTCCCAGTGAAGGTGTTGGTCACAGTGAAGGTCAGAGTCACTCTGTGGTGATCAGCAGCGTCGGGGAGTGAATGTACGTAGTTTTGGTGGAACTGTGTGGATGATCGCTGATGTAACGCTGCCACATATACATTTGTTTAGTTAGTCTGGTTTAAAAACACGTTTCTGAAGGCGAGTACGTGGTTTGAAAGATGTTGTCATGTCCTTCCTTTCTAACAGGATATTCAACACGAAAGCAAAACCAAACAGTCATTTTTAAACCAACGTGGTCATGTGACACCTCGCAGCTTCACAAGAGACGACCTCGACTTAGAGCAGACATATGAGGTCTTTTTTCACAAGAGGACTTCACGTCCTGAGATCTTCAAAAAAGCTCTGTTACACACGTTTCTTTAACAGTTCGGTCCTGTTTTCTTTCTTTTATTTTTCATTACAACAGCTGAGTGGTGTGGTTCATGACTCTTTTATTTTAAAGATGTTACAGCTGCAAAACTCTACAATTTCAGAAACAGTTTTTCTTTCAGATCCAGAGAGTTTGTGTCTGTGATCATCTAAATATTTATTGTAAGTTGAATTATTAGTGATGAGGGAAACATCCAAGGTGCTTCATCGGAGCTGCATCTGTACTTGGAAAAGTTATTTCAATGTTCCCACACTGAGGAGATTGTAAAGGTTTATAGAGCAAATGTCAGACTGGATCCTGTTGGACTGGATCAACTAACTGATGAACTTAATCAGACCATGTTTCAGGTGTCCAGTAATGCAAGGAATTATTATTAGTCTTATTTCTCAGACACTGGTGGATCAAAGATGAGTGGAAAAGCCGCTGGATCACCAAGTGATCTCGTTGTCAAGAAGTCATCGTTTAATGGAGGGAACCAGTTAGATCCATTTGAGAGAAGCTGAGCACATTTCATTTGAAATAAGTCAGTGATGATGTTGGTTAACCCTCTTCTGTTTTTCAACTAAAATGTGACATTATCTCACTAATATTTCTCCCTTCTTTTGCTGGCTTTGTTTTATAACTCAATCTTTAATCATTTGAAGACCTGACCCCACTGTTCTGCTGTAAATTTTCTCTCAGCTCAAACTTTCACTCGTTCCACAACCAAGAAATGAAACAAGATGTTGCTGATTATAACATGTCAGTTTCATTTCTGAAATCAACCACAACCAAGGACAGACAGCATCTTGGACAGCAGCACAAAGCAGAGAAAAGTTAAATCAACTTTATTTATCCATGAATATACAGAAAGAGAAAGCCTTTCATTTTATTCACTAATAAACCTAATAATCTAACATTTCCCTTCAGTATGTTACTCAATGCTGAGATGAAATATAAATGAAGATAATAATTTATAATTTTCCTTCACGGAGCACAAGTTGACTAGAAGTGCTGATGACTGATGGGAGAAGAGTGAATCTTTAAGGGACATTTTCAAATGACAAATATTTTAGATGTTTTATTAGATGGTGAGAAAAATAAACCTTTGTTAGGGACCAAAATGATGAGAATCGAAGCAGTTCTGAGTTGGAACAGAATGTGCAAAATGACAATTAATTTTGAAGTTGAGGGATTAAACCAAATTAATAAGTATTTCCATCCAGTGATGAGACTCCAACATGACTCATCTACGGACCAACGGAGGACATTTGAACTTTGGAAGTGTCTAAAAGTGGATAAAAGTAACTGTTGTACAGGAGTCTTTGTTCAGTCTCTGCAACAGTGTCATAAGACACAATCTACTGTCGACAGGAGGAGACTTCATGGACTGTTTCCAACATTTATTTGCTCATAAAAACATTCCAGTCAGGTCCTATGGAAGCTGACACCAGGAATTGTTCCCCTTTTGCATCTATCAACAGTAGTTGGTGTTGATATTGATGGTTGATTTGTACAGACGAGATGGCAGCAACCAGACTGAGATTCATCTAAGTGTCTTAAAGACAAACCAACACTCATGTGACCACATCATAAACAGTTTAATATTGTTCAGTTATCCACAAAACCACCTCACTGAGTTGCAGTCTGCACTCCAGATGCTGAAACAGCTTTGGACAGAGGAAAACAGCTGCTTATATTTGGTATTTTACCGAAATATAGATTTGGAAGAAGTTGTATTCAGAGAACGAAGCAAAAAAAAAAACAAACATCTTTTTCAAAACAGTTTTCTTGACTCACTGAATCATTAAGTGAGAAAATGGAAAGTGAAAACAAGGTTACAGACGACG
>CM026220.1:20816888-20835972 GCA_014839995.1 Xenentodon cancila | reverse complement strand
AAAAGGTCTTTTAAAATCTGTAAATGTGCAGAAAGTAAAAAAAAACACACATTTGTTAAGGAATGTTTATGACAGGTTACATAACACATGAACATTCCTGAACAAACGTCCCTCTGTCCAGTTTTGTTGAGTCTGTGCGTTGTCCACCTGGTGTGTGTTCAGAGATGATCTTCTGACCATCTGGGTTGGAACACCTGATCCTTTGAGGTTTGGTTGTCTTTTTATCATCTGGAGCCAGTCTGGTGTTTCTCCTCTGACCTCATCAACCAGACATTTTCTTAACTGGGTCAAATGCGGTTGCAGGGGTTCGCAGGGCTGGTCAGGGGACACTTGGCCATCTGCTGCTGGGACCCGGTGGGGCCTCCGAATGACCGGCTGCCTGGTGCACGTTCCTACTCTTTGGGACTGGTCCTGGAGCGGGAATGTCTGGGGCCTGTCTGGGCCTGCTTCCCCTCCCCTGCTGCTCTGGAAGACCCGGGGCAGTCTAATAAAACCATGTGAAAAAATGAGGACACCCTGTGCCAATCTGGATATTTTGTAACATTCCTTTATACATGCAAATTTAGTCTCAATGTTAACAATACTGAGAGATTAAAGTGATATAACTAAACAATTCAAAGTGAAGAAAACACTTTTCAAGATATTCTGTAAATGTAATTCTACAATAGGTATATTGTAACTGAGTAAAAGGTTAGGACACCCTACCCTCTAGTAGCTACTGTTGCCCCCTTTGGCTGAAATAACTGCAGTGAGACTCTTCTTATATCCGTCTACCAGTCTCTGTCATCGGTCTGAGGAATGTTTTCCCCAGTCCTCGATGCAGAATTCCTTCAGCTGTGAGATGTTTGCTGTGTTTCTTGCATCTACAGCCCGTTCCAGGACACTCCTTCTTTTTCAGCCAGTCTTTGGTTGATTTACTGGTATTTTTTGGGTCATTGTCATCTTGCATGGTCCAGTTCCGCTTCAGGTTTAATTTTCTCACAGATGGTCTCACAAGAACCCTCTGATACACAGTAGAATTCATGGTGGACTCTATAATGGTGAGCTGGCCAGGTCCTGCTGCAGCAAAGCAGCCCGAACCATCACACTTCCACCTCCATGCTTCACAGCTGGTATGAGATTCCTTCGCTGGAAGGCTGTGCTTGGTTTACACCAAACATGTCCTCTGTTCCAGTGGCCAAATAATTCAGAATGTTATTCCAGAAGTCCTGGATTTTGTCAGTATTCTCTCTGGCAAACTTTCAGTTTGGCCTTGATGTTTCTCCTAGAGAGCAAAGGTTTCTTCCTTTCACACCTCCCATGGAAGTTACACTTGTGCCGTCAGGTTCTAATTGTAGAGAAATGCACTTTCACATCAACAGTAGCCAGAGCCTGCTGTAGGTCCCTTGATGAGATTTTAAAGTTTTTGGTCACCTCTTTTAGCATCTTGTGATCTGCTCATAGGGTGAACTTGCTGAGACGACCAGACCCGGGCATGTTGGCAGTTGTTATAAAAGCCTTTCATTTGTAGATTATTTTCTGAAGAGTGGAATGACTGATTTTAGAAGCTATTGAGATCTTTTTCAATCCCTTACCAGACTCATAGGCTGCTATATTTTTTTTTTCTGAAGGCCTCAGGGAGCTCTTTTGCTTTCACCATGGTGCTCACTCTCACTTCAATTCAATTCAGTTCAATTCAATTTTATTTATATAGCGTCTGTTACAACACAAGTTGTCTCTAGGCGCTTTCCAGAGACCCAGAACATGACCCCCGAGCAATTATTACATAAACAGCGGCAGGTAAAAACTTCCCTTTAAGAGGGAAGAAACCTTGAGCAGGACCTGGCTCTTCAACAGTAAAGAGCACACCAAAATAAATGTCAGAGGTTTAATTAGGGCAAGCCTCATTCAAACTGCTGAGTAATGATCTACTCATCATGTCCACCTGCGTGTGATCCGCCTGCGTGTGATCCGCCTGCGTGTGATCCGCCTGCGTGCGATCCGCCTGCGTGTGATCCGCCTGCGTGCGATCCGCCTGCGTGTGATTTAAGCCATTTTGAGTGGCAATACATGTGAGGGTGTCAAAACCTTTTCCTCAGTTACAATATATTCTTTTGTAGAAATCTCAGTATTGAGATTGAGATTAAATATCGATACATAAAGAAATGTGCAGTCTTTAAAAAATGAGGTCATTAATAATAATAATAATAATATGGACGCCCTTTCATCAAACTTGACAGGTGACCTCTAAAATATATAAATATGACTTTTTAATGCTGCCCCCAACACCCCCAAACACTCAGATATGCTCACAGTTAAAACAATTGTAAATAGAAAGCTCTTTTTGCTTATAACACCTGATTGTCCTGTGTCCACCTTTACTCTCTAAACAAGAACATTATAAACTCTTTTTAACTCACATTACAACACAGACACCAGACTGCACCACCACTGTCTCGTCTTCTTTCTTGCTCTTTCATGGGGGTGACCCTTGACCTTCAGGAGGGGTGTTGCCAGATGTGGGTCATAGATCAAACAAATTCTTTTAACAGGTTTATAGTGTTTTTATGACAAGTGTCACCGACTTTGAGTGCACACAGCGTCCACGAGCAAGTAAAACCATGCGAAGGCCTAAGGTGACCTTTGGTGACCTCCCGTGTCCTCAAACAACATCCTAGGGGGCTCAAGTTTTGTGTGGACGTCCCTCTGGAGACCCTGAACAACTGTCTCCTGTCTACTGTCTCCTCTCAGCTGGAGAAACAGCTGATCTATGAGAAGTTCATGGAGTGGACAGGTAAACTGACTGTGACGGAGGCCAACGTGAGTCTGCAAAACAGATGTTGCCATGTGGGTGCTTAGTGCCAAAATAACATTCATGTGAAAGCAGCATGCAAGTGTTCACAGGAGAATATTGCACAACCAGAGAGGAGAACACTGGATGACTGTGGCTGTGAAGAGTCCAGGCATCTGCACAGAGTCAGAAACAGGTCTGGTTTATTCTGCAGAACGTAACTGTGAACTAAAGCAAAACGTATATTTACATTTAAACAGCAGATGGCGCTGTTGCTGCATTTGGGAATGTGCACATATTTGTCATCAGCAAATCAATTACAGGCATCTGATTCATATTGTTTTAAATACAAACTCTATCATGAAGCCTTGGAACCTCATCAAAGTCATGTGAGGTCGTTGATGACATCACAAAGAAGGATGTTCTAAATGTCAATCATCAAAGTGAAGATCTGTTACTGTTGTTATTATTAACACCACCAGAATACCAGATACAAAACAGTTTAACGGGACAACAGAAATAGTTGTTGTTAAAATAATTTCTCTACAGGAACATGAAACGATGACAACATCAGCAAGTCAGTATTGGAGTATAAACGTGGAACATTTCTTAGACAACCAGACTGTGAGACTGTGTGAGACTGGGACGGTCTCCATGGATACAACATCAGTTATACGACTGACTACATTATACAGGACCTTCTGTTGCATTTATCTATCTCATGTTATTTTAGTTTATACTCTTTAATCTTAGTGGTTGTTTTTTTCTGTGTGTGCGCAGTTACACGTTCTCATGGTTCCTAGATAATAGTTCTGGTTCTTGTATTTGCTTTAAAGTCACTTACTGTGTAACAGCTCTGTGATGTCATCAAAGTCATGTGATGATGTCACAATAAATGCAGATGGTCTAAGGTCATGATTTGGTGCTCTCACCCCCATGGACCAGGTTCAATTCCCAGTTGATGATGCTGTTCTTCAATCCTGAAGTTCTTTCGTCTGATTTCGTCTGATTGTTGAAGCTCAGTTTTGGCTGCTTTACCTCTCAGTTTACTGTGATTTTTGTTCTTTAAGTAAAACTGCTATAAAAATATTTATTTCATATTCCTGCAATGTGTCAGTCTTAAAATTCAAGGTCCCATCTGGGAGCAACATCCTGTCCCCAAATGGTGTCTACAATCAGAAACTTTTCCAAGATCTTAGACACACCTATTGACACAGATTGACTGTAGCAAAGACAAGCCTCCACCCATCACCCGCCTGTGTCTCCATCACCTTTTTGCTGCAGATTCCATCAATTTTATTACTATACAACTGTGTGATTTCAAGGTTTTTTAAAGGTCCAAGAAGCTGACAAAGTGTCACAGAATACAGACTGGCAGGTGCAGCAAGAGTGGTTGTCCAGGATAAGAAACTACGTCTACTGGAAAGATCCTTCTTCCAGAATGGATCCACAGAAAACATCAAAGCGGAAGAGTCTGGTTATCCACATTCAGAATCTCCACACATGATGACCCACTGATCCCAAAGTGTGGTCATCCAGATAAGAATCTAGCGACCAAATGGACACAAGCAGGTTGGTGACAGTTATCTGCTGCTGATAAAGATCTGGTCTATCTGAGGGTGGAGTTAAATAAGCATGTATGAAGTATAGATTGGTGGTTTAAATGTGTCACGGTTCAGTTTTTGCTTGTTGGACTTTACAGAGGTCCTGGTTCATATGACTGATACCTGGTTAGTTGGTGATCCACATAGACGAGGACTGCAGGTCAGGATGTCTGCAGGTATCCAACAGAGACATCCATACAGACAGGTGGAGGTAAACACTGGGATGGTCAGAGGGTGGGACTGCAGGTCAGTGGATCATGGTGGTGTCCCCCTGCAGCGTTGGTCTACAGCAGCAGATCTAGGATGAAGCTGTGTTGAAGACCAGCTGCTTCTTAGAAGAACTTCATCAATTACAGGTTTCAGGGTGATTCCTGCAGCATTGGTGGTATAGTGGTCAGCATGGCTGCTTGCCAAGCAGTCGACCTGGGTTTGATTCCCAGCCAAAGCAGCGTCTGTGACCTCTGAATGGAAGCTCGGCAGTCTATGAAAATGAGCTCTATCTCTGAAAAACATGATTTAGAAACAGTTTCTATTTTCAAGATGTGAATCTCATTCCTGACATAACAAAGGTGGAATTAATTTCTTTTATATGTAAGACCAATTAAACACCAGGAAAAATCTGCTTTGGACAAAAAAAACTTTCTTTCAAAATGAGCCTGAACTGATGACTTGACAGATGTGTAATCTCACACATGAAATACTTCTTTGTTGTAACAGCGGTTGTTGACAATAAATCTGATACCGTTGAGAAGCCTGTTTACTCCGCTTTTTAATGGTGAAACATTTGTCAGGAACGTGCATTTGTGGGATGAGCAGCAGAGCTGAGAATGTGGGTTGGACCATCAAATATTTGTCAAATCTTCTCAGTCTCCAAAAACAGCTTTTAAATATCCTGGAAGAACTTCACCACACTACAAGCCACATTCACCTGTTCACACACACGGAATCAAAGAGAATCAAACCAACAACTTTGAGGTTGGCAGATGATGGATCGACCTGAATCACAGCCATGTGTGTGTGTGTGTGTGTGTGTGTGTTCACACCTGGTGATTGACATCCAAGGTCAAGGCTTCATCGTGTGACCTAAAATGAGCAGAAAGGGACCATTTAGAGTTGGAATAGTAAGTAGACAAGAAAAGAATGATAATACAGTCCTGTGTCAGAGGTGTGGTCAGGGCAGGTGTAGCAGGTTAACAACAGCAGGCTCCAATGTTACCATGGAAACAAGTGAAGTGCTTTTACAACTACAAGCACTTCATGTAGCAGGATACATGAATCCTGGGAGTGGGATGCAGCAGGCTGTTGGGATCTGTGGTGGACTGGTGGACCATATCTGCATCTTCCAGATCCAACAGCTTCAGGATGTACCTAGGCAGACGAATAGGAACAGGAACAGAAAGATAATTAATCTTGATCATGTCTTTAATTAACGCTCCAAGGCTACATAATGGGGTCTGTATTTATTACAACATGAATCAGAACTACTATTGATTTGAGTTATAGGGTATCGATCCCTCTACCTCTCACATGCGAAGCGAGCGCTCTACCATTTGAGCTAATTCCCCTCAGTTTCAGCTGTATGAAGCAACTTGATGTTCTTCAAACATGTTTCCAGTATTTTGAAAGCCTTTATCAGAGGCTGGATTTACAGATTTGAAAACATACAAAACAAATAGAACTAAAATACAACCAGTAAAACTGATCCGTTTAATCAGAGTTTGTGATACGAAGTAAGACGACACACAACACAAGTAGAGACAGGAAACAAGCAAACGGACAAAATGTTCCAGTTGTTAGTTGTCAAAGTGTTTCTAACAATGTTAGAAACACTTTGACAATCTTCCTGACTGGGAATTGAACCAGCACTACATCTGAGCTACCCAGGTCTTGCAGTAAAGTTGTTTTTCTGTCTTTTTTATAGATATCAGGACTTTTGATCAGTGGCTGAAACCTCATCCTCCTGAAGCTCCAGTGTTGCAGAACTTCCTGAAGTCAATAGAGAATTTAAACACACTTTTGAGCTCTCATGATTTACAGCTGGACAACAAATCTAAACCACTGGGACCAGATCTTCTAACAGTGTCAGAGATCCTGCAACTCTGTCAACTAACTAACCAGTTGAAATGACATCTTGGGTCATGTCTTCACTCCAGACTGGTTTAAAAGTCTCACCGTCCCCACGATGAGCTGACTGAGTTTATCTTCTCTGTTGACCACGTATCACACATCTAACACGGCTGTCTTATTGGATGTGTTTCCTCCTCACAGGTTCATCTGCAGAGTTGCCAGCAGCTGAAGGTGAGGAGCAGCAGACACCAGCTGCTGCACTGACTGATGTGTCTGTTTCAGCTGCTGCACTGACTGATGTGTCTGTTTCAGCTGCTGCACTGACTGATCTGTCTGTTTCAGCTGCTGCACTGACTGATGTGTCTGTTTCAGCTGCTGCGCTGACTGATCTGTCTGTTTCAGCTGCTGCACTGACTGATCTGTCTGTTTCAGCTGCTGCACTGACTGATCTGTCTGTTTCAGCTGCTGCACTGACTGATGTGTCTGTTTCAGCTGCTGCACTGACTGATCTGTCTGTTTCAGCTGCTGCACTGACTGATGTGTCTGTTTCAGCTGCTGCACTGACTGATGTGTCTGTTTCAGCTGCTGCACTGACTGATGTGTCTGTTTCAGCTGCTGCACTGACTGATCTGTCTGTTTCAGCTGCTGCACTGACTGATGTGTCTGTTTCAGCTGCTGCACTGACTGATCTGTCTGTTTCAGCTGCTGCACTGACTGATGTGTCTGTTTCAGCTGCTGCACTGACTGATGTGTCTGTTTCAGCTGCTGCACTGACTGATGTGTCTGTTTCAGCTGCTCCACTGACTGATGTGTCTGTTTCAGCTGCTGCACTGACTGATCTGTCTGTTTCAGCTGCTGCACTGACTGATGTGTCTGTTTCAGCTGCTGCACTGACTGATGTGTCTGTTTCAGCTGCTGCACTGACTGATGTGTCTGTTTCAGCTGCTGCACTGACTGATCTGTCTGTTTCAGCTGCTGCACTGACTGATGTGTCTGTTTCAGCTGCTGCACTGACTGATGTGTCTGTTTCAGCTGCTGCACTGACTGATGTGTCTGTTTCAGCTGCTGCACTGACTGATCTGTCTGTTTCAGCTGCTGCACTGACTGATCTGTCTGTTTCAGCTGCTGCACTGACTGATGTGTCTGTTTCAGCTGCTGCACTGACTGATGTGTCTGTTTCAGCTGCTGCACTGACTGATGTGTCTGTTTCAGCTGCTGCACTGACTGATCTGTCTGTTTCAGCTGCTGCACTGACTGATGTGTCTGTTTCAGCTGCTGCAGCAGGTTAGTTAACAGGACATCTCTGTTCATGCTCACTTTACTTAACTACTTCTGATAATTAAAATCATGTTTACTGGTTTTAATTAAAAATAATATGCAAATGGAATATCAAAAGTAAATAAGTTGGTTTTGTCCCAGGTTGAGTAAAAGCTAAACTGTGTTTGGTAGTACACTGAATAAAACTGTTAAAATTAATAAAATCTGCAGACGAAGACTCACACACTCAGGTGCAGCAGCTGTCAGGACCTGGTTTATGTTCTGGTTTGACCGTGTTCACATGAGAGTCGTAACCTTCTTTCTTTAGGAGCAGTGCCATGGGGTCTGCTTACAAACCAGGTTGGATCAGCAACAGAGATGAACGAGTACAAGTTCACACAATGTTATGAACATTATACTTAAGCATAAGTGACAAATCTACTGACAGCAGAAATATCATGTTTTCTGTACGGGTACGTGTGAGGTATGAACATGTGTGCATGATGGTGGTGAAGCACATAAACAGAACCGTCTTTTATAAAGACAGTTAGATACAATAGAATATAATTTTCCTTATTCCAGCAGATGTGCATATTCCGGTTTGCAGGTAAGTACAAAATGCACTTTGACTGCACTATAATGCAAAATGTAAGATAATATATTTATGACAAAGGCAATAAAAAAGGCCATCAAATGAAAGAAGCCAAAAGATTTACCAGATGCATTTCAATTAAATCTAAAAATACAACAGTCAGAGGTATTTGAATGATTTCTGTCCTTGTCCTGTATCTGTAGTATCTGGATGTAGATCCATGACAAACAACCTTGGATCCACATGTATTGATTGTGAGGTGACTTTCCACACTCATGTTTACTGTCATGGGGAGAGTTTTACTAGGCTTGTGTGCTGAAATAGCTCAGCTGGGAGAGCGTTAGACGGAAGGTTCCTTTTTCAAACCCGGGTTTCAGCAGAAAACAAGCAGAGGCACAAATAAACATATTGTGTTTCCGACTCATATTTGAAACATTTCATAATGTTGTCATTCAAATCCAAATTCTGTTGAAAAATGAAAGCTAATTTTGTGATCCAGAGAGCTGCTCTTCTGACTCCACCTGCATGTTTCATTGTTGTTGTTGTTTCATTGCCATATATGATCAACACGGGACGGGAGAGAAGGCGGACAGAGGAAACACGGGCAGAGGAAGCAGCCCCGGGGGACCGAGACAGCCACCACCCGCAGTCGCCAACATACAGAGCCAAGGCGGAGGAACAGGAACAGGGGGAGAACACCAGGCCAGGGAAAAGGAGCCCGCCAACACATCCCGGCACACCCGGACGGCGATCTGCCACCACACTACTTCCAACCTTTAGATCTCTCTTAAAACTTTAGATCTTTCTTAAAACTCTTGTAATGACAGTAAACGTCCAACAGTAAAGTATTTGATACACTAACTATGAATAAATTGACATTACATTCTTGCTTAATAATAAACACATGCTTACAGATGTCTTTTACGACACGTCTGCTGTCAAGTTTCTGTGTTGCTGATCTGAAGCAAACAGCACAAACATGAGTATGGTGTGATTTTACCAATGAAGAACTTGTTAAAATAAACGGAAAGGTAAATTAAACTAGATAATTTTTTTAGTTTAGACACTTATATTGTGGGCTTTTGTGTCTATCACTTATGTCACATCATCCTTCCTCAAGCAGTCTTTACTCTGGTCCAGCTGCAGCATTGAGAAGCTTCTTGAGCAGGAAACTGCTGATGGTGTCTGACTGAAAAATTTTGATCTTGTTATCAGTCATCCAGGAACCATTGAACAAAACATTTCAATTGAATTCCCAGTCTCCTGCGTGACTGGCAGAGATACTGTCCACTACTACTAATACTAATGAGGACTTCGGCTCGTTGGTTGACCGAGAGAGCTGCTCTATCTTCTGACTCCACTTGAATGTTTCATTGTTGGCCATATATGATCAATATGTCATATACATAATAATTATTAAATAAATGATAATGTTTTTGTAAGGAAGAGGAGGAGGAAGATGAAGAGGGTTAGTAGTGCTGCTGATAAGCTTGTATTAATGGTTGCTGTCCAGTGCTGAAATGCTGGACACTCCCACACTCATATTTGACAGCAGGACATGGTTATTGGAGATTCTACCTCTACACTGCAACATCCCTCCAGATTGAATCAAGACGTATTTGAATGTCTCTGCAAACATGAGGTTTCACCGTACAGATGTTGAATAGACGGTAAATTTTCATGACTTGTTGCATCAGATTGCTTGACCTGATCAGCCACACCAGTGCAGCAGATTACAGAGCTCCTGACCGGTGCTGACCGGCGCTGACCGCTCAGTTACTGTCAACTAGTTCCACTAGTTACTGAGTGCTGCTACTGATGCAGAGGTTGACTCATTTGTACCTGGTGGCATATAACGAAGTCAAATGACAAGAAAGTCACAGTTGATGTTGGATCTCCAGCAGCCCAGCAGAGGCCGCCTGGGCTCCTGATGACTCCTGATGTGAAGACTGATGTTTCAGCTTCTCTGTTTGCAGTCAGTCCACACGCTCAGGTGCCAGTCATTGATGACGGTAACAGTTTCTCTCCATGATGTCACATGTGGTAAAATCACATTTCTGCTGTGCTGGTGCAACAGTTTAACACCTCCCATTTACCCAAAAGAGAGATCCGGGTGTTGGATGGAGATACTCTTCATTATTTGTGTTTTCATTTTCCCGATATTTGAGCAAAATCCAAATATCACAAAGTTATACCTGTAATTGAAACTCTTCTTATTGAAAAAAACTGCAAATATCACAAAAAACTTTTTTAGACTTTCACAAGGTGGTTTTTTTAGGTGTGTTTTGTTTTTTTTTTAATGGATGTTTCTGGCAACGCTGAATTTGCGTAGTTGTTAATCGGAAGTCAAAATCTAGTATCCAGCTGTTGTTGGTCTTATTAATACGATGTAGCTGTGCTGTAACACTACTTGTTAAAGTTATGAGTATATTATTGCATGATTGCCTTCAGCTGTACTTTTCTACTGTCTGTATTCACAAGATTCTAGTGTTGGTTGCCTGAGAAAAGACAGGGACACCCAAGATTAAGATCCACTGTTTGTTAAAAAAACAGGTCCAAACTTTTTCTGTTTCTCCATCTGTTATCGCTTGCATACAGGCCTTGTGCTGGTTTACAACATATCATGTGACCGCCCTGTTTCTCTGTGAATAAAAGAAGCCGCTGCAAGGGGGAAAACGGGAATAGCGTTGGTTACACGTGTGTGTGTTTACACATCTGTGCCGACCTTCCCCGCCTTTGCAAAGGTTAACCAGGAATACTGTCTCTCGTGTGGTTCATCTCTATCCTCATGGAGTCGTAAAACCCTATCAGTTTTTTTGTGCCAAAATATGGGATCATAACATACACACCCGCTGCCAGGAGGTGACGACAAGCCGAAGCCCGTGCACGCCAGAGTCAACAAGACCTGAGACAAAGACCTGGGAGGCACTATTAGGTCAAACTTTTTCTGGCACTGGCGGATTGACGAGATCCAAACGGAGAAAAAAACGAACCAACAGAGAAGTAAATTATTGTTTTTAAATGCTATTGTTAAGGGTCAGGAGTGGTTCGTTGAGAAATGTTGAGTCCCGAGAAAATAGGAAATAAAAAAGGGAGGGTAAAGTTTACCTTTGGTTGGAATACGCTTTCTTTGAGAGAAAGATGTTCCCTGGAATAATAGGGAAAGGGCTCTTGTGGTGTGAGTCAGTGTGTAATGGGTGCTGTCCAGTGCTGAAATGCTTGACACTCCCCCAGTTCCTACATCTTCAGTCGTCATGGTAACACAGAGTCCTTCATTTTAAACGACGGTCCACAGATCACTTCTGCTGCTTTCACCTCATCTCTTCCAAATAAAGTTATATCTTATAGCAGGTAAAATCACTGCTGAGTAAAGATGTGGAAAACGTGAGTAAGAACAAGCTGCTGTACTCGTCTTTTTCTTTCCCAGTGTCTCTTAGTCTTGTTGATCCATAGTTCTTTGTTGAGTGTTCTGCTGGATCTTCCTGGTGCCAACCGGGAAAACATCACACATGCAGCTGCCAGTTATCTTCAAACAGACTCAGTGCACGTTGACTGGAGGTGTTCATGCAGCTTTTTGTGAAAAGAGGAAGGAATGACCAAAACATTCTGTTTAGAGCACTTTAATGTGTGCCACGTAGAACTTCCTCATGCACCATTCTGTGACGTCATCAGTGACATCATGTGTCTTTGATGACATGTAAGTATTGTGCCGCTGTTAAACTTTGATTATTGGTTGCTGTCCAGTGCTGAAATGCTTGACAATCCAACACTCGAATTTGACAGCAGGACCATAACTTTTTTCCAGGTGGGATCAGAACTGTATCTCCCACTGTCTTAGCTCATGTTATTTGAAATGAATGATATTCTGACATAATAACAGAACAAAGTTCATTACTTTCGACACTTTGCATATCACACATATAATGAGTTTGGGTCCCAATACTGACCCCTGGGGGACATTACAAACATTTCCTTCATCAATTATGTTTCCGTGTTATCACAATATCAGATTTGCTCTCACAGTGTTGGTGGTATAGTGTTCAGCATGGCTGCTTCCCAAGCAGTTGATATGGATTTGATTATTGATCGATTAAGTAGGTCATTACTAGATTAATTTCTTTACTGGATAAAGGAACCTAAGAAGTGTTTTTTTTCATGTGTTTTGATTTCATTGATTTATTTATTCAAATTTATATTGTTGCTATTGTTTATTTAAATAAGTGTTATTTACAACATCCAGAACCATCCTCCTTTGTGACGTCATTAACGACATCACCTGCTTCTCATGACGTGATGTTTTCTTTTAATTTTTTTTTTTTTTTTAAGAAAAACATTTTTTACTTCACAGAAGCATTTTGTGGCTTGTTGGTCTAGTAGTAAGATTCTCACTTTGGGTGTGAGAGGTCCCGGGATCAATTCCCAGATGAGCCCCAGGATTTATTGTGCTTTGACCAGGATGACTGATTGTAGTAAAACACAAAATACACATGAGCATAAAAAATAAATGCTGTAAACCCACATGTACACTTGATAATCCTTCATCTCAAGACATCATGTAAAATGGAAGTTTCTTCATCTTGAAAAGAGTTTCATAAGCTGTCATTTAGGGACAACTCATATACTTCATTGATTTAGTTTATGGTTGGTTGTACTTATACTTATATGTACAATCTTGTCTTTTGTATCTTTGACGGAGTGTCTGTGTCTCTCCTCTCTCTGTATCTGCTTCTTTACACAGCTGGTCTTTAGCAGGAGGATCCCCCCTTATGATCCAGGTCCTGATCCAGGTTTCTTCCCTCTTAAAGGGGAGTTTTTCCTTGCCACTGTTTGGCTTAAGGTTTTTCTTGCACCAGGGAAGTTTTTACCTGCCGCTGTTTTTGTAATAATTGCTCGGGGGTCGTGTTCTGGGTCTCTGGAAAGATCCTAGAGACAACTTGTGTTGTAACAGACGCTATATAAATGAAATTGAATTCAATTCAATTGAAGTCTCAACAAGCAAAAACTGAAAGTTGACACATTTAAACCACAAAGTTCCTCCACTCACAAACACATCTGACTGGACTGATCACTCAAATGTTATGTCAAATACTGGTTTGTGTCCCCACTCACCTGCCAGAATGCTGGAAGATGGGAATTCCTCCATCAGTGAACCTGACAAGAATCTATACATAGGAGACATGGGTGGGTGATGGGTGGAGGCTTGTCTTTGCTACAGTAAAGCAGCCATGCTGACCACTATACCACCAATGTTGCAGGAATCCACCTGAAACCTGTAATTGATGAAGTTCTTCTAAGAAGCAGCTGGTCTTCAACACAGCTTCATCCTAGATCTGCTGCTGTAGACCAACGCTGCAGGGGGACACCACCATGATCCACTGACCTGCAATCCCACCCTCTGACCATCCCAGTGTTTACCTCCACCTGTCTGTATGGATGTCTCTGTTGGATACCTGCAGACATCCTGACCTGCAGTCCTCGTCTCTGTGGATCACCAACTAACCAGGTATCAGTCATATGAACCAGGACCTCTGTAAAGTCCAACAAGCAAAAACTGAACGGTGACACATTTAAACCACCAATCTATACTTCATACATGCTTATTTAACATGACGATCTCGCGAGATGAACCTGTGATCGCGAGACCAAACGAGACCTAGTGCGACATCAAACATGATAGCCGGTTACTGTTAGATTCAAACTCTTAAACAAATTTAACAAGTGTCTTTTTCGAAAATATAATTTCATTAAATAATATCCGAGCGGATACTGGATTACTTCACCCTGGAAGAACTCGAAAACTTTATCGACGCGTTCTACAACACGTTTTGTGCCGCGGAGGACGCCGAGTCAGCGAGCCATATGGAGAAAATCAAGCCCACGCCAAGTAAGAGGACCAGACAGTCCGAGTCCACACACAGCTCTCCGAGACACTCATCCAGCTCAGAGGTGAGTGACATTCTCGTTTCAATTAATGAAAAACTGTCCGGACTGGACACTAGGATGGCGCTTGTCGAGTTACTGCATAAAGAATTCCAGCAGCTACGCGAAAATCTGGAATTCAGCCAAAACCAAATTGCTGCGCTGACTACAGAAAACATTTCTCTCCGAGAATCCGTGACATCAATGTCATCCCAGCTGGCGGTCGTTACGAGAGAAAATAAAGAAATAAAAGAAGCGATGCTTGACTTACAATCGCGCAGCATGAGGGACAATCTGGTGTTTTCTGGAATCCCGGAGCAAACAAGAGAGGACAACCCTGAGCAGCTGATCAAAGAATTTATGATGAAACAACTAAAAATCCCAGCAGACACTGTGAAAGACATTTCGTTTCACAGAGTCCATCGTATCGGGCGTAAAAACCCGGAAAACAAACGTCCACGTCCGATCGTAGCCAAATTCGAACACTTTAAACAAAAACAGCAGGTGCAACGCCAGGGGAGGAACCTGAGGGGAACCGACTACGGCATGAATGATCAGTTCCCACGGGAGATCCTGAACAGAAGAAAGGTTCTGTTCCAGATCAGGAAGCAGTTCATCAAAGAAGGGAAAAAGGCAGTAGTCGCAGTGGATAAACTGTACATTAACGGTCAGATGTTTCGTGACCAGAATATCACTCCCTGGCTCTTTTAAACAACCAATAACTCATCATCATTGGCTACATAAACTATCTGCACTTATAAATATGCACCCTGGTCTCCAAATTGAAAATGTATATTCTGTCACTTTGGTATGTTTGTTTGATTGTTTTGTTGTATCTTCTGTCTTCTTTATGTCTTTCTGTTTTCTTCGCTTCACATCTTTTCTCTGTCCTTTTCACTTATAGTTTCTTTCAAGTTAAGAAAAGGGGGAGGAAAACATCCATTACACACACAATCTGTTCTGAATGTCTGACTAAATGTTCACACAAGCGGATTCTCAGGCTTTCCTATGCAGCTCCAATATTCAAACAGGAAGTAGAAAATAAAACACAAACAATATGAATTCAGTAAACTTTGTAAGCTGGAACATCCGCGGAATTAAATCAAACATAAAAAGAACAAAAATATTCGACTATATAAATAAATTGCAGGCTGACATATGTCTGTTACAAGAAACACATACTTCAAAAACCGACTTGCAGAAATTAATGACTCCACAATTTAATCACATATATACCGCTGATTTTAACTCAAGGCAAAGAGGAGTAGCAATTTTAATTCACAAAAAAATTTTCTTTACTCATAATGACACGGTTGAAGATCCTGAGGGGAGATTCATAATTATTAATATTACAATTGACAACAATTCAATAACAATAGCCAGTATTTATGGCCCAAATAAAGACGACTCATCGTTTTTTCATTCTTTCTTTACAGCGATTTCTAATTTCTCCGACTCACCAATAATCATAGGTGGAGATTTTAATACTGTTCTTAATCCGGCACTAGATAAATCTAATAACTGTAGTAAAACATATAACTATCAGTCTTCAGAAACAATCAAACAGTTCATGGCAGACTATGGTCTTGGAGATGGTTGGAGGCTGAAACACCCTAATGATAAAGAATTCTCTTACTTCTCACAAGTCCATCAATCTTACTCACGAATCGACTATTACCTTATTAGTAATTCCCTGATTTCCAAAGTGAGTAATATTGAAATACATCCTATTATTATTAGTGATCATGCTCCGATCACTCTGACCTGGACTAAAAGTACACCTATTAAAACCAGCAACAGGTGGCGACTTAACACATCGCTGCTTGAAGATCCTGACTTTGACGACTATATTAAGAGGATCTGGACATCCTTCCTTGAAATAAATGATTCACCAGAAATATCCCCATCACTTCTTTGGGAAACGGGCAAAGCTGTGCTGAGAGGACGGATCATTTCATATTCCTCCCATAAGAAAAAGAAGGAAGAGCAGGAACAAAGAAACTTGGAAAAGAAGATTAAAGAATTAGAAATTAATAAGGCTAATAACCCAACTCCTCAGAATCATTCTGAACTGCAAAAATATAAACTGCAGTTGAATGAATACCTAAATAAAAAAAGTAGATTCCTCATCCAAAGACTCAGACATGAACAATTTGAATTCGGTAATAAATCGGGCAAATATCTGGCCAGTCAGATTAAGAAAAACAAGGAAAAATCAACAATCTCCACAGTTGTTAACTCAACGGGAGACATCATTCAAGACCCTGAAGAAATCAACAAGGAATTTATGAATTTCTACAGAAAGCTGTATTCATCTGCAAACAAATCAGACATATCAGAGATTAACAAATTTCTCGACAATATCAACCTACCAAACCTCACAGAAGACCAGGCTGGAGAACTTGATGGACCTCTAACTCCAACAGAGATCCATAAAGCTCTTCAACTAATGCCTAATAACAAATCACCGGGTCCAGACGGGTTCCCGGCAGAATTTTATAAACACTTTTGGAACATTCTAGCACCCATATTTACAAGATTAATAGCAGAAATTAAGGAAAAATCCAAGCTCTCCATGGAGATGAATACAGCAATGATTACTTTAATATTAAAACCTGGAAAAGATCCCACTCTTCCAGCAAGCTACCGCCCGTTATCCCTAATTAATTCAGACACAAAAATAATCAGTAAAGCTCTAGCGCTACGAATTGAAAAAGTAACTCCACTTATCATTCATCCAGACCAAACAGGCTTCATTAAAGGAAGACACTCCGCCAATAACCTACGGAGACTATTTAATCTGATTCACTACTCAACACAAATAGATACACCAACAGCCATTTTCTCATTGGATGCAGAAAAAGCATTTGATAAAGTTAATTGGGAATTCTTATTCCAAACACTTAAAAAATTCGGCTTTGGTGAATCATTTATTCATTGGATCAAGATTCTTTACACATCACCAATGGCAACAGTCACCACAAATGGATTAATATCACAGCGGTTCACTCTACACAGGGGTACAAGGCAAGGATGTCCACTTTCTCCATCCCTATTTGCCATCTTTATAGAACCTCTTGCAGCAGCCATACGACAAGATAAACATATTCTAGGAATCAAAACTGGAGACGCAACCCATAAAATCAGCTTATATGCTGATGATATACTCTTGTACTTACAAACCCCATCTACATCACTTCCTCAAACTATCAACCTTATTAATTCTTTCTCTGATATCTCAGACTACTCTATTAACTGGTCTAAATCCACCTTACTTCCACTGAATGCTAACAGCTGGGATGTTGTAAATGACACTGCATTGTTCTCAATCAACACAGGCAACATCAAATACCTGGGAATCAACATTTCCCCTAAGCTGTCAGAGTTAATTGGCCTTAACTACAACCCACTCCTGAAAACGATAGAAGGAAATCTAAAACGGTGGATAAATTTACCAATAAACCTCATTGGTAGAATTGCCACAATAAAAATGACCATACTCCCTATGGTAAATTATCTCTTCTCAATGATCCCAATCAAACCTCCAACCCCCTGGTTCAAATCCCTAAATTCAATAATTACACACTATTATTGGAAAAGCAAAAAAGCTAGAATTAAATTATCAACGCTACAAAAAACTAAATTACATGGTGGTCTGGAGGCACCAAACTTCCTTCAGTATTATCTTGCAAATAAACTCCAGTATGTTTATAAATGGATCAAACCAAATCAGTGTGATTGCTCTTGGATAGAGCTAGAGCAATTATTTTGTAATGAAATAAAAATCTCTGATTTGCCATTTATAAGCCGTACTATTACTCGTCACCCCTGTTTCAAAAACCCAATTATAGCCTCAACTCTGACAGCCTGGTGGGACTTCTACCAAATGGTCAACGCCACGTCAGTAACACCGAGTCAATACACTCCCATTTGGAATAATCCGGACTTTCTGATAAACGGGAAACCATTAAATCTAGCATCATGGGTCACTAAGGGTATCACGCACCTCAAACACATCTACGAAAACAACACTCTGGTTCCTTTCTCTCACCTTGTACAGAAGCATCACATTGGAGGAAATCAATTTCTAGAATATCTTCAGATTAAATCTGCTATTAAGACAAAAATAAGTAGTAAAACACCCAACCTAAACCTTCCTCTGCTGATTTCAGAATTAACTCAAATTACTAGTCAATATAAAATTTTATCCAAAATTTATAAGTTAATTGCGATAAACAAGTCTACAATGTCCATCCCAACAACTAAATGGGAACAAGATTTAGAGATTTCCTTCAATGCTGACTTCTGGCCTCAAATTTGTAAAAATATATTTATATCCACCTCAAATGCTAATCTACAACTTATACAATACAACGTAATTCACAGGATTCATTTCACGGGGGAAAAAATGTTTAAAATGGGATTTAAGGATACGAAAATTTGCACACAGTGTACACAAAATTTACCGGACACCTACTTGCATGCTCTCTGGGACTGTGAACCAGTCAAAACCTTCTGGCACAACATCACTGACACTCTCAACTTCTGGATTGCCGCATTCTATTGTCACCATCAGTCTGCCTTCTGGGAGATTTCTCTACTCTATCACTGGATAACACCTCCAATAGAATTCTTTCTATTGCCCTAATCATCGCCAAGAAAACAATCCTCATGAACTGGAAAACTAAAAACTCCATCAATATCGTCCTCTGGAAAAACTTATTAACTGATTTCATATCAATGGAACAACTATCTGCCTCAATTAAAAACCAAACACCAAATTTTAACCGAATTTGGAATAAATTTATGTCATCCTTCACAAACTAACATTTTCACTCCTCGTTGTTCTTGATTGCAATTAGCAGGTTTTTTTTT
>CM026220.1:20756888-20811888 GCA_014839995.1 Xenentodon cancila | reverse complement strand
ACACTGATGACTGACATTCATGACTTCCAAAGTTCATCCTTTGTGAAATCATCCCATGCCTTTGATGACATCACAGAGTTGTGACAGAGAAAGTGACTGTAAAGAAACAACAAGAACCACAACTATTATCTAGGAACCATGAGAACGTGTAACTGTGCACACACAGAAAAACTGGGTTTAAGCTCTCATTAAGGTGCTGATAAGACATTCAAATAACTTTTTTAATGTTAACAACCATATCTGAGTTTCTAGAGTTTGACTGATGAAAGAAGAGCATCCTGTCCCTGGGTGGCTTCAAACCATCAACCTTTCAGTTAACAACCAAATTCACTCACCCACTGTACCACAGAGAGAAACAAAGATGTCGTTGATGAATATTGCATCAGATACAAACTGTTGTAAATACTAACGATCATGTAGCCTTGGAGAGTCATCAAAGACATGTGATGACATCACAGAATGGTGGATTGTTTTTTTATTTCTAAACCTACCTTCAATGTTTCTTTTGCATCCTGCTGTAGGTTCTATGTAAAGCAGTCTTTGGAGGTCTTGAATGTCAGTCATCAGTGTGAAGATTTCTTGATGCTGTTATTAACAGCATCGTTAAGAGTTGTAATGATTAGATTGGTGTTACTTAAACTATGTCAGAGGACGTCTGGGCCGACTCTGTGGTCCAGCGGTGGCGCGTCTGACTTCATATCAGAAGTTTGTCTTCAGCTGACGTCAGGGTCAGAAGGAATTTTTTGTTTATGTTCTGCAGCCTCAGAATCTCGCAAAGCGTCTGTTTGAATGTGAATCCCACTTGTCTTTGGGAAGAGTTGGTAAAATTAAAACGTATTTAGTTTACTCATTTGAAGGCTCTGCAAAGTGATTTAATTTATTTCCTATTCACACATTCACACCCTATTTTAAACTTGTGTCACAACGTGACAAGAACACACAGATTTTCAGGCCCTCAACTATTTCCAACTCCATCTTCATATAGTTGATCCAAACTACACTGTTAGAAAGGATTTGTGATTTTAGTTTGAAGGAATGTTGTCCAGCTGGAGAAGTCATTGTCCATGTTTATATATGATTGAAGGTCTTCTTTAATGTCTCAATATTGACATGCAGTTGTTTTAAAGCAAGGCTGGTTGGAGTTGGACAACAGTGAGGTGACAAGTGACAAACAGTAAATGATGAAAAGTAGACAAAAGGCGCCATGGAGAAAAGAAAACTCGGTCAGGACACAGAAAAGGGCTGCTGTCAAAATGAGTGTGGGAGTGTCCAGCATTTCAGCACTGGACAGCAACCATAAATAAAAGCTTATCAGCAGCACTACTAACCCTCTTCATCTTCTGCTTCCTCCTCCTTACAAATACATTATAATAAGAAATCCTTGTTAGTATAGTGGACAGTATCTCTGCCTGTCACGCAGAAGACCGGGGTTCAATTCCCTGACAAGGAGACCAGTTGTTTTGTTCAATGGTTCCTGGATGATTGATAAGATACATAAGTACAACCATCTGTCAGCAGCAGAACTAAGACTTCCATGTATATATGACTGATACCTGGTTAGTTGGTGATCCACAGAGACGAGGTCTGCAGGTATCCAACAGAGACATCCATACAGACAGGTGGAGGTAAACACTGGGATGGTCAGAGGGTGGGACTGCAGGTCAGTGGATCATGGTGGGGTCCCCCTGCAGGAGTCCTCACAGTAAAGTGCAGTATGTTTAAATATTTACTATGCTTATTTATAGCCAATTAAATCAAACCAATCAAAATAATGAGACCTACACGTGTGGTTGAAATTTATTACATTTACATAGAAAGCTTTTTTGATTACAGGAGTCTGAATGCAGCTGCTTACTTGAAACTAGTTAAGGTAACTTATATTGTATTTTGACTATAAATGCATTGTAAATACATCAATAACTTCTGTCATAAATTCCTTAAGAATGACCTATGTATGATCACGAAAAAAGAAAAAAAAGTAGGACAACCCTTTGGTTTAGAGGTTACAGTAGTTTTATCTGCAGCGCTGCAGCATTGTGTTTCTATAGTGATTTGCTGTCACCTGCTGGTCACATAAAATGTTGCATTTTATAGAGTTGCAGATTCTATGAGCTTTCATTACACCTTTACAATATCATCAAAAATAATTATCATTTATAAATGATTATATTCAATTACGCTCCGGATGACACCAGGTTTTAAAATTATGTACAGAAAGCTCAGAAGAACAAAGATATGGCATATTACGCTGTCACATTATTAATTTAAACATTTGCTAAAAAATGCAAGTTACAAAATTAAAATTAGTTTCTAATATTAAAGTAAAATTATAGATGGTTAATATTTTCTTGATGTGAGCATTTAGAAGATTAAATAAAGATTTACTGGGTTACAAAGATGTCATGGATTTTATATAAAACATATGATATTGTATTTTATAAATATTATATATATATAACATTATACATAAATAATACATAATACATAAATAATAAATATATACATAACTATTACAATCAAATATCTAAATATTTACATTAAAAACTCATTATATTATTAGATCAGCTTTTTTTCCTTTAATAGCTGTTAAGTTTTTTTTAAGTGACTTATTAAAATTCACTCTTGTTAAATGAAAATCATGTTTACGTTCAAAGAAAAGTAAACAGCCAATCAGAAGCAGTGAACTTTTCCCCTGATGGGGTCGGACCACCTTTATACTCCAATACTGACTTGAAAAATAGTTGTTCTTGTGTTTTATCTCACTACACTAATATTTACTCGGGGAAGTTTGTATATTTTCAAGCTGCTGTGAGAAAACAGAATTTTGTTTTGCTGTGTGCATTTTGTCCTCTGACATTGTTAGAAACACTTTGACAACTAACAACTGGAGCATTTTGTCTGTTTGCTTGTTTCCTGTCTCTACTTGCGTTGTGTGTCGTCTTACTTCGTGTCACAAACTCTGATTAAACGGATCATTTTTACTGGTTGTATTTTAGTTCTATTTGTTTTGTATGTTTTCAAATCTGTAAGTCCAACCACAGACAAAGACTTTCAAAATACAGGAAACCTGCATGAAGAGCATCAAGTTGCTTCAAACATCTGTAACTCAGGGGAATTAGCTCAAATGGTAGAGCGCTCGCTTCGCATGTGAGAGGTAGAGGGATCGATACCCTCATTCTCCATGTTCACCTTTTTATGTTTCATCTGTGAAAACTGGAATGACCGGCTTCCTTCTACATTTGAAAACTCTTATCATCAACAATCACCTTCACTCAGTCACCACAGACTACCTGTATCAGCTCAGCACAACTCATGGAAACATCCCATAATAACTCATGTTACCTGACGCTCACTTTGGGTAACTGGTCATTAAAAGACCAGTTAACATGTAAATGTTGAGTTTGAGCACAACTCCAGACCTGTATACAAACGTTCCCTTGGCTGTCTGATCTGACCGGTCATGACGTGTTTAGTCACATGTGGTCCTTCACCCGTCTGGGTGGAGTCCAGAAGGAACTTCAGTTTGAGTCACACAGGATGTGAAACGGGAGCGTAACGAGGATTTCTAGTCTCACCATCCTCACAAACCCCACTGGTGTCAGAAGATTGTTGTGGTCACAGGACTGTCTGTCTGCTCCTTCTGTCAAGTAAAAACTCTTGTTGCTTCATCAGGACCAACCTGAGTGGACTCATCATGACCTCACTATGACCTCACAGAGTGTAAACCTCCATCACAACACCAAAGAAAGAAAACTAACAACTCTGCCAATGCATGTGATTAAAGGTCATCCTTTGTGACATCAATAATGACATCACCTGCTTCTCATGATGTGTGAGCGGTTTTCTTTTAACTTTTTTTTTTTTTTTTTTTTTTTTTTTTTTTTTTTTTTTTAGAAAAACATTTTTTACTTTACAACGGTGTCTTGTTGGTCTAGTAGTTTTCTTTTAGCTTTGGGTGTGAGAGGTCCCGGGATCAATTCCCAGATGAGCCCCAGGACTTATTGTGGTTTGACCAGGATGACTGATTGTAGTAAAACACAAAATAAACATCAGCATAATGGATAAATGCTGTAAACCCACATGTACACTTGATAATCCTTCATTCCAAGACATCATGTGAAATGGAAGTTTCTTCATCTTTAAAAGGGTTTCATAATCTGTCATTCAGGGACAACTCATATACTTCATTTATTTAGTTTACTCATTTATAGACTCTGCAAAGTGATTTAACTTATTTCCTATTCACACATTCACACCCTCTTATTTTAGACTCTGTGTGTACAATATGTAGCAGAACATGACAAGAACACACTGATTTTCAGGCCTTCAACTATTTTCAACCCATCTTCATATAGTTGCAAAGGTGATAAAATGAGGAACTGCAGTGAAGTTTGGTGGATTTGAACTGTGGGACACTAATAAACCACTTCCTGGTGTAAAACCTCTCTACAATTGACAAGAACAGCAGTAGGTGACGTTATTATCAATATGACCAGAAAACCAGACTCAAACCTGTTTACCAGAACACCAGAAACAGGTTCTACTTCAAGGAGAGAAGGTTAGTAACATACAGCTCTGGGGGTCGTCCGGGAATTGAACCTGGGACCTCTCGCCACAAGGTACAAACATCAAATGTTTGTCTCAATAAAAGAAGTAAAGCTGCTGTCTTAATGACATCAGAAAGGATGGTGGTTCTGGAGGTTATAAATAACACTCGTTTAAATAAACAGTAGGAACAACAGACTGTTTTCTCACAGCAGCTTGAAAATATACAAACTTCCCCAAGTAAATATTAGTGTAGTGAGGTAAAACACAAGAACAACTACTTTTCAAGTCAGTATTGGAGGATAAAGGTGGAACATTTCTTAAATGACCAGACTGTGAGACTGTGTGAGACTGGGACGGTCTCCATGGATACAACATCAGTTGTACGACTGACTGCATCACAGAGGACCTTCATTTCTGTGTATCATCCTTTTTATGGAGAAACAATCATGAAACACCTGGAAGTTATTCCATTGAAGCTGCCCAAAGTCCTGCAGAAGTCCAGGACTGATGGATGGTTTGGTCTGACACTGACAGACTTTGACCTCGGAGTTCATCTTGAATTTCTTTGGAAGTTGTTCCGGGTTCTTTTGTTTCCATTTGTATAATCCGTCTCTTTCATTTGTTGTCAGTTTTCCTCTGGTGTTCACATCCAGGGAGGTTGACTGCAGTCCTCTGGACCCTAAACGTCTGAATTAAACAGTTTTATTTATTATTATTATGGTATTTTCTGGTTCTAGATGAAGCCTGTCTTACACAGCACTGATCTTCTGCAAAGCTGTGACTTAGAAGAACTTATATTTGTGTCTTTGTAAAGAAAGAAAGGTATCAAAATAACAGTGAGACTGTCTGGATGATGTTTTCTTCTCCTCGTCAGCCTGAACTTGTAGATTCATCAGCTTCATTTTGCTGCTGCTGTAACAGCAGAAACCTTCAACTCCTCCAGACTCGTCTGCAGCTTCTTTGTCCAGCAAAGACAAATGTCTGCAATACTAGTGAGTCACCAGTAGATGTCAGCATTCACCATGCTGGTGTGCATCGTCTAAAGACTGAATGTAAAACAGCTGCATCTCTGATGGTACGGGGCTGCATTAGTGCCTCTGACGTGGGCAGCTTACACATCTGGAAAGACGCCGTCGATGCTGTACAGCACATAAAGGCTTTAAAGGAACAAATGATCCCATCAGGACAACGTCTCTGTCAGAGAAAGTCTTCTGTTTTTCAGCATGACGACACTAAACAACAAGCTGCATCTGTCACAGCAGCACGGCTCCACAGGAGAAGAGTCCGGGTGCTGAACTGTCCTGCTACAGTCCAGACTTTTCAAAAGTCCTCGACGCTCTTTCACTGATGCTGGATGATCTGATGATGTTTCAGGTCATTTATACTGAAATGTGGAAGATTTAGAAGAACTTACAAATGTTCTTACCTTGTTACTTTTCATCTAAATATTTATTGTAAGTTGAGTTATTAGTGATGAGGGAAGCATCCAAGGTGCTTCATCGGAGCTGCATCTGTACTTGGAAAAGTTATTTCAATGTTCTCACACTGAGGAGATTGTAAAGGTTTATAGAGCAAATGTCAGACTGGATCCTGTTGGACTGGATCAACTAACTGATGAACTTAATCAGAACATGTTTCAGGTGTCCAGTATTTCAAGGAGTTATTATTAGTCTTATTTCTCAGACACTGGTGGATCAAAGATGAGTGGAAAAGCCGCTGGATCACCCAGTGATCTCGTTGTGAAGAAGTCATCGTTTAATGGAGGGAACCAGTTAGATCCATTTGAGAGAAGCTGAGCACATTTCATTTGAAATAAGTCAGTGATGATGTTGGTTAACCCTCTTCTGTTTTTCAACTAAAATGTGACATTATCTCACTAATATTTCTCCCTCCTTTGCTGGCTTTGTTTTATAACTCAATCTTTAATCATTTGAAGACCCGACCCCACTGTTCTGCTGTATATTTTCTCTCAGCTCAAACTTTCACTCGTTCCACAACCAAGAAATGAAACAAGATGTTGCTGATTATAACATGTCAGTTTCATTTCTGAAACCAACCACAACCAAGACATGTTTGCATTGATCAGTTTCTGCTCTTATTGATCCAGTATTTCTGGTGAACAACTGTTATGCAGAACCTGCCATGTTATTTTAAATAATCCATTTTTAAAATCTGTCTTGTTACAGCTGTTTAGCAAGTATAGTAAAAAACCATAATATAGGTTTATTATTATAATTTCAACTTTTAGGCAGATAAGACAGAATGTTATTAGAGAATCAAACTTCAAATGACGGAGCAGAGCTCTTTAATCGAGTGCTCGGAGGTCATGTTCTGTAAATCTTAAGGCTTTTCTGCAGGAAAACAGCCAAAAACAAAAGAAAAAGGACACAAGTCAGTACTGTTCACTACTGCAGCTACCAGAACGGCAGCGTCATCCAGGACACGGGACTTCCTCTTGTTCTTTTCACTGCTGACACCCACAGATTCAGCTGGCTGTGGAAGTTTGATAAATGTAATAAAAGTCTGGATTGCTGAGGTTGTGGATGCTTACACATACTGCAGATGTTAATTATTCAGTATATTTGTTCATGGCAGCTGAGACAAATCTTCTGAGAAGCTCCGACTGTTTTAGCTGAGCAGAGCTGGGCAGGAAAGAGAGAGAGAGATGGAGAGCGATTGAGCAAGAATGAGAGTGAGGAAGTGAAAGAGACAGGAAGCTGAGTGTTGATGCTCTGCATGCAGGTTTCCTGTATTTTGAAAGTCTTTGTCTGTGGTTGGACTCACAGATTTGAGAACATACAAAACAAATAGAACTAAAATACAACCAGTAAAAATGATCCGTTTATTCAGAGTTTGTGATACGAAGTAAGACGACACCCAACACAAGTAGAGACAGGAAACAAGCAAACGGACAAAATGTTCCAGTCTGTGGTGGGTGGAGTGTACATGTGCATGTGCACGTGCATGTGTGAGAGACTTGCTTCACTTGGACCACAACTTCATCCGTGTTGAATAGTCGACCCCATTCCTCTTCCTGAAAAGGATGACGGCCCATTTGCATTTGCTGCTGACAGTTTCCACTTCACGACGCAGCTGAAAGTAAAACTAACATAACGTATCTGACATAAGAGGGTTGAAGCTGCCGGTGAGGTGAGACCCGAGGACGAAGGACAGCTGCTGTTAACCGGATCGTTACTTCAAACTTTATTTCTCTCTTCAACTTTGTCTTTTGACTCAAACACGTGAAGGTAGAAACTTCTGCTCACTTCTGATTTACCTGCAGACTTTGATCAATCTTGTGTCTGAAGACAAATCTACATGATTGGTAGATGACAGTATTTTTATTGGTTTTATTATTGATCAAAAACGCCGTGCTGAACAGTTGATGATCAGTTTTCTTCATAAGTTTTCTCCTTCTTACTGCTCAGTGTGTGAAATGTTTAGTTATTCCTCTGCCTCCTTTAGTGAAGACGGTAAGTGTATAAAATGTAGTTTGTTTGTAGCCTTGGAGGCGAGGCTCAGTGAGTTAGAGGTCCGGTTCCGCCAAATAGACCATAGTCCGGTTGACTTTGTAGCTCGTCAGGCTGAAGTAGCGGCGGACCGGCCAGGTGTAGCTGCTGGTAGCCGCCCCCCTGCAGCACCCGAGTAGCCGGGCAGTCAGGGCGGCTGGGTGACGGTTCGGAGGAAGCGTAGTCCCAAAAGGCGCACGGAACACCACCACTCGCTTCACGTGTCTAACCGTTTTTCCCCACTCAGCGACACACCCGCTGAGAAACCGACCTTGGTGATTGGCGACTGTATTTTGAGGCATGTGAGGCCGACTCCAGCGACCATAGTTAGGTGCATCCCGGGGGCCAGAGCGGGCGACGTCGAAGCAAACTTGAAGCTGCTGGCACAGGGTAATCGTAAATACAGTAAAGTTATCATCCATGTCGGCGCTAATGACACCCGGCTACGCCAGTCGGAGGTCACTAAAATCAATATTGTCTCGGTGTGTAACTACGCCAAAACCATGTCGGACTCCGTAGTTTTCTCTGGTCCCCTCCCCAATCTGACCGGTGATGACATGTTTAGCCGCATGTTGTCGCTCCGTCGCTGGTTGTCTCGGTGGTGTTCAGAAAACGACGTGGCCTTTATTGACAATTGGAAGACGTTTTGGGGAAAGCCTGGTCTGCTTAGAAGAGACGGCATTCATCCCACCCGGGATGGTGCAGCTCTTATCTCTAGAAATCTGGCTGATATTATTAGATCCTCCCCCTGACAATCCAGGGTCCAGGCCGGGGTGCAGAGCTGCAGTCTTACACGCTTCTCTGCTGCTTCTCGAGGACTATCGCCTGCCAATAAAAAGGTAGAAGTAAATGATGTAATTGGAGATTCTAACGAGGTGCCAAGTAAAATAGATTTAGTATCGATTCCCCGTCCTCCAAATCTTCACCAAGCGCGACGTAATAGAGGCGTTAACCAAAATAACCTCGTAAAAATAAAAACAAATACGCATTTAGTGCGAACTAAGGACCAAACAATTAGATGCGGATTACTAAATATACGATCTTTAAGCTCCAAGTCTCTATTAGTAAACGATCTAATTACTGAGACCCGGAGTGACATTTTCTGCCTAACAGAAACGTGGCTCCAAGAGGAAGAGTTTGTTAGTTTAAATGAATCGACGCCGTCCAGTTACGTTAATTATCATATTCCTCGAATCACAGGTCGAGGTGGAGGAGTAGCGGCGATCTACGACTCCAGTCTTACAATAAAATCCAAACCTAAATGCGATTATAATACGTTTGAAAGCCTCACGCTCAGTTTAAAACTGCCGAGCTGGAAATCAGAGAAGCCAGTCTTGTTGGTGGTAGTTTACCGGCCTCCTGCTGGAGCTTATCTGGAGTTTCTGTCTGAGTTCTCAGATTTCTTATCTAGTTTATTGATCAGTACAGATAAAGTCATCATAGTGGGCGACTTTAACATTCATATGGATGTTGACAACGACAATCTTAAATTGGCTTTTGATTCTCTTCTAGAATCGATGGGGATTTTACAAAAAGTTAACGAACCAACGCATTGTCTTAATCATACTCTTGATCTGGTCCTCGTCTACGGTGTAGAACTTGATAATCTGTTAGTGTCACATGTTAACTCCCTCCTATCCGACCACTATTTAATAACGTTTGAATTCAACATTGTCAACGTTACGCATAATAGGAGGAATTACTTTAGCAGGTGTCTATCCGATAAAGCTATCACTAAATTTAGGGAGGCTGTTGCTCTTCATCTTCTTACAGAGGAACATAGTGAAGCAGTTGAGGGCTGTGACCTCGGTTCTACCTCTGCAGACGTTGATTTCCTTGTTGGTAGCACTGCAGATGTGTTGCATACAGCTTTAGATGTAGTTGCTCCTTTGAGAAAGAGGTTCTCTAACCGTAGGAGCTTAACTCCCTGGTTTAACTCACATATTCGTATGTTAAAACAGAAAGTGCGTAAAATGGAAAGAAAGTGGTACTCTAGTAGGTCTGTAGATATTTATTATGCATGGAAAGATAGTCTAATAGTGTATAAAAAAGCGCTTCGCAAAGCTAGAACAGCCTATTATTCAGTGTTAATAGAGGATAATAAAAATAACCCACGTTTTCTGTTCAGCACTGTAGCCAGGCTGACAAAGAGCCACAACTCTGTTGAGCCGTGCATCCCTGCAGCTCTCAGTAGTGAAGACTTTATGAGCTTCTTTAGCAATAAAATTGTCAGAATTAGAGAGGAAATCGGCCAGGCCCTCCCGGCAGTGGCTGTGGGAATTTCTTCAACCTCGGCGACTCCCTTATGCTCCGACCTGACTCTAGACTGTTTTGTTCCTGTTGACCTCTCTGAGCTGACCTCAGTCGTCAATGGATCTAAATCATCCACGTGTCTGTTAGACCCAATCCCTACTCGACTACTCAAAAATGTTTTCTCTCTGATTGGACCGACAATACTGAAACAGATCAACTTGTCCCTAGTCTTAGGATATGTACCACAGGCTTTTAAAGTCGCAGTAATCAAACCATTACTTAAAAAACCCTCTCTTGACCCAGACATTTTAGCTAACTATAGACCAATTTCCAACCTTCCATTTATCTCTAAAATTCTGGAAAGGGTAGTTGCAAGCCAGCTGTGTGAGCATTTGTATAGAAATGATCTATTTGAAATTTTTCAGTCAGGGTTCAGAATGCATCATAGCACAGAAACAGCACTGGTTCGAGTCTCGAATGACCTTCTTATGGCCTCAGATAATGGGTTAGTGTCCATACTGGTTCTGCTGGACCTCAGCGCTGCTTTTGATACTATAGATCACAGCATTTTACTGCAGAGGCTAGAGTATGTTGTTGGGATTAAAGGGACAGCTCTAGATTGGTTTAAATCATATCTGTCTGATAGATTCCAGTTTGTTCATGTTCATGAGGTTTCTTCCGTACAGACGAGGGTCTGCTATGGTGTCCCGCAGGGTTCAGTGCTAGGGCCAATCCTGTTCAGTTTATACATGCAGCCCTTGGGAAGTATTATCCGGAACCACGGCATTAATTTTCATTGTTATGCTGATGATACGCAGCTGTATCTGTCTATGAAGCCAGATGAAACAGAACCATTAGACAAACTTCAGATGTGTCTTAAGGACATCAAGGACTGGATGTCCAGAAATTTTTTGCTACTAAATTCTGATAAAACAGAAGTTGTTGTTTGTGGTCCCAAACAGCTTAGGAAGGGATTAGATGGTCTTGCGATGGCCTCCAGTAAAACTGTGCGAAACCTTGGCGTTATATTCGATCAGGATTTGTCATTTAAACAGCATATTAATCAGGTTTGTAAAACTGCGTTTTTCCACCTCCGTAATATCGCAAAGATCAGGAGCATCCTCTCGCAGAGTGATGCCGAAAAACTAATTCATGCGTTCGTATCTTCTAGACTAGATTACTGTAACGTGTTGTTGGCTGGATGTCCAAGTAATTCTCTTAAAAGCCTCCAGCTGATCCAAAATGCAGCAGCGCGAGTGCTGACAGGAATCAACAAGAGAGACCACGTCTCTCCAGTTTTAGCTTCCCTCCATTGGCTCCCTGTAAAATTTAGAATCCAATTCAAAATTTTATTACTGGCATATAAAGTCCAAAATGGCCTAGCGCCGCGATATTTGCAAGACCTTATAGAACCGTACGTTCCTAATAGAGCTCTCCGTTCTCAGGGTGCAGGTTTACTCGTAGTTCCTAGAGTATCGAAATGTAGATTTGGAGGACGGGCTTTCTGTTATCAGGCACCATCACTCTGGAACCAACTTCCAGTTTGGGTTAAGGAGGCTGATACCACCTCCACCTTTAAAACTAAACTTAAAACATTTCTGTTTAATAAAGCATATAGTTAGTGTACATTTAGTATCTTAATGTGTCACTGCCAGTAGTCAAAGCTGCAGCTACAGGACCAGATTAGAGCAGCTCATCTTAAACAGCTTCGGTGTAGATATGCTGTTATAGGCCTATGCTGCAGGGGGGCACCAACATGATCCACTGAGTGGTGCCTTTCACCTTCTCTGTTTCTCTTTGCCTTCTCTGTCTCTTCTTCACCTCAACCCTCATTTATTAACAATATCCCATAAACTTAATTGTGGTCCATTGTTCTGGTAGTTTTTTGTGCTTGTCTGGCCCTTCTTTTCCTCTTCTGTACATGTCCTGCAGACCAGAACCTCAGGAGCTGCTTGCTGACCTGCAGTTCCACCTCTGACCATCCCAGTGTCTGCCTTCACCTGTCTGTGTGGATGTCTTTTGGATGCTTGCTGACACCCCGACCTGCAGTCCTCATCCCCTTGTATCACCGTCTATCCATATATCACCCATATTCACAGAAGTCTAATTGGACTACCAAGGACAGTTACTAATGTATCCTATCTTGTACCTTTGACGGTGTCTCTATGTCTCTATTCTTTCTTATTTCTTGCTCTACCCGGCTGGCCTTCGGCAGGAGGGTCCCCCCTCATGAGCCAGGTCCTGCTCAAGGTTTCTTCCCTCTTAAAGGGGAGTTTTTCCTTGCCACTGTTTGGCTTAAGGTTTTTCTTCCACTAGGGGAGTTTTTACCTGCCGCTGTTTATGTAATAATTGCTCGGGGGTCATGTTCTGGGTCTCTGGAAAGCGCCTAGAGACAACTTGTGTTGTAATAGACGCTATATAAATAAAATTGAATTGAATTGAATTGAATAAAACAAACTTTGTGGTTTTTTATTTCCTGGAGTGAAGCTGTCGTCTCCAGCATTAAAGTCAGACTGCTGTTTCCTGTGGAGCCTTTCAAAATAAAGTGTGGTTCCTGGAAGAAGTTGTTCTTTGCTGCTTGTGTAACTGTTGTGTGATGAGGCTTTAAAAGGAGGAAATGTGTCTCTGCAGGACAGTTTGACCTTTGAGCTTCTTCACATTTACAGTAACCAGACTGACGTAGAGGCCGAGTCTCCTTCAGCTTGTTCAAGATCTTCAACTTTGTGTTTCTGCAGTAAAAACTCTGTTGTTGACAGAATTGTATGTTTTTAATCTTTGAACAGAAAACCAGAAAAGGCCCTGAGTGAAGCTTCAAAGCAGGTAGGATCAGCAGATCCGGCTGTAGAAGAGACTTCCTCAACCTCCCACTGTTTCCTGACTGCATTCAAGTGACACTGATATAAAAACAACAGAGAGGAGCAAACCAGTGCAGGAGCAGCTGGTCTTTGTACAACACCAGTGATGTGTGTTTCCTCTGCAGATGAAGGTGTGTGTGTGAGCTGATGTGCACGTGAATTCAGCAGAATGGACCAGTGTGAGGACAGAGAGGACGGAGTCCGTCCCTCTAAAACCCCTCTGTGTGGGGAACATGAGAGACCTGGACCTGGACCTGAACCTGGACCTGGACCTGAACCTGGACATGGACATGGACATGGACCTGAACCTGAACCCAGCTGTGTGTCCTTGAAGAGCGACCGGTCAAAGGGCTGGCTTTTTGACTTTAAAGGAGACCAACGTTCTGCTGTAAAGAGGTGAGTGTATCTAAACTCTGTCAATGATTTATGTTCAATAATTTTTAAACATCCTAAATATTTTTATATTTTATTATTTATTATTCATAAAAACAGAAAATGTGAACTTTGAACTCTTCATTCTTCCATCAGGCTCCATCAGAAAAGAGACTCTCTTGAACAAGAATCCAGCTGTTTGTCCTTGAAGAGCGACGACTCAGATAAAAGATTTATGGACTTTAAAGGAGACCAACTGTCTTCTTCAGAGAGGTGAGATGTATTTAAATGTATTAAATGTATTTAAATCAGTCCTCATGTTAGGGAATGTCCACATACTTCTTCTTGAGTAGATCCATGTAGTCCTGGACCCCTGTGGTCCTCCATCACCTGATGGTGATCTGAGCTTCCTCCTCATACATCTTCATCTCCTGTCATGAGCTTTTTCCTGTGTTTGAAACATCTGGAGGTCTTACCTTCCAGAGGACTGATCCTGATGATGCTCCAGAGTTAATCATCTGGTTTATGTCTCCATCAGTTGTCCATGTTCTAGATGTTGTTGTAACTTTTCTTGGAGCAGAATTGGATCTTGTAAATCTGTGAATCAGCAGAGCTCTCATTGAGGTCACATGTACGTTCTCAGTGGGACCAGCAGGACCAGTAACCCTTCACCACCACAGCCAGTCCTCTGATTGACTGTCCTCATCCAAACATGTCTTCATGGACCTTCAGCTTGTGTTTGTCTCTGTGTGGACAGACATGATGTGAGCTAATTCTTCATGATTCCTCCACAGAGTGGACCAGCAGAGCTCAGAGCCTCCCAGTGGTCCGTCTGTCCAGCAGCATCAAACACAGCTGGACTCCATATTTCTGGTCTGTACATGAACAACAACTGCTTCTCCATCTGTTCTGTTGGTGTTCATCTCCAGCTGCTCTTTGTAGACCAGTGGACTGTCAGTCTGTCCATCATGGATCTGATGTTTGTCTCCATGGTTTCAGTCTGATTGTGTCATTCATGTGGTCTTCTGTTCCAGCTGCTGGAGGACAACATTGTCATGTTTGTGAAGAACGAGCTGAAGAAGATCCAGAGGGTTCTGAGTCCATATTACCCAGAATCCCTGGAGAATCTGTTGGAGGATGAGGATGAAGAACAGAGGAGGAGCAGAGAGGCATTTGTGAAGATCACAGTGAACTTCCTGAGGAGAATGAAGCAGGAGGAGCTGGCTGAGCGTCTGCAGAGCAGTAAGAGGATTTATCTGAACATTTAATCTGCTGGATAAATGACCTAAAAAAGTCTCAGGAGATGAACAACATTCACAGATCAGCCACAACATTAAAACCTCTGAGAGATGAAGTGAGGAACCAGCACCCCCTACAGGAGCATCCTCCCTGTACGGGACGGCAGTGGACCTCAATAAATATGTTTAACCCACCAACACCACCAGATAACTGGAAGATTTTAGTCCTGGTTTTCCTCTTCCAGGAATCCTGGTGAACTCCAGATTGTCTTGATGGTTCTACAGATTATTGATCAGATCATCTTCTGGTGTTTTCAAATCCTAAACCTGGAAATTCCACTTCACAGAGACCCACAACCACAACAAGAACACAACAACCCACAAACCCACACCCCATCTAGGCTCTACTGCCAACATCCTGGTCTTAGACACTCCAGATTGTCTTGATGTAAACTTTACAAAAAACTAAGTTCTTTTCTTTATTCCACTTTTATTCAGGTACTTTTGCTGAAGTTTGTCAAAAGCGACTGAAGTCTCAGCTGAAGGAGAAGTACCAGTGTGTGTTTGAGGGGGTTGTTAAAGCAGGAAACCCAACCCTTCTGCAGCAGATCTACACAGAGCTCTACATCACAGAGGGAGGGACTGGAGAGGTCAACCATGAACATGAAGTCAGACAGATTGAAGCAGCATCCAGGAGACCAGACAGAGCAGAAACCACCATCAGACAGGAAGACGTCCTGAAACTCCCACCTGGAAGAGATGAACCAATCAGAACCGTGATGACGAAGGGAGTGGCCGGCATCGGGAAAACCGTCTTAACACAGAAGTTCACTCTGGACTGGGCTGAAGGCAGAGCCAACCAGGACATCCGGTTCATGTTTCCATTCACCTTCAGAGAGCTGAATGTGCTGAAAGAGAGAAATTTCAGCTTGGTGGAACTTGTTCATCACTTCTTCACTGAAACCAAAGGAATCTGCAGGTTTGAAGACTTCCAGGTCGTGTTCATCTTTGACGGTCTGGATGAGTGTCGACTTCCTCTGGACTTCCACAACAATGAGATCCTGACTGATGTTACAGAGTCCACCTCAGTGGACATGCTGCTGACAAACCTCATCAGGGGGAACCTGCTTCCTTCTGCTCGTCTCTGGATCACCACACGACCTGCAGCAGCCAATCAGATCCCTCCTGAGTGTGTTTCCATGGTGACAGAAGTCAGAGGGTTCACCAACCCACAGAAGGAGGAGTACTTCAGGAAGAGGTTCAGAGATGAGCAGCAGTCCAGCAGGATCATCTCCCACATCAAGACATCACAAAGCCTCCACATCATGTGCCACATCCCGGTCTTCTGCTGGATCACTGCTACAGTTCTTACAGTTCTGGAGACAGTCCTGGAAACCAGAGAGGGAGGAGGTCTGCCCAAGACCCTGACTGAGATGTACATCCACTTTCTGGTGGTCCAGACCAAACTGAAGAAGGTCAAGTATGACGGAGGAGCTGAGACAGATCAACACTGGAGTCCAGAGAGCAGGAAGATGATGGAGTCTCTGGGAAAACTGGCTTTTGAGCAGCTGCAGAAAGGAAACCTGATCTTCTATGAGTCAGACCTGAGAGAGTGTGGCATCAATATCAGAGAAGCTTCAGTGTACTCAGGAGTCTTCACACAGATCTTTAAAGAGGAGAAACACCTGTACCAGCACAAGGTGTTCTGCTTCATCCATCTGAGTGTTCAGGAGTTCCTGGCTGCTCTTCATGTCCATCGGACCTTCATCAACTCTGGAGTCAACCTGCTGGAGGAACAAAAAAACTACTTCAGAAGGATTAAAACAAGAGACAAGACTCTCTTCTACCAGACTGCTGTGGACAAGGCCTTACAGAGTCCAAACGGACACCTGGACTTGTTCCTCCGCTTCCTCCTTGGTCTTTCGCTGGAGACCAACCAGACTCTCCTACGAGGTCTGTTGAAACCAAAACAAGGATGTTCAGAGAACAATCAGGAAACAGTTGGATACATCAAGAAGAAGATCAGTGAGGATCTGTCTGCAGAGAAAAGCATCAATCTGTTCCACTGTCTGAATGAACTGAATGAAGGTTCTCTGGTGGAGGAGGTCCAACAGTCCCTGAGGTCAGGACGTCTCTCCACAGATGAACTGTCTCCTGCTCAGTGGTCAGCTCTGGTCTTCATCTTACTGTCATCAGAAGAAGATCTGGAAGTGTTTGACCTGAAGAAATACTCTGCTTCAGAGGAGGTTCTCCTGAGGCTGCTGCCAGTGGTCAAAGCCTCCAAGAAAGTTCTGTGAGGACAAACACAGACACATCTGTTTTAATTACAATCAAATGTTGTGTTCATGGAGAAAATCAGTTCAGTTCACTGTTCAGCTGAGTTCAGGTTCATGTAGGACCAGTTCTCCACAATAATTCATCTCAGGAAACTTTACATGAAGACGAATGCAGCGATCACTTTGATCCAGACTGTAGTGCAGCGATACTTAATGATCAATAGTTGAATTAATCAGTATTCATTTAAATGATCTGATTTATTAATTTGTTGAAAGACATAATCAAAGTTGAAATGACATAATTATTTCCCTTTTCTCTCCTCTGCAGATTGAGTGACTGTAACCTCTCAGAGGAGGTCTGTGCAGGTCTGTCCTCAGTCCTCAGCTCTCAGTCCTCCAGTCTGACAGAACTGGACCTGAGTAACAACCACCTGCAGGATTCAGGACTGGAGAAGCTGTGTCCTGGACTGGAGAGTCCACACTGTAAACTGGAGTCTCTCAGGTCAGAATCCCTCAAGTGTTGAACTGCTGACCGTTACAACTGTGGTTGATGTTGAAGGATTGTTGGAGAGAGAATTGTAATAATTGTAACTGGGTTCAGATCGGGTTGAAGCCTGCAGACAGTCGTCACAACTGTGTTGGTGATGATGAGGAGAAGTTTCTATTTAATGGAGTTAGTCTGGATTGTTCTGCAGAGAATATCAGGAAGTGTGAAAAGTTATTCCTGTTGCTCTGATCTATTTTATCCAAAGCAGCTAATGTACTCTGTCACTCCAACTTTACCCAAATTAATAGTAGGAGACGTCATCTTAACAGATAAAACTGCAGCAGTGTTGTTCTCACGTCTGCCTCTAAATCTTAATAGTTTAACGATTTTAACAGAAGGATGTCAGTAGCAGTGGAGCCGGCTGTTGCAGTAAACGGCCGGAATAACCGGAGGTCAGAGACTCATTTTAAAACCTGTCATAAGAAATACCCGGTAGCTGAATTTCTACATAAATAATTTAAATTTGATCTGACAGGTTGTGTTTTTGTGACCGTCTCTTTGTCCTCTTTTTCACTTCTCCTGTTTCAAATAAATGTTGAGTGACATTGGAGACTGGCTGTCTTTAAAAATAGCAACATTCCAGATTTTTCTATTCACTGTCTTTACTACATTAATGATCTTGACAACAAAACATCTGAAGTAGTGAATATTGTTTTCTTGCTTAAATATCACCTACATTGTTGTAAGTGGAGAGACTTTGCCTCATGTTTGATCATTTATAAATGAATTTAAACTTTATTACTCCTCATTGAGACTTCTTAAATCTAAGTGTGGCAGAAGAAAATCCACAAATGTATCCGGATTACTTTTGTCCTGAAAACCTGCTCCACTTTCTTTATCCACCTGACACTGCTGTTTGTATTTTATTTACAGTCCCATGTCTTCAGTTCTTATTTTTTTATTGCACAGTTCATTGCACCGCCACAAGATGTTGGACTCTATTCTGTTGAATGAAATAACAAATAGAAATAAAAACATAAGCTGTGACCGGAGCAGGGAGGGGCTTCTGCACGAGTGCTGGGCTGCCTCGAGAGTCCTTTGATACGGGAGAGGAGCCCACGGATGAACCGGAGTCTCGCAGAGAAACGAGTAAAAAAACGATTTGTGCTTTCAGACTAGAGTCAACTAACATTTCCAATAAGACCTGAAAAAGTTGTCAGATTTGTCGTTAGTCACTTTTTTTAATACAAATAACTAGAAAGGTCTGAAAAGTTTCTAAATACAGCCACAAAGACGATAAGTTGTGCCGGACAACCAGGTCAGGGAACCTCCAGGTTCTGCTCTCGGACTTACATTGTGCGGTGCTGGGTGGGGGCTGGTGGGGGGGCCTGGGTTCAGGTGGTTTTGGTGTGTGTGTGTGTATATGTATAAATATAAATATATATACAATACAGATTCATACTAATGTTAACATGCAACAGTTTTGACATGAAACGATAGAATGAAAATTAAATGGATTTCTGATGGTTTTACAGGACTAGTTGGACCAACAAGTTGAATTTATCAGTATTTCGTAAAATTAATTCATTATTTGTTTTTTTTTGTAATGACATAATCAACTTCTAAATAACCTCATTATTCCCCTTTTCTCTCCTCTGCAGGTTGAGTGGCTGTAACCTCTCAGAGGAGGTCTGTGCAGGTCTGTCCTCAGTTCTCAGCTCTCAGTCCTCCAGTCTGACAGAACTGGACCTGAGTAACAACCACCTGCAGGATTCAGGACTGGAGAAGCTGTGTCCTGGACTGGAGAGTCCACACTGTAAACTGGAGTCTCTCAGGTCAGAATCCCTCAAGTGTTGAACTGCTGACAGTTACAACTGTGGTTTATGTTGAATCCAAGGGGATGGTACCGACTGTCCAGACCTCTGCAGCTGCTGCACCTTGTGACGGTGCTGCAGTCTGTAGTCCTGAGTCGGTAGTTCAGAGTATCTGAGTCACGGTGCCGCTGCAAACCCAGCCAGAACCTTGTCCATCCTGCTCAGCATGACTGAGCCACAGCTCACAGCCAGTGGATCCTGGTTCTGAGGGGAGGTGACTGATGACGTGGGGCTCGTTACTCTCTCGCTGCCGTAGCCTCCAGTGGCTACGTGGTGTTCAGCTGGTCTGTTACGGTTGTAGCTGCTGCTGAAGTTTGACTGTGTAGACATTTATCTGCATAGAAGGACTTCGTCACCACTTCAGGTACCTCATCTCCAGGCTGGAGGCTGTCCAGCACATGTCTCTGCAGGTCATAGGTCACCCAGCAGGGACTGCAGGTCGGGTCAAAGGGAAGTACCTGCCACTGATGTCCTTCAGGAGGACGATGGGTCAGCAGATCCCACCACAGGAACCTCAGCAGGGACTTATCTTCTGAGAGCAGCTTCTTCATTTGAATCCACTCAACTGCAGACTCAGCTTAGGTCAAACACACAGACGTGTAACTCCAAAGACTGTCCATCACCACGGAAACAGCCAGCAACAGTCCTCAGGAAAGACAAACAAGTGTGAATACAAACACTTTCACATTTTACCAGCTATATAAATAATATCATGATGGTGTATAATAAAGAGTTGATTGTTGATGCACTAATATTGACAGCAGTTTTTATTCATAAATGTAAAAACACTCATGTAGACGTGAACTGTAACGAACAGCTCTGAGCTGCTGGCGGTGCAGCGATCTGATTGGTTAGTTCACCTGTCACTCAGCAGACCTTTGAACAGGGATGTTTTAGGATTTTAAAGTGTGTTAGTGTGAAGTTCATGTGAGGGTTCATGTCTGACCTGCATTAGACATCAGTCACCGCGTTCTGTTGGAGAACCACTTGGTTTCTGATGGTTTTACAGGACTAGATGGACCAACAACTGAATTTATCAGCATTCATTTAAATTATATAATTTATTCATTTGCTGAATGACATGATCAACTTTTAAATAACCTTATTATTTCCCTTTTCTCTCCTCTGCAGGTTGAGTGGCTGTAACCTCTCAAAGGAGGTCTGTGCAGGTCTGTCCTCAGTTCTCAGCTCTCAGTCCTCCAGTCTGAAAGAACTGGACCTGAGTAACAACCACCTGCAGGGTTCAGGACTGAGGAAGCTGTGTCCTGGACTGGAGAGTCCACACTGTAAACTGGAGGCTCTCAGGTCAGAATCCCTCAAGTGTTGAACTGCTGACCGTTACAACTGTGGTTGATGTTGAAGGATTGTTGGAGAGAGAATTGTAATAATTGTAACTGGGTTCAGATCGGGTTGAAGCCTGCAGACAGTCGTCACAACTGTGTTGGTGATGATGAGGAGAAATTTCTATTTAATGGAGTTAGTCTGGATTGTTCTGCAGAGAATATCAGGAAGTGTGAAAAGTTATTCCTGTTGCTCTGATCCATTTTATCCAAAGCAGCTGATGTACTCTGTCACTCCAACTTTACCCAAATTAATAGTAGGAGACGTCATCTTAACAGATAAAACTGCAGCAGTGTTGTTCTCACGTCTGCCTCTAAATCTTAATAGTTTAACGATTTTAACAGAAGGATGTCAGTAGCAGTGGAGCCGGCTGTTGCAGTAAACGGTCGGAATAACCGGAGGTCAGAGACTCATTTTAAAATCGTTCATAAGAAATACCCGGTGGCTGAATTTCTACATAAATAATTTAAATTTGATCTGACAGCTTGTGTTTTTGTGACTGTCCCGTTGTCCTCTTTTTCACTTCTCCTGTTTCAAATAAATGTTGAGTGACATTGGAGACTGGCTGTCTTTAAAAATAACCAACATTCCAGATTTTTCTATTCACTGTCTTTACTACATTAATGATCTTGACAACAAAACATCTGAAGTAGTGAATATTGTTTTCTTGCTTAAATATCACCTACATTGTTGTAAGTGGAGAGACTTTGCCTCATGTTTGATCATTTATAAATGAATTTAAACTTTATTACTCCTCATTGAGACTTCTTAAATCTAAGTGTGGCAGAAGAAAATCCACAAATGTATCCGGATTACTTTTGTCCTGAAAACCTGCTCCACTTTCTTTATTCACCTTACACTGCTGTTTGTATTTTATTTACAGTCCCATGTCTTCAGTTATTGTTTTTTTATTGCACAGTTCATTGCACCGCCACAAGATGTTGGACTCTATTCTGTTGAATGAAATAAAAAATAGAAATAAAAACATAAGCTGTGACCGGGCAGGGAGGGGCTTCTGCACGAGTGCTGGGCTGCCTCGAGAGTCCTTTGATACGGGAGAGGAGCCCACGGATGAACCGGAGTCTCGCAGATAAACGAGTAAAAAAACGATTTGTGCTTTCAGACTAGAGTCAAAAAAAGTTTCCAATAAGACCTGAAAAAGTTGTCAGATTTGTCGTTAGTCACTTTTTTTAATACAAGTAACTAGAAAGGTCTGAAAAGTTTCTAAATACAGCCACAAAGACGATAAGTTGTGCCGGACAACCAGGTCAGGGAATCTCCAGGTTCTGCTCTCGGACTTACATTGTGCGGTGCTGGGTGGGGGCTGGTGGGGGGGCCTGGGTTCAGGTGGTTTTGGTGTGTGTGTGTGTATATGTATAAATATAAATATATATACAATACAGATTCATACTAATGTTAACATGCAACAGTTTTGACATGAAACGATAGAATGAAAATTAAATGGATTTCTGATGGTTTTACAGGACTAGTTGGACCAACAAGTTGAATTTATCAGTATTTCGTAAAATTAAATCATTATTTGTTTTTTTTTGTAATGACATAATCAACTTCTAAATAACCTCATTATTTCTCTTTTCTCTCCTCTGCAGGTTGAGTGGCTGTAACCTCTCAAAGAAGGTCTGTGCAGGTCTGTCCTCAGTTCTCAGCTCTCAGTCCTCCAGTCTGACAGAACTGGACCTGAGTAACAACCACCTGCAGGATTCAGGACTGAAGAAGCTGTGTCCTGGACTGGAGAGTCCACACTGTAAACTAGAGTCTCTCAGGTCAGAATCCCTCAAGTGTTGAAATGCTGACCGTTACAACTGTGGTTGATGTTGAAGGATTGTTGGAGAGAGAATTGTAATAATTGTAACTGGGTTCAGATCGGGTTGAAGCCTGCAGACAGTCGTCACAACTGTGTTGGTGATGATGAGGAGAAGTTTCTATTTAATGGAGTTAAATGGAGTTTATCTGACTATAAAACTAACTAAAGTGTTGAGGACAGACATGTCAACCATGGAGTGTGATGTCACATGTCCAGGTCACATGATGTTCTCCACACGTCTCTCTCCATGTCTGGATGCTGTCGGCCTCAGCAGCAGTGGGACTCTCTGTATGTTGATGCTCATCCACCAGTTTAGTTCAGACTGAAACATCCCAACAACATTTGTCTGATTGGGGTGAATTCCAGTGTTTCTGCTGATCCTCTGACTGGTCCTTCAGCGCCACCATCAGGTGGACACGAGGACAGAGTCAGCTTCAGTTTCAGAGCAGTTCTCTCAGAGTATCTGCATGTGTGCTGTGTTGTGTGTCTGCAGGCTGTCAGGCTGTCTGCTCAGGTCGGACGGCTGTGCTTCTCTGGTCTCAGCTCTGAGCTCCAACCCCTCCCATCTGAGAGAGCTGGACCTGAGCTACAACCATCCAGGAGAGTCAGCAGTGAAGCTTCTGTCTGCTGGACTGGAGGATCCACGCTGGAGACTGGACACTCTCAGGTATGGACACAGCTGCTGCAGACTCCCGGTGTCTGATGGAGGAGGACGTCTCTGTCCTTCACTCACATCTGTCGTTGTGTAAAGCTCTGTCAGCTTCTGCCTCCTCTGAGATAATAATCATGGAGCGGCTCTCCGACAGCTCCGATACTTCCAAAGAACAGCGTGAGGAACGTGATGTGTTTCAGCTGGTAGATGAAGCCACCAGAGCAAACTTCAACAATCATCTGAACTCCACCATAACTGAGATGATCCTTACTGACGGAGCACACAGATACCTGCCTCTGGAGTTCTGATGTTGGTCATCACTGCCCATCACCTGTGTCCCACACTAAAAACACTGGATCCCAATGATCCCAGCTGGAATCAGAAGAACTTTCATCTCCAGGATGTTTTCCAGAGGTGTCAGTCTCTGACACTGATCACATCTTCTCTCTAGATGAAACAGTAGCCGTCTGGACGTAGAAGAACATCAGTGTGCTGGAGTCTTCACGGTGCTGCTGTGAACATCATCTTTGTGGCTCTCTGGCTTTGACCAGAGGTCTTTCAGCAGATCAAGTTCTGCAGCTCATCTGGTGCTGCAGCAGAGCTGATAGATGCAGTTCACAGCTGTGAGGCGTCATGACTCAGTAAACATACTAGAACCACAGCAGTGAGGTTTTCAGGCCCATCACAGCCCAACAGCAGCTGCACCTTCACTCATCCATGACGTGGTCTCCTCCTCCTCCTGGTTCAACACAGATGAAACCAAATGAAAAGAACCGCTTCAAACTGTGCTGGAACGTGACGACCACAGGACAGGACTTTAGAGATGCATGGGTCCGAGTGTGGGACGGTTCCTTCATCAGTGTAGAACAATGTGTGTGTGAGAGCCATGAAATGTCCATGTTTGCTGAGAGAGACTGTGCTGGTCTGACCCCCCTCCTCCTTTCAGGGTGGAGCCTGCTGGACCACGATGGTTGACACCAGGTCTGATGAAGTGTAAGTGTGTTTTGATTTCATTCACACGTTCAACCATCTTCACACTGTCACATCACTCATTCATGAGTCCATCGATGATCAATGACAGATCAATAATAACTGCAGCTGGGTGGTGTTTGTTCTCTCCATCAGATTCCTGTCAACTCTCCATCGACACAAACACAGTCAACAACTACATCAAACTGTCTGACAACAACAGGAAGATGACGTTTGTATGGGAGGATCAGTCGTATCCTGATCATCCAGACAGGTTTGATGTTTGGGATCAGCTGCTGTGTAGAAAAGTTCTGACTGGTCGCTGTTACTGGGAGGTCCAGAGGAGCGGAGATGTTTGTATATCAGTGAGTTACAGAAGAATCAGAAGGAAAGGAATCTCTGATGACTGTGTGTTTGGACGGAACAATAATTCCTGGAGTCTGAACTGTTCTGGTGGTGGTCGGTACTCTGTCTATCACAATAACAGAGAAACATCTTCCTCCTCCTCTTCCTCAGTCTCTGACAGAGTAGCCGTGTATGTGGACGTTCCTGCTGGAACTCTGTCCTTCTACAGCGTCTCCTCTGACAGACTGATCCACCTCCACACCTTCAACACCACGTTCACTGAACCTCTTTATCCTGGGTTCTGGTTCTTGTCCAGTCCTGGTTCTTCAGTGTCTCTGTGTCCAGTTTAGTATCAGGAGTCTCCTCCTGTCAGAGAAACTGTCTCTGTTGGACAGATAGTTCAGTCTCTACATGTCTGTCTCTGTTTTCATCAGAACACATCAATCAAATGTTTGTCAAACGGTTCTGAATGATTCCTTGGAAACTTCTTCCTCTTCCGGTCCTTTAACGATGGAAGCTGCCGTTATTCCAGGATCCACATGTTGTTTTTCCGTCTGTTTCCCGTCAGAGCTTCCCAGTGAACACCAGCATGTTGTTTCTCTGCAGCTCAGTTCAGCTGAGATCATTCAGTTGGTGTCAGCTGCAGTTAGTTTGCTGCACATGTGACAAACGGTGACATCAGAGAGGAACCACTGAGCTGCAATCAGCCCAGATGACGTTCCAGCTGCTGACAGATCCGAGCACAGGTCTGGTGAGCAGCCAGGGTTCATCCTGGTCTGTATTCACACCACTTCCTGTTCCAACCATGACACCACTACTGGACTGTCAGTTTTCTGTCGTGGTCGAGTGTTTGTTTATGTGTGAACTCTCACCCAGATGAATCCAATGATCCATCCGTTATCTAGAACTGCTTCTTCATGTTCAGGGTCACGGGGGTCGGCCTTGTTGGTGTTCAACTGAACTGTGATGATGTTTATGTCCATTTGTCAGTAGAAGCAGAAATCAACAACAGTAATGTGCTTATATGGTTCCTAGACTGAGAAGAACTGGACAGAACCTCCTGACGTCGTCTGTAACCTTGTTTTCACTTCTCGTTTTCTCACTTAATGATTCAGTGAGTCAAGAAAACTGTTTTGGAAAAAAATGTTTGTTTTTTTTGTTCTTCGTCCACTGAATACAACTTCTTCCAAATCTGTATTTCTGTAAAATACCAAATATAAGCAGCTGTTTTCCTCTGTCCAAAGCTGTTTCAGCATCTGGAGTGCAGACTGCAGCTCAGTGAGGTGGTTTTGTGGATAACTGAACAATATTAAACTGTTTATGATGTGGTCACATGAGTGTTGGTTTGTCTTTAAGACACTTAGATGAATCTCAGTCTGGTTGCTGCCATCTCGTCTGTACAAATCAACCATCAATATCAACACCAACTACTGTCGATAGATGCAAAAGGGGAACAATTCCTGGTGTCAGCTTCCATAGAACCTGACTGGAATGTTTTTATGACCAAATAAATGTTGGAAACAGGCCATGAAGTCTCCTCCTGTCGACAGTAGATTGTGTCTTATGACAAGGTTGCAGTGACTGAACAAAGACTCCTGTACAACAGTTACTTTTATACACTTTTAGACACTTCCAAAGTTCAAATGTCCTCCGTTGGTCCGTAGATGAGCCGTGTTGGAGTCTCATCACTGGATGGAAATACTTATTAATTTGGTTTAATCCCTCAACTTCAAAATAATTGTCGTTTTGCACATTCTGTTCCAACTCAGAACTGCTTCGATTCTCATCATTTTGGTCCCTAACAAAGGTTTATTTTTCTCACCATCTAATAAAACATCTAAAATATTTGTCATTTGAAAATGTCCCTTAAAGATTCACTCTTCTCCCATCAGTCATCAGCACTTCTAGTCAACTTGTGCTCAGTGAAGGAAAATTATAAATTATTATCTTCATTTATATTTCATCTCAGCATTGAGTAACATACTGAAGGGAAATGTTAGATTATTAAGTTTATTAGTGAATAAAATGAAAGGCTTTCTCTTTCTGTATATTCATGGATAAATAAAGTTGATTTAACTTTTCTCTGCTTTGTGCTGCTGTCCAAGATGCTGTCTGTCCTTCCAGTCCCCGTCTGGCTTTTATCCTGCTGAAAAGTAAAGTTCTCATTTCCTTCACGTTTTCACCAGATGTGTCGCGTCTAAGTTAAAAGTCAAAGATGTTGTAACAATCGGACCTATATGTATGTATAAATGCATATATACTGTTGGAGCTCCAGTTTTCCGCTGAGACTGTAACAGAGCAGTGTTGGGATGGATCAAACCAGCTGAGGCAGCGATTCCAGCGCCTGGACTGCGTTGCTTCGGGAACTCTGTTTCTCTGTCCAGCATGTGATTCAGCGGTCCACCAGAAACTAGTCCTCCATGACGGAGAGGACATATTTGATGGCTTTTCCAGACCTGGTCCTCACACGTCCTCAGTTACATGCAGTCCTGCTGAGATGTTGTCTAGAGACACACCTGCTTTAAACCACACAGTTGTGTGTACATGTCAACTGCATTGAGTCTCCAAATAGTTGGATGATGAACTGTTGTCCAACATGTGGTGAAGAGAAAGTTGATCTAAGACGCTTTGCAGCCTGCAAGATAGATGAATAAGTTTCTGGACAACTTGTTCACTGAGAAAACTGTAACTGAGAAAGTCAGATGCAGAAAATAAACCTGTAACCAACATCATCACTGACTTATTTCAAATGAAATGTGCTCAGCTTCTCTCAAATGGATCTAACTGGTTCCCTCCATTAAACGATGGCTTCTTGACAACGAGATCACTGGGTGATCCAGCGGCTTTTCCACTCATCTTTGACCCACCAGTGTCTGAGAAATAAGACTAATAATAACTCCTTGCATTACTGCACACCTGAAACATGGTCTGATTAAGTTCATCAGTTAGTTGATCCAGTCCAACAGGATCCAGTCTGACATTTGCTCTATAAACCTTTACAATCTCCTCAGTGTGGGAACATTGAAATAACTTTTCCAAGTACAGATGCAGCTCCGATGAAGCACCTTGGATGCTTCCCTCATCGCTAATAATTCAGCTCACAATAAATATTTAGATGATCACAGACACAAACTCTCTGGATCTGAAAGAAAAACAGTCTCTGAAGTTGTAGAGTTTTGCAGCTGTAACATCTTAAAAATAAAAGAGTCATGAACCACACCACTCAGCTGTTGTATTGAAAAATAAAAGAAAGAAAACAGGACCTAACTGTTAAAGAAACGTGTGTAAAAGAGCTTTTTTGAAGATCTCAGGACGTGAAGTCCTCTTGAGAAAAAAGACCTCATATGTCTGCTCTAAGTCGAGGTCGTCTCTTGTGAAGCTGCGAGGCGTCACATGACCACGTTGGTTTAAAAATGACTGTTTGGTTTTGCTCTCTCGTGTTGAATATCCTGTTAGAAAGGAAGGACATGACAACATCTTTCAAACGACGTACTCGCCTTCAGAAACGTGTTTTTAAACCAGACTAACTAAACAAATGTATATGTGGCAGCATTACATCAGCGATCATCCACACAGTTCCACCAAAACTACGTACATTCACTCCCCGACGCTGCTGATCACCACAGAGTGACTCTGACCTTCACTGTGACCAACACCTTCACTGGAACATTTGGATGTTTCCTGCAAAATACAGCTGAAAAGTAACACGTGAACGTTTGTAAGTTCTTCTAAATCTTCCACATTTCAGTATAAATGACCTGAAACATCATCAGATCATCCAGCATCAGTGAAAGAGCGTCGAGGACTTTTGAAAAGTCTGGACTGTAGCAGGACAGTTCAGCACCCGGACTCTTCTCCTGTGGAGCCGTGCTGCTGTGACAGATGCAGCATGTTGTTTAGTGTCGTCATGCTGAAAAACAGAAGACCTTCTCTGACAGAGACGTTGTCCTGATGGGATCATTTGTTCCTTTCAACCCTTTATGTTCTATACAGCATCGACGGTGCTTTTCCAGATGTGTAAGCTGCCCATGTCAGAGGCACTAATGCAGCCCTGTACCATCAGAGATGCAGCTGTTTTACATTCAGTCTTTAGGCGATGCACACCAGCATGGTGAATGCTGACATCTAGTGGTGACTCACATGTGTTGCAGACATTTGTCTTTGCTGGACAAAGAAGCTGCACACCGAAATTAGTCTCTGCTTTTAACCCATCAACTAGTTTCACTGCACCCCGCAGCGCCCCGCAGCGCCCCGCAGCGCCCCGCAGCACCCCGCAGCGCCCCGCAGCGCCCCGCAGCGCCCCGGGGACCAATTGGGAGTTACAGGCCTTGCTCAGGTGATTTTACCATTGTGGGCTTTAACCTGGGTGCGCCACGCCCAAGCCCACCACTGTAACCACTAGGCCACCACAAGTTCAGGCTGACGAGGAGAAGAAAACATCTTCCAGACAATCTCACTGTTATTCTGATACCTTTCTTTTTTTAAAAAGACACAAATATAAGTTCTTCTAAGTCACAGCTTTACAGAAGATCAGTGCTGTGAAGACAGGCTTCATCTAGATCTAGAGAATACCATAATAATAATAAATAAAACAGTTTTGTCAGACATTTAGGTTCCAGAGGACTGCAGTCAACCTCCCTGGATGTGAACACCAGAGGAAAACTGACAACAAATGAAAGAGACGGATTATAAAAATGGAAACAAAAGAACCCAGAACAACTTCCAAGAAATTCAGGATGAACTCCGAGGTCAAAGTCCGTCAGTGTCAGATCAAACCATCCATCAGTCCTGGACTTCTGCAGGACTTTGGGCTGCTTCAATGGAATAACTTCCAGGTGTTTCATGATTGTTTCTCCATAAAAAGGATGATACACAGAAATGAAGGTCCTCTGTGATGCAGTCAGTCGTACAACTGATGTTGTATCCATGGAGACCGTCCCAGTCTCACACAGTCTCACAGTCTGGTCATTTAAGAAATGTTCCACCTTTATCCTCCAATACTGACTTGAAAAATAGTTGTTCTTGTGTTTTACCTCACTACACTAATATTTACTCGGGGAAGTTTGTATATTTTCAAGCTGCTGTGAGAAAAAAACAGTCTGTTGTTCCTACTGTTTATTTAAACCAGTAATATCTATAACCTCCAGAATCACCATCGTTTCTGATGTCATTAAGAAAGCAGCTTTACTTCTTTTATTGAGAAAAACATTTGATGTTTGCACCTTGTGGCGACAGGTCCCAGGTTCAATTCCCGGACGACCCCCAGAGCTGTATGTTACTAACCTTCTCTCCTTGAAGTAGAAACTGTTTCTGGTCTGCTGGTAAACAGGTTTGAGTCTGGTTTTCTGGTCTTGTTGATAATAACGTCACCTACTGCTGTTCTTGTCAATTAGAGAGAGGTTTTAAACCAGGAAGTGGTTTATAAGTGTCCCACAGTTCAAATCCACCAAACTTCACTGCAGTTCCTCATTTTATCACCTTTGCAACTATATGAAGATGAGTTGAAAATAGTTGAAGGCCTGAAAATCAGTGTGTTCTTGTCACGTTCTGCTACATATTGTACACACACAGTCTAAAATAAGAGGGTGTGAATGTGTAAACAGGAAATAAGTTAAATCACTTTGCAGAGCCTATAAATGAGTAAACTAAATAAATGAATTATATGAGTTGTCCCTGAATGACAGATTATGAAACCTTTTTAAAGATGAAGAAACCTCCATTTCACATGATGTCTTGGAATGAAGGATTATCAAGTGTACATGTGGGTTTACTGCATTTATCCATTATGCTGATGTTTATTTTGTGTTTTACTACAATCAGTCATCCTGGTCAAACCACAATAAGTCCTGGGGCTCATCTGGGAATTGATCCCGGGACCTCTCACACCCAAAGCTAAAAGAAAACTACTAGACCAACGAGTCATAAGACACCGCTGTAAAGTAAAAAATGTTTTTCTAAAAAAAAAAAAAAAAAGTTGAAAGAAAACTGCTCACACATCATGAGAAGCAGGTGATGTCATTATTGATGTCACAAAGGATGACTTTACAGATTTGAAAACATACAAAGCAAATAGAACTAAAATACAACCAGTAAAACTGATCCGTTTAATCAGAGTTTGTGATACGAAGTAAGACGACACACAACACAAGTAGAGACAGGAAACAAGCAAACAGACAAAATGCTCCAGTTGTTAGTTGTCAAAGTGTTTCTAACAATGTCAGAGGACAAAATGCACAAAGCAAAACAAAATTCTGTTTTCTCACAGCAGCTTGAAAATATACAAACTTCCCCGAGTAAATATTAGTGTAGTGAGGTAAAACACCAGAACAAGTGTTTTTCAAGTCAGTATTGGAGTATAAAGGTGGTCCGACCCCATCAGGGCAAAAGTTCACTGCTTCTGATTGGCTGTTTACTTTTCTTTGAACGTAAACATGATTTTCATTTAACAAGAGTGAATTTTAATAATTCACTTAAAAAACTTAACAGCTATTAAAGGAAAAAAAGCTGATCTAATAATTATGATGATTTCTTTTATGTAAATATTTAGATATTTGATTGTAATAGTTATGTCATAATGTTCTATATATAATATTTATAAAATACAATATTATATGTTTTATATAAAATCCATGACGTCTTTGTAACCCAGTAAATCTTTATTTAATCTTCTAAATGCTCACATCAAGAAAATATTAACCATCTATAATTTTACTTTAATATTAGAAACTAATTTTAATTTTGTAACTTGCATTTTTTAGCAAATGTTTAAATTAATAATGTGACAGCGTAATATGCCATATCTTTGTTCTTCTGAGCTTTCTGTACATAATTTTAAAACCTGGTGTCATCCGGAGCGTAATTGAATATAATCATTTATAAATGATAATTATTTTTGATGATATTGTAAAGGTGTAATGAAAGCTCATAGAATCTGCAACTCTATTAAATGCAACATTTTATGTGACCAGCAGGTGGCAGCAAATCACTATAGAAACACAATGTTGCAGCGCTGCAAATAAAACTACTGTAACCTCTAAACCAAAGGGTTGCCCTACTTTATTTTCTTTTTCGTGATCGTACATAAGTCATTCTTAATGGATTTATTTTTGATGACAGAAGTTATTTATGTATTTACAATGCATTTATAGTCAAAATACAATATAAGTTACCTTAACTAGTTTCAAGTAAGCAGCTGCATTCAGACTCCGGTAATAAAACAAGCTTTCTATGTAAATTTAAATTTAAGTTGTTGTCAGCTTCAGAAAGTTGAGCAGCCTTGAAGGATCTAAAACTCATTCATGCACAAGTCTTGTATCAGTAGAAACATCTCCATCTGGAGATTAGTCTGTCATCAACAACTGTTCCTCAGTCTGAAAGACCATGTTCAAATAATGCTGATGTTCCTCATTTGGTTCCAGGAGGTGTTTTGTGAGAGTTGACTAAGAACTAATTCAAACTGTAATCAATCATTTCATGAAAACTCAGGTATCAGTCAGCAGCCCAGTCACCACCGATGATGCATCATTTTACTGCAGAGAAGAAGAAAATGAGAAGAAAGAACACACATGTAAGGAGAATTATTGTTAGTTGTCCTGGTCAGACCAAACATTGGTTATGTAAGATGTTTTTCTAATTGTTCGCTTATATCTGAGAAAAGTCTTGTTATTTCGTTAGTTTCTGAGAAAAGTCTTGTTATTTCTTTTGTATGCTTGAGAGAAGTTTTTGTTATTTTGTGAGTAGAGCTGGGAAAAGTCTATTGTTTTTATAGCATGTTCTGAGAACGGTTCCTGCTTTACAAAACATGTTTTGTACGTCAGGATCTGTTCCCAAGAGCAGGGTCTGTCTGTGGGGAGGGGTTGGCCCCCCCATCTCACACACGGCCCTTGTACGAGAGAATATAGCGACGGAAAGTCTCTGTCCGGGTTAGAGTCAGCTGCGGGTCACGTACGGACGCCCAGCAAGGTTGGAAGCTGCTTTTACCGGGACTGTTTGGCTCTCCAGTCCGTGTGTCAACGGTAAGGATGGAATGCTTCTTCTATGGTTGTTTGGAGCTATGCTCTGCAGGGGATGAACGACACATTCATCCTAGCACCATAGTACATGAGAATAATGCATTTTTGATAAACTGAAGTTTGTGTGAGTAATGCATTTATGATAAACTGAAGTTTGTGTGAGTAATGCATTTATGATAACTGAAGTGACTGACTTTGGCTGTGCTCTGCGGGGGACACAGGCTGGTCCTAGCATCACAGTAGATGTGGTTTATGTATATATGAAAACCAAAGTGATTGTTTCTGCTAGAATCACAGTGAGTGTGATTTTGTGAGTGAACTTGTGTGAAATACCTGTATAATATTCTATATGCTTCATTCGTATAATCCAAGTTATATTCTTTGTGTGTGTTTTGCCTATATAACCAAGTAGATTGCTTATGCTATGCTTTGCATAAAATAAATATATATATATTATGATGATTTCTTTATGTAAATATTTAGATATTTGATAGTAATAGTTATGTCATAATGTTATATATATAATATCTATAAAATAAAATATCATATGTTTTATATAAAATCCCTGACGTCTTTGTACAACAGTAAATCTTTACTTAATCTTCTAAATGCGCTCAACAAAATCTTAACAATCTTAAATGTTAGCGCTGCAAATAAAACTACTGTAACCTCTAAACCAAAGGGTTGTCCTACTTTATCTTCTTTTTCGTGATCGTACATAAGTCATTCTTAATGGATTTATGATGACAGGAGTTATTTATGTATTTACAATGCATTTATAATCAAAATACAATATAAGTTACCTTAACTAGTTTCAAGTAAGCAGCTGGATTCAGACTCCTGTAATAAAACAAGCTTTCTGTGTAAATGTAATAAATTTCAACCACACGTGTAGGTCTCATTATTTTGATGATTTGATTTGATTGGCTATAAATAAGCATAGTAAATATTTAAACATACTGCATTTTACTGTGAGGACTCTTGTTGTTTCATCTATGAAACACAAAAAATGTGAAAAAAACATTTTTTGCAACGAATGTCTTTAGTTTGTTGCTAAGTTGTTCAGGTTTCTGTTTTCAAATGTATAAACACAAGTGTAATGTTGAAACTGCTAAAATTAAAAAGAGAATTTGTTTCTGTGGCAGCTTTAAAAATATGAGTGATGGTACGTCTACAAAACATTCAAAGACTAAGAAAAGTTGAATTTAAGGAACTTTATCACCAAAATTAAACATTCTTTTCTTGTTTACTTACTTTTCCAGCTCTAAAAAGTCCCTTTCTGTTCATTTTAGGTAACACGATGACGCCTTGATCTTGGATGTCAATCACCAGGTGTGAACACACACACACACACACACACACACACACACACACACACACACACACACACACACACACACACACACACACACACACACACACACACACACACACACACACACACACACACACACACACACACACCCATGGCTGGGGTTCAAGTCCCTGTTCAGGTGGTTTATTTACAGATGAATGCGTTTAAAAATCACAGCTTATTTATATATACACTTTTAAAATAGAGATGATCAAAAAAAGCTGTTAAATTGGACAGTAACAACAAAACATACTAAACTGAGAACAATCAACCTGATGGAGCAGAAGAACAAAAAAATAGCATAAATTAAAAGTGAAAAGTGTTTCTACAAGAAAAACAACCTGCTCAACTAGGACTAAAAGCCATGAAAACAGCTGTCTCAAATTACATTTAAAAAATGTCCAAACATGCTCGCAGGTCTAATTTTCAAAGATAAACAGTGTTTGGAGACTGAGACGTTTTGACAAATATTTGATGGTCCAACCTTCATTCTCAGCTCTGCTGCTCATCCCACAAATGCACGTTCCTGACAAATGTTTCACCATTAAAAAGCGGAGTAAACAGGCTTCTCAACGGTATCAGATTTATTATCAACAACCGCTGTTACAACAAAGAAGTATTTCATGTAAAAAGCGGAGTAAACAGGCTTCTCAACGGTATCAGATTTATTATCAACAACCGCTGTTACAACAAAGAAGTATTTCATGTGTGAGATTACACAAACTCTGATTAAACAGATCATTTTTACTGGTTGTATTTTAGTTCTATTTGTTTTGTATGTTGTCAAATCTGTGAGTCCAACCACAGACAAAGACTTTCAAAATACAGGAAAATGGTGTCAGAAGATTATTGTGGTCACAGGACTGTCTGTCTGCTCCTTCTGTCAAGTAAAAACTCTTGTTGCTTCATCAGGACCAACCTGAGTGGACTCATCATGACCTCACTATGACCTCACAGAGTGAAAACCTCCATCACAACACCAAAGAAAGAAAACTAGATAATCCATGACAATTTTCTACAGGCCTTTGCAGTCAACCAGGAGCCTCCTGTTCTGGTTCTTAACTAGCAGAGGATGGTTTCGATGCATCGACCTCTGGGTTAATGGCCAAGCACGCTACCGCTGCGCCACTCTGCTGTGCATTCAGTGTTGTCCCTGACTTTGGAGGACGCCGTCTTACCCCTTTGACCACTGACTGGGGAAACCTGAAGTTGCTGTCCATTCCAGCTCAGGTGGAATTAGCTCAAATGGAAGAGCGCTTGCGTCACATGTGAGAGGTAGAGGGATTAATACCCTCATTCTTCATGTTCAAGTCTTTATGGTTCATCTGTGAAAACTCAAATCAAGTTTCTCCGTTGGGGTCCAGCTCAGAGTCAGCTGGGACCGCTGTGACGGCAGAGGAAGAAGGACTCACAACTCATCTGTGTCTGATTTTAACAGGTTCACAACTTTAAAAAACATAAACCGCACGTATTTAGGAGAAGTCGGCTAGTGACAGACGTGTAGATTTTGTTTGTCTCACATGAAAAAGGTTCCTGGTCTGAGTCGACCAAGTCGACCCACTTGACAGGTGAACTGAACAGATGATCCACTGGAAGAACTTCATTTTATTTAATTTCTCCAGTCACAGAGTCAGAAACAGGTCTGTTGTTTTTCTGCAGAACGTAACTGTGAACTAAAGCAAAAGGTTTTTTTTACATTTGAACAGCAGAGGGCGCTGATTCTACATTTGGGAACTTACTCACATCATCACCGTCATCATCAAATCAATAGTAAATCTGATGCATATTGTTATAAATACTAACTTTATCATGTAGCCTTGGAATGTTAATTAAATACATGTGATGTAATTGATGATGTCACAAAGAAGAATGTTCTAAACGGCAATCATCAAAGTGAAGATCTATTATTGTTGTTATTATTAACACCAGAAAACCAGATACAAAACTGTTTAACAAAGACATGTGATGTCACTGATGACATCAAAAATAAGAATCTCGCTGTGTGTTTTATTTAAAAGCAGTTTGAATGTCCTTGTACATACTTGTTGCAATGTGTCAGTTCTAAAAGTCAGTATTTTATTTCCTGACAGGGAATTGAATCCCAGCCGTGGCGGTGAGAGCGCCAAAACCTGACCACTAGACCATCAGGGACACAAGTGTTGGTATCTGGATGTTTTCATTCAACTGGGACAAGTTCAGTTTAGTTTCATTTCAAGTGGCGTTCTGGTCGCTCTTCTCAGTACAAACCTGAAAAATATAACTGACGTTCAACTTGGGACCTGCTTTTGAGGATGTGACATGTTTTAGTTTTTTAATTGTGGTTTGTTGGTCTGGTGGTCTGATTCTCACTTAGAGTGTGACGTTCTGGGTTTGATTCCCAGATGTCTCCCAGAGCTGTATCTGGCCTTTTCTCCTGGAAGTGGTGCTAAATATAGTCTTTTTAGAAAACCGTCTACGTTACTGTCTCCAAACAACAGTTTTGTTGATTAAATCAGGGGGTTTGTCACACCTGTAAGTGTGTCCATGTTTCACCTGGAAGAGCCAGAGACCCTTTTAAAGTGATGCTCCCACATCCACAAAGACCAGAAAGGACTTTACACATCAGTTGGCTGCATGTGTGTTAACTACACTCCTACCTCCATCGGGAGACCAGAATCCTCAGTGACGATGAAGGAAACAGTCGGTCCTGGAGTCTGGCGCCTTCCACCACTCGGACATCCTGACGCTGCTTCTGTCACTTCACACAGTTTTCAATGAAATAAGATGACAATCGTGGTTTCTGAAGACAAGTTTAAAGGTTGTTTCACCAGATCAAAGGATAGTTTTGCTGTTGTGAAATAGATGACACTTTGGATCAAAGATGTTTCTATTACTGGAATAAAATCCCACCTTGGCTTTGACCCTATATTCCTGATGTTGGTTTAAAATTTCTCCTCATCATGATTTTGTGTTACTTTGACAGAAGGAAGGATGAATGAAGGTGTATAAAGTTTACTTAATTTAAACTTGAATATCAGAGATGAAATATATGAAAAAGGAATAAACTGATATGAAAATAATAAGTATTGAAATATTTCCAACTATTATAACTCTGGTTCTCAACCCCAGTTTAATTCCCGGTCAGAGAAAGCAGCGACGTTCCTGCTGCTCAGTGGCGTCACGTCAGGAGATTGTTTCTACTTTGTGTTCTTTGGAGAAATCCACTGAAGCTGAGTTCTGGTTGGTTTACATTTCAGTGTGACGTTGCTCTTTGTTCACGTTCAAAGATAAACTGCTGTCTGATCTTTGTTCAGTCACATGTGGTCTTCCAACTGTCTGTTGGTGTCCAGAGGAGTCCAGAAGGACCCCTGATTTAGATTGATCATAATTTTGTGGATCTGCATTGTGGTTAAAATGTGCTGGTCTTCAGTTTCTAGCTGTTGAGACTGTCAAGATCTGGATTTATGACATTTCCATAGTTTATGTAGGACATCACACATCAGAACCAAACTGACTCATCATTTGATTTGTTTAAAATTAATATAGACATACTTTGAAGTGTTTTTTTATAACATTGCACTTGATGAAAAACTCATAATGCCTTGGCTGAGACGGGAAACTTAATGTTTAGGACTTGGACTTGAGTCTGGACTTGCTGGTCTGGAGTTGGGTCTGGACTCTAGACTTGAGAGGAGTTACTTGAGACTTACTTGTGATGACTTTGTCACTACTGTGGTTGTAAATGAAGGAGAGTCAGAAGTGATGAGATCCTCAAAGGAGTCTAAGGATCTGAATCTCGTCATATTATATAATTATTATATAATTGTATTATCATTGCAGTAATTTGGTCCAGGACTTTCAGTGTCATGGAGTGCAAATGTTATCATCGCTGTTTTTGCGGTAAATCAGCCTCCCAGTGGAAATTATTATAGCTTTGTTGCTGCAACTGAGAAATTGGTCTCACTTCAAAGTACCGTTGAAATGAGTTACTGTGTTCATACATGCTGTTCCTCTGTTTAGTTGCTGATCCTTCAGTGTTTCTCCGTCTATCATAATTCTGCTTCTGCAGCACAGCATGACTGGTCAGATTACTTTTGCTCTCTTACAGCGATTCATCAGCAATATTTGCAACACATATTGTACAGAGCGCTGTGCAGTGCATTGTTTCAAGGTACTGTTCTCCATCTTGCAGTGCCATCGGGGAGTGTCTGATGTCGATCTATAGACTTCCGCAGCATGACAACATCCAAAACCACAAAATTCCAAAGAAAGATAGCTGAAAGAACCATCTTCAGAGAAGAGGAGGACAAGGAGTCCCGCAGGAGATGGCTCACGCAGAATCCTAAATATCAGGATCATCGAGTCCGTTTGGGATTACAAAAGGCAGAAGTGAGCGGAAGCTCAGAAGAACTGTTGCAACTCTTTAAAGAAGCTAGAAAATCTCTGCCAGCACTTTAACTTACAACAGTCTGTGCTTATACAACAATAAGTGAAAGTTACATGAGGACAAATAACGGACAAACTGCAATAGCATTGTTTTGTGTTTTTTTTTTTCCCTGTTGGGACACAGTTCTTAGACGAGACAAGACGAGACGAGACATTCAAACTGCTTTTAAATAAAACATCCAGCAAGATTCTTATTTTCGATGTCATCAATGACATCACATGTCTTTGTTAAAGAGTTTTCTATCTGGTTTTCTGGTGTTAATAATAACAACAATAATAGATCTTCACTTTGATGATTCTTCTTTGTTATGTCATCAATGACATCACCCGCCTTTAATTGACTTTCCAAGGCTACATGATGGAGTTAGTATTTATAACAATATGCATCAGATCTACTTTTGATTTGAGTTTTCACAGGTTAACCAAAAAGAGATGAACATGGAAAATGAGGGTATTGAACAGAAAGGTATCACTCATCTCCATCATCTCTTCACTGACGGCCACTTTATATCATTTGATTCGTTAGCTCAGAGATTTGGTATTGAAAAACAACAGTTTCTACATTATCAACAACTAAAATCTGCAATCAAATCAAAAGTAGAGATCAACTGTGACTTACTAGAACCTTCACTATTTATTGAAGAAGTAAGAAAAATCACAAAGGTCCAAAAACTGGTTTCTAGAATCTACAAACTTATATCCAGTAACGACACGGAACTAGCCCTCCCAATAACCAAATGGAATAACGACCTAACAACCACTCTCAACCCCGACCTTTGGACAGACATCTGTAATAATATATTCTCTATGACAAAAAACACAAATCTACGACTTATTCAGTATAAAGTAATACACAGGACTCACATCACACAGCGGACAATGTGTAAAATGGGTCTAGTCAACACAGATATCTGCCCCCAGTGCACCCTGGGTAACACAGATGATTATTATCATGCCACATGGTCCTGCCTTCCTGTCTATGGCTTCTGGTCAACAGTGACAGAAAAACTATCAACGATTTTAAGTTGCAGAGTCCCTTTATCTCCGCCATTATGTTTACTGGGTAACTTTCAAGAACTTGACAATTTCCCAATTAAATATAGAAATCCAGTTCTAATTTCTCTAACTATTGCCAAGAAAGTAATTCTCCTTAACTGGAAATCTAAAACCTGTTTACACATCAGTCACTGGATAAACCTCATAATAGAATACATATCACTAGAAAAAATAACATTTACTAATAAAAGCAAATTAGCAGCTTTTACTGATACTTGGAAACCTTTTCTAGCTCATTTTAAAATAACATGAAATACTGGGCCTGGATCTCTGCACATTCCATTATACATTCCATTATATATTATATTTTATAGAACAGCTTTACGATCTATTCTAATATAGAAATTGATGTACTATAAACCTCTGGTCTATCACCGCAGGTAATGGAATCACTTTAGATGACCTCCCTAACCCAAAGGTGCCATGTGCCTGCTCAGCTACTGGGGCTACGGGTCGCCGTCAGTGGTGGTCCCCTGCGTTCCCGGACTGGGGGTTGGGGGAGTGCTGGGAGGTGCGGGGGTACTGGCGGTGCACCGCTGCAGGCCACCTGGCCCCGGAGCGTTGGTATGGGGGGGGGCTGGGACCGCCTCCGCTCCCTTCCTCTGCTGCCGTCGGTCGGGGGGTGGGGGGTGCCCGCCTGCCCGGGGGGTGGGGAGCCGAGGGGGGGGGGGGGGACTGGCCTGGGGTTGGCTCTGGGGCCGGGCTGTGGTGGCCTCCGGGCCCCTCGGGTTGCTGTCGCTCTTTTGGGGGGGGGCCCGGGGAGCTGGGACCGGCGGGGGTGTCCTGGTGGTCGTCGCGGCTCCCTGCCTGGACTGCTACCCCTCGAGCTGTCCTGTGGATCCCTGGGCTGCGACCCCTGTGGCTGCATGGGGCTCTGCCCTTGTCTTGCTGGTGGGACGGGGGGGAGGAGTACCAACAACTCCCCCCTCCCCTTCCCAGGCTAAGCTCCTGCCAATCCTTTTTTAAATACACATCACTAGACAAGAGCACAACCACACAGGGGCACTTGTCACCTCACTACATCCAGACACAGGACCGGAGGTGCCGAGCTTGGTTGGGGGCACATAAGGGACGAGAGGTGGCGGGGCAGGAGTGCACTGTCACCTCTCCATACCATCCCCTACGGTCGAGAGGGGGCAGGGCAGGAGTGCGCTGCCGCCTCTCCATACCTCCCCCAACACGTGCCCTCCTTTTAATGCACACCTTCTTTTAATGCACCTTAGCACACCTTATCTGCACTTAGTTTACATGCACAGGTTTGGTAGCACACACTCACTGTGTCCGATCTGGAACCCGGAACACAGCCTAAATCTAAATCACGTTCACACACGGGTAGGGTGTAGGTCCAAGGATCTGGCGCTAGCTGGCCTGGGAGGGGGTAGAAAAGACACCTGGGGCTGCACTGGGTAAACCAGCGCTCCCCTGTCTCGCCCGCCGGGCAGAGCCCAGATCTGGTGGGAGGAGGGCCGCTGGGGCTCGGCCTAGGGGCTCATCGGGGCTGGTTTGGGGGGCTGGGGGGGGGCGCTGTGGCGGACGGCCTGGGGGGCTTCTGCCGGCCTGGCCTCTCTGGGCTCTCCCTCCGGGAGGGGCGGTGGCCCGGGCTGCTGGGGGGCCGGCGCGGGGCGGCCCTGGACTCCGTCCTGCGGGTCTGTCTCCTCCGCTCGGCTTCCTGCCGTCGGGGTGGGGTGGGACCCGCCCCTCTTCCCGGACCGAGTGGCGGGGAGGATGATTGGGGTGGGGGGGTCCCCGGCTCCACCCATTACTCGCTCTCGTGGCTGCTGGCATGTATCTATCCGGCTGACCGGTCCGCCTGTGGCTCCTGAGCTGCTTTCCCGCTCTGCCGTCATGGACAACGTAGGCGGCCCTCGGCCTGGCGTCCTGTGACCTGCTGGGGCTGGACCGGTATATGGTAACTGAGGGGGGGGATTTCCTACACCTGGGGAGGGCTGCTGCACTGTACTGACCCAACACACCGGCACCAGCGGTGGACCAACTTGAAATGTGATTGTATCATGAGCAGTTGGCCAGCTGGTGTGGAAGGTCAACATCACTGCCAGCTGTGGTTCTTTAACTCTGAATCTCTCAGCTCCTGATCATCTTGGGGTGTTACACCCAACACAACAACATGCACTCACCCACACTACACTACACACACACACACACACACACACACATCACTGAATCATCATAAATAACACAACATCCACCACTACCCTCCGCTCCTTTCTCTTTGCACTTTGCTGTTTGTGTTTGTTGGTCCTCTTTGACAGAGTTCAGGATTAGTGGAGTTGAATAATGGGCTGTTGAGAGGATTGGTGTGGGACACTATCACCTTCACTTTCACTTATGCACGGGGGATAATTATATAAAAAAAAAAAAAAAAAAAAAAAAAAAAAGGTGGGGCTCAGATGATGTGGGACTTTGACTTGACTGCTTTAAGGATGCCTGTACAAAGTAAACTGATGAGCCCAAAAAGAAGAAAAAAAAAAAAAAAAAAAAAAAGTCCTGTGAGCCGAGACGAGAACAGGTGATCTCAAGTCCTGTGAGCCGAGACGAGAACAGGTGATCTCAAGTCCTGTGACCCAAGGCGAGAACAGGTGATCTCAAGTCCTGTGACCCAAGGCGAGAACAGGTTATAAAGTCCTGTGAGCCAAGGCGAGATAAGGTTATCAAGTCCTGTGAGCCAAAGGGAAAACAGGTGATCTCAAGTCGTGTGAGCCAAGGCGAGAACAGGTTATCAAGTCCTGTGAGCCAATGCGAGAACAGGTGATCAAGTCCTGTGACCCAAGGCGAGAACAGGTTATCAAGTCCTGTGAGCCAAAGGGAAAACAGGTGAACTCAAGTCGTGTGAGCCAAGGCGAGAACAGGTGATCAAGTCCTGTGAGCCAAGGCGAGATAAGGTTATCAAGTCCTGTGAGCTACAGGGAAAAAAGGTGATCTCAAGTCGTGTGAGCCAAGGTGAGAACAGGTTATCAAGTCCTGTGAGCCAAAGCGAAAACAGCTGATCTCAAGTCGTGTGAGCCAAGGCAAGAACAGGTGATCTCAAGTCCTGTGAGCCAAGGCGAGAACAGGTGATCTCAAGTCCTGTGAGCCAAAGCGAGAAAAGGTTATGAAGTCCTGTGAACCAAAGCAAGAACAGGTTATCAAGTCCTGTGACCCAAGGCGAGAACAGGTGATCTCAAGTCCTGTGAGCCAAGGCGAGAACAGGTGATCAAGTCCTGTGAGCCAAGGCGAGAACAGGTTATCTCAATCATGTGAGCCAAGGGGAGAACAGGTGACCTCAAGTCCTGTGAGCCAAGGCGAGAACAGGTTATCAAGTCCTGTGAGCCAAAGCGAGAACAGGTTATCAAGTCCTGTGAGCCAAGGCGAAAACAGGTGATCTCAAGTAGTGTGAGCCAAGGCGAGAACAGGTGACCTCAAGTCCTGTGAGCCAAGGCGAGAACAGGTTATCAAGTCCTGTGAGCCAAGGCGAGAACAGGTGACCTCAAGTCCTGTGAGCCAAGGCGAGAACAGGTTATCAAGTCCTGTTAGCCAATGCGAGAACAGGTGATCAAGTCCTGTGAGCCAAGGCGAGAACAGGTGATCTCAAGTCCTGTGAGCCAAGGCGAGAAAAGGTTATCAAGTCCTGTGAGCCAAAGCGAGAACAGGTTATCAAGTCCTGTGAGCCAAGGCGAAAACAGGTGATCTCAAGTCCTGTGAGACGAGGCGAGAACAGGTGATCTCAAGTCGTGTGAGCCAAGGCGAAAACAGGTGATCAAGTCCTGTGAGACGAGGCGAGAACAGGTGATCTCAAGTCCTGTGAGCCGAGGCGAGAACAGGTGATCTCAAGTCCTGTGACCCAAGGCGAGAACAGGTGATCAAGTCCTGTGAGCCAAGGCGAGAACAGGTGATCTCAAGTCCTGTGAGCCAAGGCGAGAACAGGTTATAAAGTCCTGTGAGCCAAGGCGAGAACAGGTTATCAAGTCCTGTGAGCCAAGGCGAGAACAGGTGATCTCAAGTCCTGTGAGCCAAGGCGAGAACAGGTTATAAAGTCCTGTGAGCCAAACCGAGAACAGGTGATCTCAAGTCCTGTGACCCAAGGCGAAAAAAGGTGATCTCAAGTCCTGTGACCCAAGGCGAGAACAGGTGATCAAGTCCTGTGAGCCAAGGCGAGAACAGGTTATCAAGTCCTATGAGCCAAAGCGAGAACAGGTGATCTCAAGTCCTGTGACCCAAGGCGAGAAAAGGTGATCTCAAGTCCTGTGACCCAAGGCGAGAACAGGTGATCAAGTCCTGTGAGCCAAGGCGAGATAAGGTTATCAAGTCCTGTGAGCCAAAGGGAAAACAGGTGATCTCAAGTCGTGTGAGCCAAGGCGAGAACAGGTTATCAAGTCCTGTGAGCCAATGCGAGAACAGGTGATCAAGTCCTGTGAGCCAAGGAAAGAACAGGTGATCTCAAGTCCTGTGAGCCAAGGCGAGAAAAGGTTATCAAGTCCTGTGAACCAAAGCAAGAACAGGTTATCAAGTCCTCTGACCCAAGGCGAAAACAGGTGATATCAAGTCCTGTGAGACGAGGCAAGAACAGGTGATCTCAAGTCGTGTGAGCCAAGGCGAAAACAGGTGATCTCAAGTCCTGTGAGACTAGGCGAGAACAGGTGATCTCAAGTCCTGTGAGCCGAGACGAGAACAGGTTATCAAGTCCTGTGAGCCAAAGCGAGAACAGGTTATCTCAAGTCATGTGAGCCAAGACGAGAACAGTTGATCTCAAGTCAATTCAATTCAATTCAATTCAATTTTATTTATATAGCGTCTATTACAACACAAGTTGTCTCTAGGCGCTTTCCAGAGACCCAGAACATGACCCCCGAGCAATTATTACATAAACAGCGGCAGGTAAAAACTCCCCTAGTGGAAGAAAAAACTTAAGCCAAACAGTGGCAAGGAAAAACTCCCCTTTAAGAGGGAAGAAACCTTGAGCAGGACCTGGCTCATGAGGGGGGACCCTCCTGCCGAAGGCCAGCCGGGTAGAGCAAGAAATAAGAAAGAATAGAGACATAGAGACACCGTCAAAGGTACAAGATAGGATACATTAGTAACTGTCCTTGGTAGTCCAATTAGACTTCTGTGAATATGGGTGATATATGGATAGACGGTGATACAAGGGGATGAGGACTGCAGGTCGGGCTGTCAGCAAGCATCCAAAAGACATCCACACAGACAGGTGAAGGCAGACACTGGGATGGTCAGAGGTGGAACTGCAGGTCAGCAAGCAGCTCCTGAGGCTCTGGTCCGCAGGACATGCAAAGAAGAGGAAAAGAAGGGCCAGACAAGCACAAAAAACTACCAGAACAATGGACCACAATTAAGTTTATGGGATATTGTTAATAAATGAGGGTTGAGGTGAAGAAGAGACAGAGAAGGCAAAGAGAAACAGAGAAGGTGAAAGGCACCACTCAGTGGATCATGTTGGTGCCCCCCTGCAGCATAGGCCTATAACAGCATATCTACACCGAAGCTATGTTTAAGATGAGCTGCTCTAATCTGGTCCTGTGGCTGCAGCTTTGACTACTGGCCCTGACACATTAAGGTACTAAATGTACACTAACTATATGCTTTATTAAACAGAAATGTTTTAAGTTTAGTTTTAAAGGTGGAGGTGGTATCAGCCTCCTTAACCCAAACTGGAAGTTGGTTCCAGAGTGATGGTGCCTGATAACAGAAAGCCCGTCCTCCAAATCTACATTTCGATACTCTAGGAACTACGAGTAAACCTGCACCCTGAGAACGGAGAGCTCTATTAGGAACGTACGGTTCTATAAGGTCTTGCAAATATCGCGGCGCTAGGCCATTTTGGACTTTATATGCCAGTAATAAAATTTTGAATTGGATTCTAAATTTTACAGGGAGCCAATGGAGGGAAGCTAAAACTGGAGAGACGTGGTCTCTCTTGTTGATTCCTGTCAGCACTCGCGCTGCTGCATTTTGGATCAGCTGGAGGCTGTTAAGAGAATTACTTGGACATCCAGCCAACAACACGTTACAGTAATCTAGTCTAGAAGATACGAACGCATGAATTAGTTTTTCGGCATCACTCTGCGAGAGGATGCTCCTGATCTTTGCGATATTACGGAGGTGGAAAAACGCAGTTTTACAAACCTGATTAATATGCTGTTTAAATGACAAATCCTGATCGAATATAACGCCAAGGTTTCGCACAGTTTTACTGGAGGCCATCGCAAGACCATCTAATCCCTTCCTAAGCTGTTTGGGACCACAAACAACAACTTCTGTTTTATCAGAATTTAGTAGCAAAAAATTTCTGGACATCCAGTCCTTGATGTCCTTAAGACACATCTGAAGTTTGTCTAATGGTTCTGTTTCATCTGGCTTCATAGACAGATACAGCTGCGTATCATCAGCATAACAATGAAAATTAATGCCGTGGTTCCGGATAATACTTCCCAAGGACTGCATGTATAAACTGAACAGGATTGGCCCTAGCACTGAACCCTGCGGGACACCATAGCAGACCCTCGTCTGTACGGAAGAAACCTCATGAACATGAACAAACTGGAATCTATCAGACAGATATGATTTAAACCAATCTAGAGCTGTCCCTTTAATCCCAACAACATACTCTAGCCTCTGCAGTAAAATGCTGTGATCTATAGTATCAAAAGCAGCACTGAGGTCCAGCAGAACCAGTATGGACACTAACCCATTATCTGAGGCCATAAGAAGGTCATTCGAGACTCGAACCAGTGCTGTTTCTGTGCTATGATGCATTCTGAACCCTGACTGAAAAATTTCAAATAGATCATTTCTATACAAATGCTCACACAGCTGGCTTGCAACTACCCTTTCCAGAATTTTAGAGATAAATGGAAGGTTGGAAATTGGTCTATAGTTAGCTAAAATGTCTGGGTCAAGAGAGGGTTTTTTAAGTAATGGTTTGATTACTGCGACTTTAAAAGCCTGTGGTACATATCCTAAGACTAGGGACAAGTTGATCTGTTTCAGTATTGTCGGTCCAATCAGAGAGAAAACATTTTTGAGTAGTCGAGTAGGGATTGGGTCTAACAGACACGTGGATGATTTAGATCCATTGACGACTGAGGTCAGCTCAGAGAGGTCAACAGGAACAAAACAGTCTAGAGTCAGGTCGGAGCATAAGGGGGTCGCCGAGGTTGAAGAAATTCCCACAGCCACTGCCGGGAGGGCCTGGCCGATTTCCTCTCTAATTCTGACAATTTTATTGCTAAAGAAGCTCATAAAGTCTTCACTACTGAGAGCTGCAGGGATGCACGGCTCAACAGAGTTGTGGCTCTTTGTCAGCCTGGCTACAGTGCTGAACAGAAAACGTGGGCTAGTTTTATTATCCTCTATTAACACTGAATAATAGGCTGTTCTAGCTTTGCGAAGCGCTTTTTTATACACTATTAGACTATCTTTCCATGCATAATAAATATCTACAGACCTACTAGAGTACCACTTTCTTTCCATTTTACGCACTTTCTGTTTTAACATACGAATATGTGAGTTAAACCAGGGAGTTAAGCTCCTACGGTTAGAGAACCTCTTTCTCAAAGGAGCAACTACATCTAAAGCTGTATGCAACACATCTGCAGTGCTACCATCCTGTGACCCAAGGCGAGAACAGGTGATCAAGTCCTGTAAGCCAAGGCGAGAACAGGTTATCAAGTCCTGCGAGCCAAGGCGAGAACAGCTGATCTCAAGTCGTGTGAGCCAAGGCAAGAACAGGTGATCTCAAGTCCTGTGAGCCAAAGCGAGAAAAGGTTATCAAGTCCTGTGAACCAAAGCAAGAACAGGTTATCAAGTCCTGTGACCCAAGGCGAGAACAGGTGATCTCAAGTCCTGTGAGCCAAGGCGAGAACAGGTGATCAAGTCCTCTGACCCAAGGCGAAAACAGGTGACCTCAAGTCCTGTGAGCCAAGGCGAGAACAGGTTATCAAGTCCTGTGAGCCAATGCGAGAACAGGTGATCAAGTCCTGTGAGCCAAGGCGAGAAAAGGTGATCTCAAGTCCTGTGAGCCAAGGCGAGAAAAGGTTATCAAGTCCTGTGAACCAAAGCAAGAACAGGTTATCAAGTCCTCTGACCCAAGGCGAAAACAGGTGATCTCAAGTCCTTTGAGACGAGGCGAGAACAGGTGATCTCAAGTCGTGTGAGCCAAGGCGAAAACAGGTGATCTCAAGTCCTGTGAGACGAGGCGAGAACAGGTGATCTCAAGTCCTGTGAGCCGAGACGAGAACAGGTGATCTCAAGTCCTGTGACCCAAGGCGAGAACAGGTGATCAAGTCCTGTGACCCAAGGCGAGAACAGGTGATCTCAAGTCCTGTGACCCAAGGCGAGAACAGGTTATAAAGTCGTGTGAGCCAAGGCGAGAACAGGTTATCAAGTCCTGTGAGCCAAGGCGAGAACAGGTTATCAAGTCCTGTGAGCCAAGGCGAGAACAGGTTATCAAGTCCTGTGAACACAGGCGAAAACAGGTGATCTCAAGTCCTGTGAGACGAGGCGAGAACAGGTGACCTCAAGTCCTGTGAGCCAAGGCGAGAACAGGTTATCAAGTCCTGTGAGCCAATGCGAGAACAGGTGATCAAATCCTGTGAGCCAAGGCGAGAACAGGTGATCTCAAGTCCTGTGAGCCAAGGCGAGAAAAGGTTATCAAGTCCTGTGAACCAAAGCAAGAACAGGTTATCAAGTCCTCTGACCCAAGGCGAAAACAGGTGACCTCAAGTCCTGTGAGACGAGGCAAGAACAGGTGATCTCAAGTCGTGTGAGCCAAGGCGAAAACAGGTGATCTCAAGTCCTGTGAGACGAGGCGAGAACAGGTGATCTCAAGTCCTGTGAGCCGAGACGAGAACAGGTTATCAAGTCCTGTGAGCCAAAGCGAGAACAGGTTATCTCAAGTCATGTGAGCCAAGACGAGAACAGTTGATCTCAAGTCCTGTGACCCAAGGCGAGAACAGGTGATCAAGTCCTGTAAGCCAAGGCGAGAAAGGGTTATCAAGTCCTGCGAGCCAAGGCGAGAACAGCTGATCTCAAGTCGTGTGAGCCAAGGCAAGAACAGGTGATCTCAAGTCCTGTGAGCCAAAGCGAGAAAAGGTTATCAAGTCCTGTGAACCAAAGCAAGAACAGGTTATCAAGTCCTGTGACCCAAGGCGAGAACAGGTGATCTCAAGTCCTGTGAGCCAAGGCGAGAACAGGTGATCAAGTCCTGTGAGCCAAGGCGAGAACAGGTTATCTCAAGTCATGTGAGCCAAGGGGAGAACAGGTGACCTCAAGTCCTATGAGCCAAGGCGAGAACAGGTTATCAAGTCCTGTGAACCAAAGCAAGAACAGGTTATCTCAAGTCATGTGAGCCAAGACGAGAACAGGTGATCAAGTCCTGTGAGCAAAGGCGAGAACAGGTTATCTCAAGTCATGTGAGCCAAGACGAGAACAGTTGATCAAGTCCTGTGACCCAAGGCGAGAACAGGTTATCTCAAGTCATGTGAGCCAAGACGAGAACAGTTGATCTCAAGTCCTGTGACCCAAGGCGAGAACCGGTGATAAAGTCCTGTGAGCCAAGGTGAGAACAGGTTATCAAGTCCTGTGAGCCAAAGCGAAAACAGCTGATCTCAAGTCGTGTGAGCCAAGGCAAGAACAGGTGATCTCAAGTCCTGTGAGCCAAGGCGAGAACAGGTGATCTCAAGTAGTGTGAGCCAAAGCGAGAAAAGATTATGAAGTCCTGTGAACCAAAGCAAGACCAGGTTATCAAGTCCTGTGACCCAAGGCGAGAACAGGTGATCTCAAGTCCTGTGAGCCAAGGCGAGAACAGGTGATCAAGTCCTGTGAGCCAAGGCGAGAACAGGTTATCTCAATAATGTGAGCCAAGGGGAGAACACGTGACCTCAAGTCCTGTGAGCCAAGGCGAGAACAGGTTATCAAGTCCTGTGAGCCAAAGGAAGAACAGGTTATCAAGTCCTGTGACCCAAGGCGAGAACAGGTGATCTCAAGTCCTGTGACCCAAGGCGAGAAAAGGTGATCTCAAGTCCTGTGACCCAAGGCGAGAACAGGTGATCAAGTCCTGTGAGCCAAGGCGAGAACAGCTGATCTCAAGTCGTGTGAGCCAAGGCGAGAACAGGTGATCTCAAGTCGTGTGAGCCAAGGTGAGAACCGGTGATCAAGTCCTGTGAGCCAAGGCGAGAACAGGTTATCAAGTCCTGTGAGCCAAAGCGAAAACAGCTGATCTCAAGTCGTGTGAGCCAAGGCAAGAACAGGTGATCTCAAGTCCTGTGAGCCAAGGCGAGAACAGGTTATCAAGTCCTGTGAGCCAAGGCGAGAACAGGTTATCAAGTCCTGTGAGCCAAGGCGAGAACAGGTTATAAAGTCCTGTGAACACAGGCGAAAACAGGTGATCTCAAGTCCTGTGAGACGAGGCGAGAACAGGTGACCTCAAGTCCTGTGAGCCAAGGCTAGAACAGGTTATCAAGTCCTGTGAGCCAATGCGAGAACAGGTGATCAAGTCCTGTGAGCCAAGGCGAGAACAGGTGATCTCAAGTCCTGTGAGCCAAGGCGAGAAAAGGTTATCAAGTCCTGTGAACCAAAGCAAGAACAGGTTATCATGTCCTCTGACCCAAGGCGAAAACAGTTGATCAAGTCCTGTGACCCAAGGCGAGAACAGGTTATCTCAAGTCATGTGAGCCAAGACGAGAACAGTTGATCTCAAGTCCTGTGACCCAAGGCGAGAACCGGTGATAAAGTCCTGTGAGCCAAGGTGAGAACAGGTTATCAAGTCCTGTGAGCCAAAGCGAAAACAGCTGATCTCAAGTCGTGTGAGCCAAGGCAAGAACAGGTGATCTCAAGTCCTGTGAGCCAAGGCGAGAACAGGTGATCTCAAGTCCTGTGAGCCAAAGCGAGAAAAGGTTATCAAGTCCTGTGACCCAAGGCGAGAACAGGTGATCTCAAGTCCTGTGAGCCAAGGCGAGAACAGGTGATCAAGTCCTGTGAGCCAAGGCGAGAACAGGTTATCTCAATAATGTGAGCCAAGGGGAGAACACGTGACCTCAAGTCCTGTGAGCCAAGGCGAGAACAGGTTATCAAGTCCTGTGAGCCAAAGCGAGAACAGGTTATCAAGTCCTGTGAGCCAAGGCGAAAACAGGTGATCTCAAGTCGTGTGAGCCAAGGCGAGAACAGGTGACCTCAAGTCCTGTGAGCCAAGGCGAGAACAGGTTATCAAGTCCTGTAAGCCAAGGCGAGAACAGGTTATCAAGTCCTGCGAGCCAAGGCGAGAACAGCTGATCTCAAGTCGTGTGAGCCAAGGCAAGAACAGGTGATCTCAAGTCCTGTGAGCCAAAGCGAGAAAAGGTTATCAAGTCCTGTGAACCAAAGCAAGAACAGGTTATCAAGTCCTGTGACCCAAGGCGAGAACAGGTGATCTCAAGTCCTGTGAGCCAAGGCGAGAACAGGTGATCAAGTCCTGTGAGCCAAGGCGAGAACAGGTTATCTCAAGTCATGTGAGCCAAGGGGAGAACAGGTGACCTCAAGTCCTATGAGCCAAGGCGAGAACAGGTTATCAAGTCCTGTGAACCAAAGCGAGAACAGGTTATCTCAAGTCATGTGAGCCAAGACGAGAACAGGTGATCAAGTCCTGTGAGCAAAGGCGAGAACAGGTTTTCTCAAGTCATGTGAGCCAAGACGAGAACAGTTGATCAAGTCCTGTGACCCAAGGCGAGAACAGGTTATCTCAAGTCATGTGAGCCAAGACGAGAACAGTTGATCTCAAGTCCTGTGACCCAAGGCGAGAACCGGTGATAAAGTCCTGTGAGCCAAGGTGAGAACAGGTTATCAAGTCCTGTGAGCCAAAGCGAAAACAGCTGATCTCAAGTCGTGTGAGCCAAGGCAAGAACAGGTGATCTCAAGTCCTGTGAGCCAAGGCGAGAACAGGTGATCTCAAGTCCTGTGAGCCAAAGCGAGAAAAGATTATGAAGTCCTGTGAACCAAAGCAAGACCAGGTTATCAAGTCCTGTGACCCAAGGCGAGAACAGGTGATCTCAAGTCCTGTGAGCCAAGGCGAGAACAGGTGATCAAGTCCTGTGAGCCAAGGCGAGAACAGGTTATCTCAATAATGTGAGCCAAGGGGAGAACACGTGACCTCAAGTCCTGTGAGCCAAGGCGAGAACAGGTTATCAAGTCCTGTGAGCCAAAGCGAGAACAGGTTATCAAGTCCTGTGAGCCAAGGCGAAAACAGGTGATCTCAAGTCGTGTGAGCCAAGGCGAGAACAGGTGACCTCAAGTCCTGTGAGCCAAGGCGAGAACAGGTTATCAAGTCCTGTGAGCCAAGGCGAAAACAGGTTATCAAGTCCTGTGAGCCAAAGGGAAAACAGGTGATCTCAAGTCGTGTGAGCCAAGGCGAGAACAGGTTTTCAAGTCCTGTGAGCCAAGGCGAGAACAGGTGATCTCAAGTCCTGTGAGTCAAGGCGAGAACAGGTTATCAAGTCCTGTGAGCCAAAGCAAGAACAGGTTATCAAGTCCTGTGACCCAAGGCGAGAACAGGTGATCTCAAGTCATGTGAGCCAAGGCGAGAACAGGTTATAAAGTCCTGTGAGCCAAAGCGAGAACAGGTGATCTCAAGTCCTGTGACCCAAGGCAAGAAAAGGTGATCTCAAGTCCTGTGACCCAAGGCGAGAACAGGTGATCAAGTCCTGTGAGCCAAGGCGAGAACAGCTGATCTCAAGTCGTGTGAGCCAAGGCGAGAACAGGTGATCTCAAGTCCTGTGAGCCAAGGCGAGAAAAGGTGATCTCAAGTCCTGTGACCCAAGGCGAGAACAGGTGATCAAGTCCTGTGAGCCAAGGCGAGATAAGGTTATCAAGTCCAGTGAGCCAAAGGGAAAACAGGTGATCTCAAGTCGTGTGAGCCAAGGCGAGAACAGGTTATCAAGTCCTGTGAGCACAGGCGAAAACAGGTGATCTCAAGTCCTGTGAGACGAGGCGAGAACAGGTGACCTCAAGTCCTGTGAGCCAAGGCGAGAACAGGTTATCAAGTCCTGTGAGCCAATGCGAGAACAGGTGATCAAGTCCTGTGAGCCAAGGCGAGAACAGGTGATCTCAAGTCCTGTGAGCCAAGGCGAGAAAAGGTTATCAAGTCCTGTGAACCAAAGCAAGAACAGGTTATCAAGTCCTCTGACCCAAGGCGAAAACAGGTGATCTCAAGTCCTGTGAGACGAGGCGAGAACAGGTGATCTCAAGTCGTGTGAGCCAAGGCGAAAACAGGTGATCTCAAGTCCTGTGAGACGAGGCGAGAACAGGTGATCTCAAGTCCTGTGAGCCGAGACGAGAACAGGTGATCTCAAGTCCTGTGACCCAAGGCGAGAACAGGTGATCAAGTCCTGTGACCCAAGGCGAGAACAGGTGATCTCAAGTCCTGTGACCCAAGGCGAGAACAGGTTATAAAGTCCTGTGAGCCAAGGCGAGAACAGGTTATCAAGTCCTGTGAGCCAAGGCGAGAACAGGTTATCAAGTCCTGTGAGCCAAGGCGAGAACAGGTTATAAAGTCCTGTGAACACAGGCGAAAACAGGTGATCTCAAGTCCTGTGAGACGAGGTGAGAACAGGTGACCTCAAGTCCTGTGAGCCAAGGCGAGAACAGGTTATCAAGTCCTGTGAGCCAATGCGAGAACAGGTGATCAAGTCCTGTGAGCCAAGGCGAGAACAGGTGATCTCAAGTCCTGTGAGCCAAGGCGAGAACAGGTGATCAAGTCCTGTAAGCCAAGGCGAGAACAAGTTATCAAGTCCTGCGAGCCAAGGCGAGAACAGCTGATCTCAAGTCGTGTGAGCCAAGGCAAGAACAGGTGATCTCAAGTCCTGTGAGCCAAAGCGAGAAAAGGTTATCAAGTCCTGTGAACCAAAGCAAGAACAGGTTATCAAGTCCTGTGACCCAAGGCGAGAACAGGTGATCTCAAGTCCTGTGAGCCAAGGCGAGAACAGGTGATCAAGTCCTGTGAGCCAAGGCGAGAAAAGGTTATCTCAAGTCATGTGAGCCAAGACGAGAACAGGTGATCAAGTCCTGTGAGCAAAGGCGAGAACAGGTTATCTCAAGTCATGTGAGCCAAGACGAGAACAGGTTATCTCAAGTCCTGTGACCCAAGGCGAGAACCGGTGATCAAGTCCTGTGAGCCAAGTCGAGAACAGGTTATCAAGTCCTGTGAGCCAAAGCGAAAACAGCTGATCTAAAGTCGTGTGAGCCAAGGCAAGAACAGGTGATCTCAAGTCCTGTGAGCCAAGGCGAGAACAGGTGATCTCAAGTCCTGTGAGCCAAAGCGAGAAAAGGTTATCAAGTCCTGTGAACCAAAGCAAGAATAGGTTATCAAGTCCTGTGACCCAAGGCGAGACCAGGTGATCTCAAGTCCTGTGAGCCAAGGCGAGAACAGGTGATCAAGTCCTGTGAGCCAAGGCGAGAACAGGTTATCTCAATCATGTGAGCCAAGGGGAGAACAGGTGACCTAAAGTCCTGTGAGCCAAGGCGAGAACAGGTTATCAAGTCCTGTGAGCCAAAGCGAGAACAGGTTATCAAGTCCTGTGAGCCAAGGCGAAAACAGGTGATCTCAAGTCGTGTGAGCCAAGGCGAGAACAGGTGATCCTCAAGTCCTGTGAGCCAAGGCGAGAACAGGTTATCAAGTCCTGTGAGCCAAAGCGAGAACAGGTTATCAAGTCCTGTGAGCCAAAGGGAAAACAGGTGATCTCAAGTCGTGTGAGCCAAGGCGAGAACAGGTTATCAAGTCCTGTGAGCCAAGGCGAGAATCAGGTGATCTCAAGTCCTGTGAGTCAAGGCGAGAACAGGTTATCAAGTCCTGTGAGCCAAAGCAAGAACAGGTTATCAAGTCCTGTGACCCAAGGCGAGAACAGGTGATCTCAAGTCATGTGAGCCAAGGCGAGAACAGGTTATAAAGTCCTGTGAGCCAAAGCGAGAACAGGTGATCTCAAGTCCTGTGACCCAAGGCGAGAAAAGGTGATCTCAAGTCCTGTGACCCAAGGCGAGAACAGGTGATCAAGTCCTGTGAGCCAAGGCGAGAACAGGTTATCAAGTCCTGTGAGCCAAAGCGAGAACAGGTGATCTCAAGTCCTGTGACCCAAGGCGAGAAAAGGTGATCTCAAGTCCTGTGACCCAAGGCGAGAACAGGTGATCAAGTCCTGTGAGCCAAGGCGAGAACAGGTTATCAAGTCATGTGAGCCAAGGCGAAAACAGGTGATCTCAAGTCGTGTGAGCCAAGGCGAGAACAGTTGATCTCAAGTCCTGTGAGCCAAGGCGAGAACAGGTGATCAAGTCCTGTGAGCCAAGGCGAGAACAGCTGATCTCAAGTCGTGTGAGCCAAGGCAAGAACAGGTGATCTCAAGTCCTGTGAGCCAAAGCGAGAAAAGGTTATCAAGTCCTGTGAACCAAAGCAAGAACAGGTTATCAAGTCCTGTGACCCAAGGCGAGAACAGGTGATCTCAAGTCCTGTGAGCCAAGGCGAGAACAGGTGATCAAGTCCTGTGAGCCAAGGCGAGAACAGGTTATCTCAAGTCATGTGAGCCAAGGGGAGAACAGGTGACCTCAAGTCCTGTGAGCCAAGGCGAGAACAGGTTATCATCC